>OY757930.1:66406962-66421962 GCA_963585895.1 Sepioteuthis lessoniana | reverse complement strand
GTGGAGTAATATAGTGTGTATAACGTAAGACTGTGACAAAAATGGCTAAATTCTGATTTCAGATGAGAATTCAGTTCAGAAGAGAAAAATTTCTTGTCATAGCAAATGAAAACATTTATATATTTACCCAACCCCTCCACTACATCAGCTCAGTTGGCTGGGACTGCAGAATACACCAACTGCATCTCTGCAAAAGGCTTAGAACACCACCCCTCAATGAGTGTCCTGGATATGACACCAAAAAATTTAATGGTGAGGCTTCAGTAATGCTGGAGCTTTAGGGAATGCAGAGTACCCCTTCACTGCCATCGCTTCCAGGTCCACACTGGCCCGGAGTAGTAGCACTTGATAGGGTCCTGTCTATGGCTCAAATAGAACTGACATTTAAACAGAGAGCAAACAAATGACTCATGCTAAACTGAATTGTTTTAAATAGAACTGTTTGATCATTTAACTGTGTGGAAACAAATGATTGATATTTAACTGAATTATAAGTGATACATAGCAATACTAGGAACCATTTATTGACTTATGCTAAATTGAATAATTAAAAATAGAACTGTTTGATCCTTTAACTGGGTGTTTCTACACAATGTGTTTACAAATCATAGATTTATTATATTTGTAAAAACAGGATTTGGCATTAAATAACCAACAATGGTTAATATGCCATAAAATCATACCAAACCAAATCCTCCATTACAAGCAGAATGCAGCACAAAGTCAACTTTTCAGAAGAGTACAGCTAGTTTGAATTCACAGATTTCCCTGTTGTTTCAGATATGAACTCTTTTATTAATTTCTGGCTTTCGGTTCATAGTGACATGAGGAGAGAGATGCAATTCTTAAAAGTCTTTTCTATCCATACTATGCTGACCATCCCCCACGTGGCGCATCTCGTGATGTTAAGATCTCTGACGGTGGAGATCTGAAAAACCCAAATACATGTTCAACAGTAAAGAACTGAACTCGATGCCTCAATGGCAGAAACTCAACTCTCTGCCTCCATGGTCCAATTTCAACTGACTCTTTCAAAATCCTCAAATTCTCAGGACCATCTCTTCCAGGCATGACGTCATCCACACTCAAACCGCTGGATAGGAAATGGGGCTAATTATGACAATGGTGATTGTCATATCCTTTGTACACAAGCGTAAAAATGCACCCTATGACTATGCACTTGAACTCTTAGCCTGAATAGTTCAAAACCCAACCAAACAGAATGATAAAATATAATTAATGAAAAATTATTAATATGAAAAAAATCATTCCTTAATTATACAACACCAAGTCTACAATTAACTTAAAGCTGATGAGGGGAGAAGAAATGAATTCATGCTTTTCCCCCAGAGCATTTACATGAAGTGAAATGCTAACAGCCTCATCCAGGAATTGAACCAAAGTTGCCGATTCCATTTCCTACAACAATGACTGCTACATCACAAGCATTTTAACAGAGAGTTGGTTTTCATGTAGTGTAGTTGTGAGCCTCGCATTCATCACCTGGTTTTGAATTCAGAATTTTCCTTCTTCTAGACTGGTTGCCTACTAAGGCTAAAGAAGCTAAAATGTCCAACTATTTTACCTATAAATTGGAAAAGAAAGGATGGATTCATGGAATGTGATCTTGGCCTACTTATTCTATTTTCTGCTCCAATAATCTTAATATTGTATACATCTCATTATATGAATATGAAGAAGAGAAAGATATAAAAGCTGAACCAGTGAATACAGACAAATTGACACATTCCTGAAACAACCAACCTTATCAACTGGTTTTGTAGATAGGCAAGTTGACCTTTGCTTTACTAAAAACTTTTTGCTTCTTCAAACATTCATATACATGCTTACATATGTATGTCTGTACATATATACACGCAGACACGTATGAAAGAATTTGTTACTGAGTAGTAAAGATTTTAATATCTTACTACATTTTGCATTAAAATGTGATGAATTTATCCCTCAAAAATTAAATTATCATTGCAAACATTTTTAATCAGATTAAACCATATTAAGCTGTTTTTAAACATTATCCTATTAACCAACCCCTCCGCTCGGGCAGGATATGACACAAGGTCAATTTTTAAGCAGAGTTTAACAGGTTTACATTCAGAGTTTTCCTTCTCCTAGACTAGTTGCCTCACCAAGGCTGAAGAACCCAGTCTGTCCTACTATTTACCCATAGCTGGAGGGAGAATAATTGGATTCATACCTTTCCCAAGGGTATTAGTGCTATGTGAAATGCAATCAGTCTCGTCCAGGATTTGAACTTGTGTCACCGTGACCATTTTCCAACGACGATAACCATTACACCACTCAAGCACATTAAAATTGGTGACCTTAGTCGAGGGTGACCCAAAAACTCCCTTTTCAATTGCTACTACACCGAGGTGTAGGGGAGGGCACTACTCCATTCCCAGGATTGCTCCACTTTACCCTTGATCCTTACCTTATAATGCTGAGTCTTAAGCAAGGCAGCATCAAGTTCCATTTTTTGAGTCTTTGGTATAACTCGACCAGGTATTGAACCCCGTTCTCCCAGACCGTTGGCAAACACTCTACTCATTAGGCCAATAGCAGTACTATAAATTACCATACAAAGATAGCTTTACCTAGATACCTACTCAGGGGCTTTTATAGATTCTTATACAATTCCTTGTTTGTAATATTAATAAGAATGAACGTGCTAAGAAAGATTTTCTATGATTCAGTTCGGCATTAGTACACAGTTTTTATTTACACACAGTTAAATGTGAAAACAGTTCTATTTTAAGCAATTCAGTTTGACATTCATTGGTAAAAATCAATTGATTCACAAAGAAAAGTTCAACAATTTTACTGAAATTCAAATCATTAAAAGTAAGAATTTAGATTAATAGTATAAGACATGAATAAATGTGTTTGAATTTTATACTCCATCAACCAAAATAAATAATAGACGCTTCCATTTTTTGTCCCATCATCAACTGAGATAATAAATGGACTTTTCTATTATGCCTGAAGAAAGAGGGGAAAAAAAGAACATGCTACACATTAGAGAGAAAAAGAAATCAAATTTTAAAAAAAGAACAAAAGAAAGAGAAGAGAGAAAAAGTGATAATAGTATATATCAGATGCTTATCATCTGCTTTAGTGAAATGGAAGGAAGGGAAATAGTGAGAGAAAGAAACAGAAGAGACAGAGAGAAATAAGTAAAAGAAAGAAATGAAGGCAGCTTTTGTTAAAACTGATCCACAGAGTAATAAATTGTTTTAAATGCATATTATTCTCCTTCAATTACTTTTTTTAATAAAAAGTGATTGTTTTATTAAAAATGAAATTCTCATGGGTAATGCAAATTGGATTGTCAGGAAAATGCTGTCCAATTTTAGCATAAACTGTTTAAATTCTTTTCAAACATATTTATTGAAGTAGTATTGGCCAGATGTGTAGAGTGTTTGCCAATAGTCCGGGAGACCTGGGTTCAATTCCAGGTCGTGTCATACCAAAGACTTTAAAGATGGTGCTTGATACCTCCTTGCTTAACACTCAGCAATATATGGTACATATAAAGGTTAAGTAAAGCAATCCAGGGAAAGGATTAGTGCCCTCCCCTACACCTTGGTGTTGTAGCTATTGAAAAGGGAGCCTTTTGGTTGCCCTTGACTACAGTCGCCAACTTTACTTATAAAAAAACTCACTTTCATAATGATTCAAGTGTCATCATTGTTAATTTTCAATCACTTCTGTAATTTCTTTTTGAAGGTGCCCGTGGTGTAATGGTTATCGTCGTAGGAAATGGACACGGCGACACAAGTTCAAATCCTGGACGAGAATGATAGCATTTCCCATAGCACTAATATCCTTGGGAAAGGTATGAATCCAATTATTCTCCCTCCAGCTATGGGTAAATAGTAGGGTAGATTGGGTTCCTCAGCCTTGGTAAGGCAACTAGTCAAGGAGAAGGAAACTTGTCAAACTCTGCTTAAAAATTGACTACATGTCATATCCTGCCTGAGTGGAGGGGTTGGAAAATATGTATAATTTCATTTTGAAGGTTATATGCCATGAATCACGAATATGAAAAAAGATGTGATGTATTTATTTATTGTATGGGTTCAAGTCTGGTCATTATTTTACTTTACGACAATGCTTGGCCAAATGCTACCTGCATGACACTGCAGAAGCTCAATAGAACACTTTGCCTCATTCACAATATTTTCTTGATCTCTCACTCACCAATTGCATTTAAAGATCATCAAAACCTTTAGAGTTTTATTAAAGTGACATAAATAACCTTGTTAATCAATGGCAAAAATGTTCAAGGATAATAATAATAATCTTAAATGCTTCTTCTGTACTTCTAAAGTCTGAATAAAGTATACATTTATTATGTATGGAAGTAAATAATGGAAAAGAATCCAACAGTAAACAGAAAAATTGTAAAACAAATTAATCCAAAGTGAAGAATTTATTGTGAAAGAAAGTCAACACAATAGCGTTTTAGTTTTAATAAACCATCATCAGGACTTTACAAAAGATGAATGTTGTTGGATCAACAATGGATGTTTAGCATCCATCCTTGATCTAACAACACTAAGTATTCATCAGAAAATGCCCCATCAGATTATCCCTTATTCTGCTCTATGGCACATGGCCTAGCTAAGCAGCACTTTCATTCTTATGACGATGCCAAAAAATGGGTTGACTCATGGACAGCCTAAAAAGATATGTTTTTCTGACATGGAATTCAAATGGTGCCAGAAGAATGGTAAAAGTTGTGGCTTGCGATGGACAATACTTTTAGTAACATGTTTCTTACAAATTTTTGAAAATTAAATATTACTTTTCATGAAAAGTCAGCAAGAAGTTATTCAAGGTCCTAATATATATATATATATATATACACAGGATTTGGCATTAAATAACCATTAAGGGTTGATATGTCATTAAACCAAATAATCTAATCTAACATGTCCACAAAACTACAAGAAGTTTAAAAAAAAAAAATCTTCAATTGGGGTGAGACCACATAGTATAATGGTTCAAGTCCTGGACTGTGGCCGTAAAGGAAGCAAGTTCAAACTCCAGTTGTGCTATTATGTTTTCTTTCGAACTAATACCTTAGGGAAAAGTATGAATGTCCTTATCCCCCTGGCTATGGGTTAAATAGTATCACTTTAGTTCTTCCACAAGGATGACTTTGGCAATAAATAACCCATGAAGGTTGATATGCCATTAAAAGAAGAAATATTAAATGATTACATTAAATTTCATACATTTTTAGCAAATTTTTAAATTGAAAGTGTATTTAGCACAGAAAATACTCCACCTGATTTTTCTACATTTTTTCTTTTTCCAAAATCAAATTACTCTCTTTCAATATAACAGAAGAGAATAATTTTCATATAAGATTTTCTTCCAATTCCTCTTCTTTTTAATGATAGAAATTTTATAAAAGTTCATTGTTGTACATGAATGATTTACTTTTTATAAACAGGTGTTCATTTTTCAATAACAACATGGTTACACCTAATTTCTCTTTGTCAAGTATTATTGTATAATAGGACAAACCAAACTGTCATCATTTTATCAGTAGTTTTTGTTTGTTTTCTTCAAACACAAATTCGGCAAGTCAAATTTCACTTAAAAATAGAAAAAAAGCCACTTTTTTTATGTTAGGAACACGAATAGTTAAGTCAGCGCATTATTCAGCCATAACTTCTCCAAAATTTCCCCATTTGATTTACTCAGATCTGAATTGTTTGTTTAGATAAACAGGTTTACATCCAATGAGGATGTCAGTTACAACTAAATATACAGGTTTGTTCCTAATGATTAATGTTATATTTTGCCATATACAAGAACAGTTGCCAACCAAGGCAAGAAAAACTAATCTGCCCTATGATTTGACTCATAGCTGGAGGGACCAAAGATGGATTCAGGGAATGTGATCTCAGCCCACTATGCTAGTAACAATTATGTGCAAAAATATGTGCTCTCCTGGTGCCAGTGTTTATGCTTTAATGTTATAAGATATCATATTAAATTAGAAAGACAAATTAAATAAGAATACATATAAAAGATTACACTTATTCTATTTATATATATATATATATATATATATATATATATATATATATATATATATATATATTGTGTGTGTGTCCGTGCAAATATATATGTATATACACTTGTATGTGTGTGTGCACACACACACACATACATTCATTAGTCGCCAGAACACACACTATATAAATATACATCCATTAGATTCCCTTTTAAATATGCACAAAGAGAATATGTACGGACATATACAGACATGAGGAAAGAAGAGGGGAAAAAAAGCAAAATATAAAACAAAAAGTTTATCAACTGATACTGATGGAACTATCACAGTCAATTAATTCTAATGTGACAGTCATGAGTAGTTGACCTGAAATTAACCTGAAAAATTTCCTTCTAACAACTCTTGTCCAGAAAATAACCAGATAATATTCCTATAAAAGTCTTCAACACATTACACAAATTTAATTGCTTGAAAAGGGTTCTAAGACACAAGGAATACTTACATATACATTTATTTAAAACACACACACACACACAAAAAAAAACAAAAAACAAATACCAAAACTGAAATCACTTGCAGCTTTTTTTTCATTTTTATAGAATATATGTTAATGTCTCTGTGTGTGTGAGAAGCAGCCAAAGAACTCATAGGCTCACCAAGATACTCTCATGGTTTATTTTTCCCGATAACACCTCATGCAGTCCACACACTTCTTCAATTGGTGCTGCAGTGCTAGATTCCCCTTGGTAAAAAGAAGTCATCAAAGCAGATATATGTGGTGCATTCAATAAGTTTCCAGACTTTTTTGTACAGGCATTTAAAATTGTTGTAGACTCTTGAAAATTCAGTATGTTATTGCTATACATCTTATGAGATGACTGACCAGTTTTTATGATTTCAGCTTCAAATGAACAGCTACAGCAGCAATTGGAATACACCCTACTAAAGCCTAATTGTCACAGCTGGTGAATTTCAAAAATGCAATCTGGACGTGAGGAGACTTTAGAAGAACGATATGCAATAAAATTCTGTTTTAAACTTTGAAAAAATGCCACACAAACATATGGAATGCTTCACACTCCTTTTTGACCATCTTGCACGAATTGAGCATCAGTTTTTGAGTGACATAAGAGATCCAAGGAAGGCAGGGAGTCTGTGAGGGATGATGAGAGGTGTGGGAGGAGTAAGGAAATCAATACACCAGAGTTGATTGGCCAAACGGTTAGGGTTACGGTTACTATGTTGAGGTTTTAAGGGAGTTCAGGAAGAGATTCTGTTGGAAGAGGACAGCACTCTTCGAATCAGGTCAGTGGCATTTCCATCAGGACAATGCACCAGTCCACAACTCTATCCTTGTCACAGACTATTTGACCAAGATGGGCATCAAGACAGTTTCTTACCCTCCCTATAGTCCAGACCTTGGTCCCTGTGACTTTTGCTCATTCCCTAAGCTCAGAGGCTGTCATTATGAGACAATTGAGGAGATGAAAGAGGCTATGACGAAGGTCATTGACACGCTCACACAAGAGGACTTCCATGGGGCCTTGCAGAAGTTGTTGGAACAGTACAACAAGTGCATTGCAGCTGGAGGAGATTACTTCAAAGGGGACTTGAGTTTCATGTGTGTACTATCAATGAAAGTGCCCATACGAAAAAAAGTCTGGAAACTTATTTAATGATCCTCGTATCATTATATGAACTCTTCAGTCGACCCATATATATATATATATATATATATTTTGGGAAAACAAACTGATTTCCATATGAAAAAAGTGTTAATTTTTGGATTGAGAAACTGTAACTTTTGTACCTGTATTTTTGTATATACTGACCAAAAGGCGCATTTGCACTCGTTTTAAAATTTATTTGAGATTTACAGATGACAATATTTAACTTGTCACACAAAATTTGAAGGATCAAAACCCAAAATAATTCAAGAAATCTTTTCCATCCTAGACTGTTAAAAATACATTTTTTTAACCAATTAGAATCAGATAAATCATCAACTTTTTAAATCTAATTTCCAGCTAATCTTATAAACAGTGAAAAATTTGAAGCATTAGAACCCAAAATAATTTAAGAAATCTTTTCCCTCCTAAATTGTTAAAAGTACATTTTTAACACATTGGAATCTTAGATAAATAATCATTTCTATTTAATTTCAAGTCTACTTGTAGTGAAATTGAAAGGCAGAACCCACAGACTGCAGTCTCTGATGAGCCAACCGGGGTTTGTTGTTCAAAGAGACTATGCGTGGTGTGCTGTATATGCAGGCAGAACAGCTGATGTTAACGTGAATCTGGCAACTGTCCCCGGCTGGATTAAAAAAACAAGTGGAGAGCTGGACAAACGAGAGAAATGAAATGTGACAATGAAGCTGTATGGACTGAATTCCTTTCATAGCAACACTAAAAGGAAGAAAGAAAGAAAGAAGCAAGAAGTGATGAGCGAAATGGCCTACCTTAAAGTTCAAAATGAGCATGAATGTGTCTTGTGTGTGCAGTGCCGGAAGTATAGAAAAAGACGGAAGCTTGAGCATCCTTGGGAGTGAAATTTGTAGGTCACATGTCTAATCTCTGGTGGGATGGGGTTTGCGACATATGCAAATTTCGGCCCGCCAGAATTGGTATAAAAGGAGTAATATCAGCATTGTTGTTGTTGTTGCATTTTGTTGCTGCACTGTAGGACTGAGTGAAACAGTGTATTGACACAGCAAGTGAGAAATAAAGGACAGAAGTTAAGAGATTTCACTACATCAATCTAATAAATTAGCAATGAAATAGATAAAACCTTCAGTAGATTTATAGATCTATTTTTAGAATCTGCTCAATACTTTTAACTTTATTTCTTTTGAGTGAAAATTTAACCTTCTGTTCCTTCAAGATTTATTTAATTTCAACATAATTATTTGAATTGAATGAGAATATTATTTACTTAAACATCCTCATTCTAATAATCAACTTCTGCTGATGAATATTTCATTAGCACATAAATATACATTCTCTCCTGTATAGTGACATACTCAAACAAAGATCTTTTATACATACAGAATATATTAACAAGAATTAAACACAAAATACTACATTTAATGTATGAACCCTTCTTTCTTGTAATGTAAATATTGGAGAATATTTACACTCTAATATAATCTTTTCCTACAAGAAAAGACTTTTTTAACTTCTGTTTTTCAACAAACTCAAGTTAAAAAAATAAGATTAATTAAATTTGTAGGACAGTGTTTTATTCAATCCTTTACACACTAACCCACCATATATGCATAAAAAATAAAAAATAAACATAAATCAAAAAACATTCAACACAGACACCAACATATCAAATATTTTTAATAACTAAAAATCAGTAACTATTTGTAAAACTTTTTCCAACCAAAGGTTTTAAAACAAAACGCTGAAAACATTCCTACAGACAACTTCTAAACAAAATGCTACAAATCAATAAAACAGTCAAAACTTAACAATCAACTCAAAAGTACACCACCTCTGATGATGACCAAAAGTATGGTCGAAAGCACTTGGGGAGAAAATATGGGACAATTCCTTTACCATCTAGATCCCAATGCTAGAAAAATAACAAGGAGTCTTGAAAAAATAAAATTAAAGATAATTAACTGTTCCATTGTCTTTAACAAAACTTACCTGAATAATAATTTGATCCCAAAATATACACTCTTCAAAAAATATATATATACATATATATATATATATAGCTCTCTCATTGTGCACAATGTTTGAGTGCCCAACAGTTCAATAAAAGATGAGAACTGCTAAACTGCTTACACATGTGTTTATAATGAGAAAGGCTTGTGTAGAACCAGCCACACTTTTATTTGTATGTACTGATAACAGAAGAATAGCACAATAATGTACCAAAGATTTTCTGAATAACACTCCACAGGTTTTGAATTCAGAGTTTTTCCTTCTACTAGTCTGATTGTCTTACCAAGGATAAACCTTGAGGACAGGATACTGGTGGCTGAGTAGTCCTTGACCTAACAACAAAAGTGATCACATGATCTAGCAATACTCCACTTTGGCCCTTATTGGGCTAGATGGGCAATTGGAGATGCCTGATCCGATCAATTGGTTGGTCATGTCAAGCCCTAGTACCAATATGATTGTCTCAATCATATTCTTCAAATTGCTCTTGTGGCAAATAAACAGTGAATCCTTTTTATCTTAAAGGTGTGGGAAAATGATGGTCTGAGACAGCAATACTTAAAACCATTTAAACTGTGTGCAAACAAATGATTAATACTGTATAGAACAAATAAGTGTTTGATACCAATACTCAAAACCATATAAACTGAGCAAACAAAAGATTAATATTAAATAGAATTATTTGTGTTAGATAGCAATACTAAAAATCATTTAAACTGTGTAAAAACAAATGATTAATATCAAATAGAATTATTTGTGTTAAACTGTAATACTTGAAACCATTTAACTGTGTGCAAACAAAAAGTAGCAATACTTAAAACTATGTGCAAACAAATAAGCTCTAACTTGTTTTAAGATAAAGTTAACAACAAACTATTTATTTTCAAATCATATATATATGATATATGTATGTATAAAAAAGACTTGGCATTAAAATACCATCAAGGTTTGATCTACCATTAAACCAAATAACCTAACCAAAAATAAAGGGCCCAGCCTAGTCCATGTTGTATAGCCGTGATACAACTATACATATACATGCGGAAACATAATCAACAATAATGACGAACGAACACACTTCTTTAGAAAAATATACCTCTCACACTTTATTCGAAAGGGTTGTGAAAGGGTTGTGTGTGAGAGGTGAGTTGGAGACTGAACAGACTGCAATATATTGACCCCCAGTTCCTGTCTTTAGCAGCACTTCTTTCTCATTCAGCTGGGCTGCTCAACCGGGGGTCCTGAGGGCCCAGCCCTCTGCTAGGAGCTGGTTCTCACTGCCTCGAACTCCAACAAACTGACTCCAATTGCAACTTATTCCAACTAACTCAACTCTCCGTGGCACTGGGTTATATAACTGTTTGACGTCCACCTGCTTCCTGTGAGCGTCGCATTTCCACCGAATTCAACCCGTCCATGGTCAAGGTTATATCTTGATATCTTCGACCGGATGCACCTGTTATTTACACAGGTGCATCTCTTATTTGACAGCTTGGCCGAGGGTCAGTACATAATAGTCCACATACCTTTTTTCTTTCTACTTCTTTTCATCTTTTTAACCTGTTGGTTGTTTGGGTTTTATGGCATATTAACCTTTGTAGGTTATTTAAAGCCAAATCCATTTTTATACAAATAATCAGTTCTATTTCAAACAATTCAGTTTAGCATGAATACACAGTTTAATTGTCAAAAACACTTCTACTTCAAACTATTCAGCTTAGTCAAACAGAGCTGATTCAGTTTACTATAAGCACATATTTTGTTTACACACTGTTAAATATCAAGAGAGTTCTATATATAACAATTCAGTTTCATGTGAATACACTTTCAATGTTAAAAAAATTTCCATTTCAAACAATTCAGTTTAGCATAAGCACACAGTTTAAATGTAAGTACAGTTTGTCAAAAACATTTTTATTTCAAGCTATTCAGTTTAGTCAAACAGTTCTAATTCAAACAATTAAGTTTAGCATAAGTATGCAGTTTAGTTTTATTTGACGCATAGATAAGACCCTATCAGTTGCAACCATTCCAGGCCACAGTGGACCTGGGAGCAATGGCAATGAAGGAGTGCTCTGCATTCCCCAAAGCTCCAGCATCACTAGAGCCTCAACATCAGATAATCTAGTGTCATATCCAGGACACTCATGTAGGGGGGAGGTCTTACCCCTCTGCAGAGGTGCAGCCAGTGTATTCTACAGCCCCAGCCTACTAGGCAATTTAATCTGTTGTATCTCTTAGAAGTTTCATATATCTCAACATCATTGCCTATGCCAATCATATGATAGTTTTTCAAAAAAGAAGACTGATTGAATGATTGAACAGTTATATGACCTTTCCTTGTATATATTTTTCTTTCTCCTGCTATTGTATTTTATTTATCCATCGTTGTTCTATCAACACTTGTTTAAAGTCCTGATGAAGGTTCATAAAACCGATATGTTTTGACATTGAATTTCCTTCATAATAAATTCAACACTTTTGGATTTCTATGTTTTTCAATTTTCTCCATATATATATATATATATATATATATATGCCCTACATATAAACTTGGCACTTGACCTAATTTCAACAAGTAACTCCAAAAAATTTATCATCCACTCAGACTCCATCTCAGTTCTTCAATCACTCAAATACACCAAATTGGAAAATCCGCAAATTGTCAAGCTCTTCAACAAACTCAACTCATTGATCCATAGCAAAAAAGTGATATTTTGGTGGATTCCATGCCATATTGGAATTCAGGGTAATGATAATGCCGACTCATTAGCTAAAGCTGCAATCAACATGACTCCCGATAAAAACATTAAAACTCCATATACTGACCTCAAACCTAAAATCAAAGAAATAGTCACCAAAAAATGGCAACAATTATGGGATGAAAATTCCCACAATAACTTCTTTCAAATACAACCCAATTTAAAAGAAATGAAGCAAATAATACCAGAAGAGAAGAAACTACCCTTACTCGACTACGCATTGGACACACTCAACTGACTCACTTCTTCAAAAACATAATCAACTTCTTAAAAACAATTGGCCTCCAATTAAAGATATAGACTATGTTACTAACACCTTCAACCATCAAGTTTATACAAACAAAAAGCTTTGACCCATTTAAAAACACTAATTCCGGACTATCTATTTACAATTATATATATATATATATATATATATATATCTCAGAATTTGACACTCAATGACCCTTAAGAGGTTAATTTGCCATAAAACCCAACCATCACCAACCTAAAAATATGCATTTACAAATCATATATATAATATGTGTAAAAAGGCTCTAGCATTAAATAACCTATAGAGGTTGATATGCCATTAAATCCAACCAACCAACTAAGCCCTACATATATATATATGTATATGTAAAAGAAAAAAAGAAAATCTGATTGACATGTTTCACTATAAGATTAGAATTATCAGAATGAATTTATTCTTCTACAAAAAGAAAAAAATAAGAACATAAAAGACAAGGAAATGTGTGTGTTCATGCCTTTTTGAAAAGAATTAATTCAAAGCAGCATCTGGAATTTGATTTCAGTTTGCCAATTTTGTTTCTCGTGTCGATAACTTGTTATCTCACCCAGCACCCACCCCTTTGTTCACATTCACCTTCCCACACACATATTTTCAGATCATATTTAGATAAGCTTTTTATTAGCCTTTTTTGTCTTGGGTTTGGATTTTTCTAAATTGCACGTGAAGACCTTCATGAAATTATCAGAGAAGCCAAAAGTCTTATGTTATCTTTGGCTAGATAATACCCAAATGACAGTTTGTTGAGGGTTTTTTCCACTAATATGAATTTGCTCAGTATGAAATTTTAAAATTTTTATATTAATTATCATACATTAAGCACTCCTGGAGATTTATAAGAATCCTCTTATATATTCTCAAATTGAAACATTCACAACTCATTTTGGATATATATTCCTGGATATGACACTAAGTGAAGTAAAGTTGGCGACCATAGTCAAGGGTGACCAGAAAGCTCTTTTTTCAATAGCTACTACACTGAGGTGTAGAGGAAGGCACTGCTTCTTTCTTTGGATTGCTCTACTTTACCCTTGATACATACCTTATATTGCTGAGTGTAAAGCAAGGAGGTATCAAGTACCATTTTTTAAAAGTCTTTGGTATGACTAGACCTGGGATTGAGTCCAGGTCTCCCAAACCATTGGCAAACACTCTGCCCATTAAACCAATGAGCCAGTTGTAAGAGAAAGAGTGAAAAAGGGGAAAATAAAGGAACAAAGAGTTACAAAAGAGGAGACTGAGTGAGTATAGATAATGATGTTTGGTTGGATATATCTTATGGCATATCAACCCTTATAGGATATTCAATACCAAATCCTGTTTATATATATATATATATATATTTATTAGATATATATGATTTGCAAATGAATAGTTAATAGATAATAATTTTTACTTAAGCCAGAGCTCATTTGTTTGCACACAGTTAAATGGTTTCAAGTATTGCTATCAAACACTGATAGTTCTACTTGCCACAGTTTACTGGTTTTCCATATAATAAATGATTAAAATGTTCTATTTGACCTATAGTTGGAATCCTAACAGGTGCTACCACACAGAGTGAAGCTAGGAGTAATGGTAATGAAGAGTTACTCCATATGTGGAGGGAGGGAGTCTTACCTGTCCCCAGAAATGCAGGTGGCATATTCTACAGTCCCAGCTGTCTAGGTTGAAGATAAGCGAGCATAATGAATGGATTGAGAGAAAGTGTCAAATAATGAGAGCAAAAAAGAGAATAGAAAGAGAAAAAAAGTGATTTTTAATAAAGCCTATCTGAAAAGAAATGCACTTGAAGGTTTTCTTACCATTGTGTCTGCCTTTATTAAATAAACGGCCAAGGTTTTTGTGTCTGAAATGTTTGAATCTATTTATGAGGAAAAAGTAGGGCAGTGAGAACCTTTTAAGAAAAGCTTAATCTGAGACATAAAAAAAAAACCTATTTCTCTTCCTGCTTCGATTTAGAGGAGAAGATTCATTAGCAACCCAAATAACACCTATAAAAGGATTGATGTATGCTAAGAGTCAACAAACAGCTGATTAGAGATGGTGGCCTGATAAGAAACATTGTAGAGAAAACAAGAAAACATTTTCCTTAACTCCTAATTAGGGTAATGTGGTTTTCACAATTAAAAGAAGCTTTTGAGATCTACATATTAATATTTCTGAAGAAATATTGAGCATAGATATTTACGGAAAATACTAAAATAACTGGAAAAAAAA
>OY757930.1:66179462-66401962 GCA_963585895.1 Sepioteuthis lessoniana | reverse complement strand
ATGTCAAAAACAGTTCTATTTCGAGCAATTCAGTTCAGCACAAGTACGCAGTTCCAATGCCAAAACAGTTCTATTTTAAACAATTCCGTTTAGCATAAATACGCAGTTTAAATGCAAAAATCAGTATAGTGAAAGAAGCACGGTTTTGTTCTATTTAACCCATAGATAGGACCCTTATCAGGTGCTACCACTCCACGCTAGAGTGGACCTGGGAGCGAGCGCAGTGAAGGGGTACTCCGCATTCCCCAAAGCTCCAGCATTGCTGGAACCTCACCATCAGATTGTTTAGTGTCATATCCAGGACACTCGTTGGGGGGGGGGTCTTACGCCTCTGCAGAGAAGCAGTCAGTGTATTCTACAACCCCAGCCGACTGGGCAATATAAGTTAGGATATCATAGACATTGAGTACTGTATACCAGAACATAGAATGCTTTGCTATACTAGTACATATGAATTAGTAGTTTGCTACAGAGTGCGAAGAATTGGTATTGCATAGATGGTTCAAGTAAAGCTTTCCATATGACTTATCCCCACTGTTCTAAACAGCAGTAAACAAGTAGTCATGGATTAGTTCAACAACTCCCTGAAAAAGTAAGAAAGACTGGTCCACAACATTGAGTCAACAGTGCTTGGTATCAGTCAGTTTCCCACCTATGCAATCATCAGTCCAAGATTGGTCCTATGATCACAAAAGTGAGCAACTGATAATCACCAAGCACTGTTGACTATGTCTATGCTATCCTTATACATACATATATATATATATATATATATATATATATATATATATATCACACACACACACACACACACAATAACCAGTCATTGGCATTGTGGGTAGAGAGATTGCCAATGGTCTTGGAGACCGGGGTTTAATACTTGGTCGAGTCATACCAAAGACAAAAAAAAAAAATATTGTACTTTATACCACCTTGCTTAAAACTCAGCATATAAGGTATGGATCAAGGGGAAGTGGATCAATCCTGTGAAAGGAGTAGTGCCCCCTCCTACTCCTCAGTGTTGTAGCTATTGAAAAGGGTTGCCCTCAACAACAATAGGCCGACTTACTTATATATATATATACATATATATATATATATACACACACACACACCGTTAGGTGCATTTGTGTGCCTAGATAGAGATTGAACGTCTTTTCTGGAGAACCTCTTTAGCTTTCTTGCTTTAAAGATAATATCTAATGACAGTCAAGGCACTTATAATTACATTCCAAACAACAATCTCTATGACAATTCTGGTGCATATGCTGATATACTGAATAATAACTCAAAATCCAACATCTGTTGCACAAAAAGAAAAACAATCATATTAAACAGCAATGACTTTTGATTCTCGTTGGTTTTAGGGCATGTCAACCCTAGTTGGGTTATCTAATGCAGAAATAAGTCTTTTGTGGTTGTTGTTTTTATAAACAAGCTTATGGTTTCAACTAACTAATTATAATAACCATTTGTAAACAATAATAATAATAACCATTTGTAAACAGTAATACTACTACTAATAATAATCATTTGTAAACAATAATAATAATTTGTAAACAATAATAGTAATAACCATTTGTAATAATAATAATAATAACCATTTGTAAACAATAATAATACAATTACTTCTACTAATAATAATTTGTAAGTAATAATAATAATTTGTAAACAATAATAATAATACTACAACTAATAATAATTTGCAAACAATAATAATAATAACCATTTGTAAACAACAATAATAATTATAATAATAATTTGTAAACAATTATAATGAGAATAATCATTTGTAAGCAATCATCTCTATGGCATTCCAACAGTATGTATTCCATTGAGCCCCTCACCATCTGTCCCAACCAGCCATCACTTTTGGTCAGTTATCGAGACGGTATCCAGTGTCAGCACAAAGCTGATAAATCTATGTTTTTGCTGGTGGACCAACACTGATGTATTCAGGTATAGGAAAACATTACTAAGTAATTATTCTAAATATAAATAATACAGTTTCAAATATTTGTATCTAATACAAAAATATCTATTTGAACTTTAGATGGGACCCTAACGAGTACTACCATTCCAAGTCAGAGTGGGCATAAGAGTAATGGCAAGGAAAGGATGACCAGAAATAGAGCCTCACCATCAAATACTGTATAGTCTCATACACACGACAAACTCCTTTTTGGTGGTGGGGTTACAACCCTGTACAGGATGCAGTCAGCAAGTTTACTGATAAATTGCACAGTTATATAATTTCAAGTAACTAATAATAATCCTTAGTAAACATGATTTCAAGTAACTATTCTTAATATAACTAAGTTGTATGGTATCAAGTATTTGTATCTAATACAAAAAGATCAATTTGAAAATTAGATGGGACTCTAACAAGCTTGGTCGGGTTGGGTTTAAAAGCATATCAACCATTGTAGGTTATTTAATGCCAAATCCTATTTGTACATGCATATTAGATATATATATCTCAGGGGAAGGAGTAGCGCCCTCCCCTACACTTCAGTGTTGTAGCTATTGAAAAAGGAGCCTTCGGGTTGCCCTCAACTACAGTCGTCAACTTATATATATTTGTAAACACATTTTGTTGATAACTTTCTTAATTGAGCCTGAACTCTTTTGACCACAGTTAAATGGTTTCAAGTGTTGTTATATAACAGTCACAATTTAAAATCAATCATTTATTTGCACAGTTTGTTCTATTTGTTCCATAAATGCAGTCAGTAGGATTACAGATAAATTGCATAGTTATATAATTACATGTAACTAATGATATTTCTTTGTAAACAATTATAGCTTCAAATAACTATTCTTAATACAAATGATTTGCATAGAATTAAATAGGTTTGGTTTGGTTTCTTTTGTTTAATGGCATATCAGCCTTTGTAGGTTATTTAATGCAAAAGCCATTCTCCTAGAAGAACAGTAGTGGTACTATCTAACCCATAGCTGGGAGGATAAGGGGGTTCATACCTTTCCCGAAAGTGAACGTAAGAGCGTGACTGGAGTACGAACTCGCGTACTACGATTCTGCAGTCCATCGCTTTAACCATTACACCACGAGGACACCCCACTAGAATTAAATAGTTTCAAGTATTCCTATCTAGCAATAATTCTACTTAATACTCATTTGTTTGCACACAGTTATACGGTTTCGAGTATTCCTATCCAATACTTTGGTTTACTTGTTTAATCCTATTTACCAACCCCTCCGCTTGGGCAGGATATGACAGAAGGTCAATTTTTAAGCAGAGTTTAATAGGTTTGAATTCAGAGTTTTCCTTCTAGACTAGTTGCCTCACCAAGGCTGAATAACATAGTCTGTCCTACTATTTACCCATAGCTGGAGGGAGAGAATAATTGGATTCATACCTTTCCCAAGGATATTAGTGCTATATGAAATGCAATCATTCTCGTCCAGGATTTGAACTCGAGTCACTGTGTCCATTTCCTATGACGATAACCATTACACCACGGGCACTTTCTAAAGTGTTTGCTTGTTTAATAGCCAATCAACGGTTGTACATTATTTAATTCACTGCTTTCTATTCAACAAGGACAATTAAGAAAATAACTCCACTGCGTCTAAACTTTAATACAAGTTATGACACATTTTTCATGGGAACAAAACAAAAATAAATTTTTTTCAAAGAGAAAATAGAACTGATAAGGAAGGAAGAAAGAAAAAAAGAAAATAAAAGGAAAAAGCTTCGTAAATTACGACTAATATATCAAAAACATTACATTGCTTAGAATTTTCTAATTTGCATTTGATATTTTCTGAATATGAAACTAAATTAAAAAATAGAATGAAAAAAATGGCCTGAACTGGATTTTAATAGCTTATCAAAACATCTCAGGTTATTCTAAGCCTAGAGCTTCGGGAATTAAGTTCATTGTCCTCTTATATTTTTTATGTAGTTGTTTATGTTTGTTTTGTTTTTTTTTGAGGATGGGTACACACACAATCCTCTCAAATACAAATAATTTTTACCACTGATCTAGAGACCCTAACAGGTACTACTACTCCAGGTCAGAGTGGACCTGGGAGTAATGATAATGAAGAGGTACTCCACATTCTCCAGATTTCCAGAACTGGAGCTTCACCATCAAATGCAGTTTAGGGTCATACCTAGGACACCTGATTTTTAGGGGGTTGGGAGAGGGTCTTACTCTTCTGCAGGGAATACAGTCAGCTTATTCTTAGTCTCACCAGTAGAGTGCTCATCTGGAAGACACACATTCACTGACATGTTTGAATTTCTCTGAGAATATTTTTAGATAAAAACTAAATAACATATTTACATGTATTTACATTTTGCCTCACATTATCATAAATGAATTTTCCCATTGTTCAATTTCTCCATCTTTTCCAAACAGAATACATTGGTGACATAGAAATACGATACATATTTATATGTAAGTGTGATCAAAAAATATAGACTGTATCTTTAATTGATTTTTATTTAAAATTTAAATGAACATGTGTGAACAGCTGAGAAAATTATATAATAACAAACACCGAGACTTCATCTTTACAAGTCAGAGCCAACTTTCGATACATTCTGAATGGCAGTTGTAGACTAAACACAAGTTTGCACAAGCGCAGCACTCACTACTTATATGAAGATGTGTAAATATCTGAGCAACTTAAATTATAAAGTGATGATATCCAGACAACAGTGTAGACAAATCAATAACCAAAAAAAAAAAAAAAAAAAAATTATTAGGTCATCTTAATACTTTTTGGACAAGTGTTTTTAGTGAAAAACAGGATTGTGCAAGTGCCTATTCTCTATTTTCCTCTGATCCATCTCTGTTTAACTTTCTTGTTTCCCTAAGTGAAAATTGATTTCAAAAGATAACATTTGAGAATGTGGAAGACATTTGAGGATATATAGAACATTAAGAAAAATGCAATAGCATAGCTTTGTACAATATTAAAAGAAGAAGTTTGAGAGGTGCTTTGACTAGTAGAACTCACTGGAATAAGTACTTTGTATATCAAGGGGAAGTATTTTGAAAAAAATTAATGCTTCATTCATTGTTCATTTCCATCTTGGTAAATACAGCTTTAGTTTCTGTGTTTTAACATTTCATAAATAGATGGCTTTACTTCCCAGTATTAATCTTGGTTTGGTTTAGGTTAATTTGGTTGTTTAATGGCATATCAACCTTTTTAGGTTATTTAAAACCAAAGCTATTCTCCTAGAAGAATAGTAATGGTACTATTTAACCAATAGCTGGGAGCATAAAGGGGTTCATACATTTCCCAAGGGTATTTGCCCGAAAGTGAATGTAATAGTACGACTGGAGTACAAACTCGCTTACTACGATTCCACAGTCCATCGCTTTCACCATTACACCACGAGGACACCCTCTTATATTGATCTCAACATATCCCTTGCAGGTTCTAATAATGTGTGCCTTATTTATACTAATCTCAATGTGTTCATCGTATATATTAATTTTAGCTTCTCCCTTGTATATGTTCATCTCAATGTGTCTCTTGTATATATCAATCTCAGTATGTTCCTTGCATATATTAATCTATACTTGTCTCTTCTATATACTAATCTCAGTGTGTCATATATATATTAATTTTAGCATGTCCTTTGTATATATTAATCTCAACATGTCCCTTGTATTGTATGTAGAGCTATTTATAAAATGCTGGTTCAATCTTACATACAATAGAAATAAGGAGGCACACTTAGCGAAATGGTTATCATTGTAGAAAATTGAATCACCAGCACATGCTCCACCCTGGATGAGGCTGTTTGGATTTCAGGTCACACTAATGCTATTAAGAAAGGCATGAATTCATCTGTTCTCCCTCCAGTTGTGAGTAAATAGTAGGGCAGACTCAGTTCTTTAATCTTAGTTAGATAACCTATCGAGAAGAAAAACTCATGGCACAAAGGTTATTGGCATAAGAAATGGACGCTGTGACCCAAGTTCAAGTCCTGGTCGAGGTTATTTGCATTTCACATAGCACAAACACCTTTGGAAAAGGTATGAATCTGATTATTCTCCCTTCAGCTGTGAATAAATAGTAGGGCAAATGATACACTTAAAGCTAACAATCATGTTTTGTCTACTGTATTGAGGGCTAGATGATTACAAATTTTATTTTCAGGGAGGCAAAATATATAAAACTCTAATAAGACTTTATATAGAATATTGTACTTAGGCCTGAACATGGAAATTAGAGAATCATATTGAAATTAGATGGCATACAGAAAAGAAGGACAAAAATAATAAAAAGAGTGTGTGACGATACCGCCTCTCGGCTACCCCACATACGTTACATCAACTCTTCTAACCATTTCGCTTCTTTACGGCCGGTGATCAACTAGTGGTTCCAATAGGGGCAACGCACATTTCTTGCCACTACAAGAATACAATCGAGGGAACAGGAGAAAAAAAAGAACAAACGAACAAACACTTGGGGTTAACTCAAGAGCAGAAAGAGGAGTTATGCAACACTACATTTCTGATAGCATATATGGACTAATGCTAGCATGGATTTCTAGCGAAAATTCCACAAAGCAACTGGAATGCCAACATCTAGACTCGATCTTCTTCGCTGGACCCTATCTCATGCTGCCTCACCTCTCTGCTCGGGTGTCCACAGTCGACCGCCTCTGTCCGTGTCCCGTCGCCAAGTCTGTCGTGAGCTCCTTTTACCAATCAACTCTTCTTGTGTCCCATTACCACTTCCGGACCTGCCGAGATTTCAAGTCCAAAAACCCTTTGTCTGGTTTCGCGCCAAAACAGACAAAGGAATTGTCTGCTTGGCGGGCCACTTACATAGTGTTACAAGTGAAAGATTAGTCATAGGGAGAGATTAGAGAAATTAGGACTCTGGGAGACTTGGGTTCAATCCCAGGTCGCGTCATACCAAAGACTTTAAAAATGGTACTTGATAGCTCCTTGCTTAACACTCAGGAATATAAGGTATGTATCAAGGGTAATGAAGCAATCCAGGGAAAGGAGAAGTGCCCTCCCCAACACCTCGGTGTAATAGCTATTGAAAAGGGAGCCTTTGGGTCACTCTAGACTACTGTCACCTACTTTTTACTAGAAAGAAAGATGGAAGATGATCAAATTGAAACTAATGGAATTTCTGTTGAGTTATGGGATCGTAGATGTTCTATTTCGCAAAGTACAAAGCAACTCGTTGTTTCCTTCAATACAAAAAGTTTATTTCTGATTGTAACAATTTCACAGCCATCAAACATGAAATAAGATAGAAAGTTAGGTACAAATATTTACTGATATTACATAGAAATGCAGAGAGGCCCATGAGTGGAAAATGAACAAAAACAAGAAATTTCGATTCCTTCGACCCTGTTGTTCCCTCTCCCTAGAGGGCTGTCAAACAACTGTCTCTGCCTCTGAGCTCTAATCATGGCACACATTTTTACACTATTTCTCTTCAAACTGGGTTGGGTTGGGTTTGGTTTGATGGCATATCAACCATTGTAGGTTATTTAATGCCAAATCTGGTTTATACATATATATTAGATATATAGGATTTGGTTTGGTTGGGTTTTATGGCATATTAATCATTATAGGTTATTTAATGCCAAATTCTCTTCATACATATATATTAGATATATAGGATTTGGTTAGGTTGGGTTTTATGGCATATCAACCATTGTAGGTTATTTAATGCCAAATCTGGTTTATACATATATATTAGATATATATAATTTGTAAACATAAGTCAAATGATTCCAAGCATTGCTATGTATCACTAAAGATTCAATTAGACATCATTTATTTGTTTCCACACAGTTAAATGATCAAACAGTTCTATATCTGACAATTCAATTTAGCCTTAGTCATTTGGATGCACACAGTTTAAATGTCAAACAATTCTATTTGAGCCATAGATAGGACCCTATCAGGTGGTACCACTCTGGGCTTGGGTGGACCAGGGAGCAATGGCAATGAAGGAGTACTCCACATTTCCTAAAGCTCCAGCATTACTCGAGCCAAACCATCAGATTGTTTAATGTCATATCCTGGACACTTGTTGTGGGTGGGGTCTTACTCCTCTGCAGAGATGCAGTCAGTGTATTCTACAACCCCAGCCAACTTCAAACTTGAAATTTTCTGACAAGAAAGATTTCAAAAACTAAGTCTACTAACCAACTACATTCTTTGTATATATTTTTGGAAAAATTGTCTAATCAGATCAAAAACAGTGATAGTGTAAAAATTTGTATGATTAAATTGGATGATTTCACAAAAAAATTGTTAGAAAAAGAGGGCATTTTTGGGAACTATCAGAATTTGATATGTATGTAGATATTTCATTAAAAGTTCTAATGTTCTGAGCAAAGATTCATTTTTTTTTTTAAGATGTGAAAAGATGGTAAGAAGCAGAGATTCCCAAGAAGGTATGACAAATAATAATAATTGGTCGAAGAAAAAGTAAACTGAATTTAAACCAGCTGTACTCCACTTAAAAATTGTTTCTATTGCATCCTGCCTATATTGAAGGTATTGGATAAATACATACCTGCTTTGATCAGTATCTAGTCATGGATAACAATTTGTTACTTCTTCCACTGCCATATCCTTACAAGACATAATTATGTCATGTCAAAAGAAGTATATATGTCACAAGAAACACAGACTATGTGATTTCTCTTGCCAGTCTGGGATAGAGATATTGCAAAAGAGAGGGGGTTAACTATACTATTTTAAAAGAAATTTCTGAAGGTTAAGAATAGAACTTATTTTTAATCGAGTGCATAAAAATATTTCAATTGATTAGTCACCAAATAAAAGTATCAAGGGAAATGGAAATACTATTTGAATAAAAGTGTAATTTATGCTGGGTGACTTTTTTTGTCAGGCAGAAAGAGAATCAGTTTTTTGTTTTGTTTTGCTTTTTCTAAAATATTCATTGAAATCCTGGCAGAAAGCCGTGAATAAAACAAACCAGTAAATGGGTAATGAAAGACAAATATGCAGGAAGAGAAAAAAGAAATTTGAAAAAAAATAAAATAAAAAAAATGAAATAATAAAAATAAACGAGAGAAATTTAAAAAAGTAAAAGAGAAAGAAAAAGAAGGAAAAAATCAGTCATGAAGGAAAAGAGGAAAGAAAATGACTGGTAAGAGAGAGAGAGATGTAATTGGTGGAAGTGAAAGAGAAAGAGAAAATAGCTAATAGAAAAAAGAGAGGGAGATAAAGTAGCTGGTGGAAGGGTGGGAAAGAAAGAGAGAGAGAAAGTAGTTGATGGAAGGGTGAGAGAGAGAGAAAGTAGTTGATGAAAGGGTGAGAGAGAGAGAAAGTAGTTGATGAAAGGGTGAGAGAGAGAGAAAGTAGTTGATGAAAGGGTGAGAGAGAGAGAAAGTAGTTGATGAAAGGGTGAGAGAGAGAGAAAGTAGTTGATAAAAGGGTAAGAGAAAGTAGCTGATGGAAGGGTGAGAGAGAGAGAGAAAGTAGTTGATGGAAGGGTGAGAGAGAGAGAGAGAGAGAGAGAGAGAAAGTTGATGAAAGGGTGAGAGAGAGAGAAAGTAGTTGATGAAAGGGTGAGAGAGAGAGAAAGTAGTTGATGAAAGGGTGAGAGAGAGAGAAAGTAGTTGATGAAAGGGTGAGAGAGAGAGAAAGTAGTTGATGAAAGGGTGAGAGAGAGAGAAAGTAGTTGATGAAAGGGTGAGAGAGAGAGAAAGTAGTTGATGAAAGGGTGAGAGAGAGAGAAAGTAGTTGATAAAAGGGTAAGAGAAAGTAGCTGATGAGGAAGAGAGAAAGTAGCTGATGGAAGGGTGAGAGAGAGAGAGAAAGTAGTTGATGGAAGGGTGAGAGAGAGATTGGCTTTAGGAAAGGAAGAAAATAAAGAGAGAAAGAATATCTGGAAGGAGAGAATCGTTCTTGGAAAGAAGAAAAAGGTTGGCTAGGGGAGAGGCAGATAGAGAGAAATAAAGAGAGAGTGTGGCTTAGGGATGAAAAGAGAGAAAAAGATAGAGAAGAATGGATAGGGAGAGAGAGTAGCTTAGGATGAAAGGAGAGAGAGAGACTGGTTAGGGGATGGAAGGAGGGAGAAACTGCCTAGGGTATGGAAGGTGACAAACTGGCTTGTGGATGGAGGAAAGTAGACAGAGACTAGCCCGGGGATAGAAGGCAAGAGAGAAACTGGTTAAGAGAGAGTATAGCAGAAGAAATGAGAAAATAGATGGAAAATTGAGGGGCAAAAGAGAGAAAAAAATCGAAAAGAAGGTAAAAAAAAAAACGATAAGAAACTAAAGTTATTATTTGAGAATGTAATATAAAATGTAGTAGAGAAAAATGATGGAAAAAATTTAAAAAGACAGAAAAAGATGTACAGTTTAAAAAAATGTAGTTGAAATTGTTAAAGGGGGGTAACTCTGTTTGCATAATCAAAAAATATAGGTCAAGTGTTTCACTTTGATGCATGATTGAAATTTGTTAGGCAATTTTCCTAAAAATTATGTCATTCAGCTAAATTTGTAAAATATGAAAACATAAATATGCATATTAGCTTGTAAAAGAAACAATTTATAAATGCATTAAAAATATTTAGGAAATAAGTAATGTTTTTCTACCTCTCAGCTTCAGCTAAAACACCAAAAACAATTTTCTCTACATGAAAATGATTTTGTGCATTTTAGTGGGTCTTTAAAAAAAAAAAAAAAAAAGAAAAGAAAAAAGAAAAAGATTGAATTTAGGGTGCAAAAACTATTAATTATCAAAAGTAAGATCCAAGGTTTTTGAAATAACATCTGTCATTTTTATTGCGTTTACGTGTTACTTCAGAAATATCAAAGCCAAAAAAAATGATATCAGATACAGTAAACTTAAGTTTCTTTCTCCTATATCGTAAATTTTATATTCTTATCACTTTTCAAATCCATGATATAAATTGTATAAAACATCTAAGCTATTGATTTCTGCTTCTTAAAAGAAAAATAGCGTGCCGGCTCGATGACTTTGAACAATTGAAAACTTTCAGGTCTTATGTTTATTTTTTTTTTATATAACTTGCCCGCCTTCAACATAGTAATTTTTTTATAGACTCTCTGAGCCACTCTCATGTTTATGTATGATTGTTGTGCTATTCTGATCTGGTACTAAAATAAAGAAATTTCCGTTAATTCTACTGTAATATACAGAAAAAAAATACATAGGAATTCACTATCTTGATAAGAGTAAGTTTCAGTCGATATTTTCAGTTTTTGTTTTATTTTATTTATTTATTGAACAAGCTTTTTTTTTTTTCTTCTTCTTCTTTTCTTTTTCTGATCAATTAAATACCAAATTTACGTTTTGACAATTCATCAGCCATATTTCTTTTGTTTTTCTCCCCCAATCATGAAGATGTTGAAAATTATTTTTTCGCTATCAGCTTTAAATGTTCAGAAACGAAGGAAGCAAATCAGTAAAAATTACTCATCTAAATGATGAATGTAAGTATTGCGTTCCTATATAATGTTTTATTTATAATACTGCAGAAATAACGGAAATTTTATTTGTTGTGCTCTTCTGTACATTTTATTTAGGATTTCTGAAGACAGGAGTTCCCAAATTTTTCATCCCGAGTCGCACTTGGCTTGGTTTGGTTTGGTTTTTTGTTTAATGCCATATCAACCTTTGTAGGTTATATAATGCCAAAGCTATTCTCCTAGAAAAACAGTTGTTGTACTATTTAACCCATAGCTAGGAGGATAAGGGTGTTTATACCTTTCCCAAGGGTATTTGCCCGAAATTGAACGTAATAGCGCGACTGGAGTACGAATTCGCTTACAACGATTTCGCAGTCCATCGCTTAAGCCTTTACACCACGAGGACTCCCCCACCCACCGGAGTTGCACTTCTAAAACAACAAAATTATTTTGGATTATTTGTACATAAATAAATTGATAAATGTATTCATACAGAATCACCCACTCGAAATTTACATTAATTTTGTTTAAAACGACGTAAGAAATAATTTTAAAAATTGTAATATTTAGATCTATAATTTAGATAAGATAAATTTTCATTCATTGGTTTCATTTTTATTGAATTTATCAGCCAGATTATTATTTATTTTATCCTTACACATTTAACACAAGTGTAAGGATGCAATAAATAATCATCCCCTTTTGATAATTTACATTTCCGATGGGGTCTTATAGATTGTCACATGACAGTTTCAGAAACCCATCCATAATCTTGTTTCAACTCACGTCCTTAAACTCTAGAAACATTGTCTCTGACCCTACCGAGAAACATTAAAGCCACATGGCTAACTTTTACCAACCCTTATCAAGTTTACTAATTTGTATTCCTTCTACATACTGCTTGTTCATAGAACTGTAGGTATATTGTGTGTCGAAATTATTAAATGTCCTAGGATGTATAAATGAGTTTATCTCATCTTTCCTTCCGTTGTGTTGCCCAGTCGGCTGGGGCTGTAGAATACACCGACTGCTTCTCTGCAAAGGGTAAGACCCCCCCCCAAGGAGTGTCCTAGATATGACGCTAAACAATCTGATAGTAAGGTTCTAGCAGTGCTGGAGCTTTGGGGAATGCGGAGTACCCCTTCATTGCCATCGCTCCCAGGTCCACTCTGGCCCGGAGTGGTAGCACCTGATAAGGGTCCTATCTATGGGTTAAATAGAACAAAACCGTGCTTCTTTCACTATACTGATTTTTGCATTTAAACTGCGTATTTATGCTAAACGGAATTGTTTAAAATAGAACTGTTTTGACATTGGAACTGCGTACTTGTGCTGAACTGAATTGCTCGAAATAGAACTGTTTTTGACGTCTAAACTGTGTACTTATGCTGAACTGAATTATCTGAAATAAAACTGTCTGACATTTAAATCTGTATATTGCCCAGTCAGCTGGGGCTGTAGAATACACTGACTGCACCTCTGCACAGGGGTAAGACCCCCCCTAACGAGTGTCCTGGATATGACATTAAACAATCTGATGGTGAGGTTCCAGCAGTGCTGGAGCTTTGGGGAATGCGGAGTACCCCTTCATTGCCATCGCTCCCAGGTCCACTCTGGCCCGGAGTGGTAGCACCTGATAGGGCCCTATCTATGGGTTAAATGGAACTAACAGCATACTTATGCTAAAATGAATTGAGTAAACTGAATAGCTTGAAATAGAAACGTTTTTGACAATTAAATCGTACTTACACTTAAACTGCGTGCTTATGCTTAACTGAATTATTTCAAATAGAACTGTTTTTTGACATTAAAACTGTATTTACACTTAACTGAATTATTACATATAACTGCTTGAATAGTTTGAAATGGAAATGTTTTTGACAATTAAACTGTGTACTTATGCTAAACTGAACGGTTGAAATAAAAATGGATTTGGCGTTAAATAACCTACAAAGGTTGATATGCCATAAAACCAAACAAACCAAACCTTCTGTTGTGTTTAATGTCAGTATATCACAGATATACTACGACTAATTCTGGTCCTGGGAGAATGGGGACTCAAATATTTTTCTCACCACCAAGCATTCTAGTATAGGTACGTCCCTAAATTTAAAATCAGCCATAACTCATTAGTGACATGCCAATTTCTTTGTGGTTAAAGGAGAGGACAATTAATGGAATATGGCAGATGACCAAATTATAGCTAGCTGAAGGCATAATTTTAGGATTTAACTGTTTACACACAAAAAAATGAAACAGATGACTCAAAATTAGTCTTATACAGATTAAAGATTAATATGTTATATTTGTGTATACCTTTTAGGCAATTTTAAATACAATTAATGTAAATTTCAACATAGAGGAGGCTATTCTATAACAAACACTAAAACAAAAAAGGAGATTGTGAATTGAATTACCATGACCAGAAAATCCAGCGAACACTTGCTTGCAACATACAAAAACACTGGACAGCTGTTTCGACCTTATTAGGTCTCATCAGCAGTGTATACTGTGATCTCCACCATTAGAGATTGAACCAGCAACTACAGAATGCAGAGCCGAAACTCTACCACTGAGCCAACTATCCACAAGTGACGCTAAATTAACTAGTCATGGTAATTGCATGGCCAGTTAACCTGAATGTATCTTGCAAGTTACATCCATACTCTTTACAGAGGAGACAGTCACCTCCAGGGCCACGTCTTCCCAAGAGGATTGGAAATATGCATCCATGTAATTATTATAACCTCAAGGGCAAGGATATAGATGTACATTTTCTTCTTTAAGTAGAGCAATTATATTGTGACTGATGGCTCAGTGGTACTATTTACCAACCCCTCCGCTCGGGCAGGATATGACACAAGGTCAATTTTTAAGCGGAGTTTAACAGGTTTGAATTCAGAGTTTTCCTTCTCCTAGACTAGTTGCCTCACCAAGGCTGAAGAACCTAGTCCGTCCTACTATTTATCCATAGCTGGAGGGAGAATAAGGGGGTTCATACCTTTCCCAAGGGTATTTGCCCGAAAGTGAACGTAATAGCGCGACTGGAGTACGAACTCGCGTACTACAATTCCGCAGTTCATCGCTTTAACCATTACACCACGAGGACACCCCAGTGGTAGAGTTTCTGCTCTGCCTTCTGTGGTCACTGGTTTGATCTCCAGTGGAGATTATAGTGTACACTGCTGATGAGACTCAATAAGGTCAAAACTGCTGTTCAGTGTTTCCGTATCTTGTGTGCAAGTGTTTGCTGGATTTTCTGGTCATGGTAATTCAATTCACAATATAATTCCTCTACTTATATTGCTTTGCTGGTAGGTATGTGAGCACTTTGATTAATCCAACATCTTTAGAGGGGAGTACCTATGGCATAGTGGCTAATGTACTGGACTGCAACATAGTAGGAAGTGAGTTCAAACTCTAGACATGCTATTATATTCACTTTCAAACAAATTCCCTTTCTCTCTCCCAACCATTTTGGTGGTTGGGGGGTGAGAAAGACTAAAGAAGTTAAAATCTCTGCCTTCCACCAGACAGGATTTGACACAAGGTCTTTTTTATAGTGTTATTTTAGAAAAGTGGAGATCAGGCATGAACCAAGACTCATGCTCCGCTGGACTTTACTGGTCATAGGCACATTTAGAGTAATGTAAGCCATGTGAGCCTGCTGGACTTGGACTCACTAGATGTAATACAAGTTTGGTACGTATGCCTGCTGACAGCTTAAACGAGACCGAAAAGTCTAATGCTATATTCAATGCTTGTCAATGATTTCCTCATCGACCCAAAAGTGGCCCAACCAAAGTCGGGAGCCATTCGGCCTCAAATTTATCATTGACCTTGCTACCCTGATGAAAAGAAGTTTGTTGAAGAGATAATTTTTAAATCCAAAGGTTCAGTAAAAAAAAAAAAAAAAAAAAAAAAAAATGAAGATAATGACTAAAATTTACTCTTTTGGTAGTGAATATAAGTATTACATTTCTATATAGATTTTTTTTTTCTTTTGCATATAACTGCAGACATTATTTCCTCAGCAGGACATTCTGGACAAGCATCGATTATTTAAACAGTTTAGTTTATAAAAACAATTCAAATTGCAGACTATTATAAGTAATTACTTTTTATTCAATAAGAGTATCAATAAAAACATGGACCTCATCGTTCTTAGCAATGTTTTCTGTAGTATGTTATACATGCAAAACACTCATTTCCTCTTCAATGCATGGAAGTCTCTCTTTTTTTGTATATGTCAGGCTTGATTTCTTTGTTTAATAGCATATCAACCTTCATGGGTTATTTAATTCCAAAGCTGTCTTTGTAGGATAACTCTACTAATAATAATGTTGTGTTCTTTTTTGTTTCCAATTTGAAAATAGTATACTATAACAACTATTAATCCTTGATCACAATGTCTTAGACAAGAGAGGAAAAAATATTTTACATCACTACTTATTTGGAGACAAAATAATTCAAAACTGTCTCAAAATAGATGCAACCCATTTATAGGAAAATGATTTATTAATGAAACAAGAAATTCAAAAAAAAGATTACATGTCCTGGAAGCTGATATAATAACAATAAAAAAATTGATTTCATGCCTAGCTCAAAGGATGCATTTTTTACGGGATGTGTTTCAATTGACCATCATTGTGTTTGTCTCAGTGATAAATCATTATCATATAAATGGGTTGCATCTATTTTGAGACACCCTGTATTTAATCCTTAGCAGAAGGTAGGAGACAAAAAAAAAGGAAATTCATGCTTTTTCCTAGGTTATTTATCCGAAAGCAAACATAATAGTATGACTAGTGTTTAACCTCTATTATTACGATGTTGCAGTCCAACACTTTAGCTATGATGCCACAAGGAATCCCCTGCATATAAAGGAAGTAAGAGAAGAAAATGCCAGTTCATGTAACTACTACCCCTCGCAAAAATTATGGAATTAGCCCTCTTAGAGGACATTCACCTTGGGGTTTGTCTGAGTTTTTTTTCTTTCTTTCTTTCCTATGCATTTTTATAGTAAAAATCATTTGTGATAAATTTTTAGAGTAAAAATCATTTCCATTTTTTTATTTTTTTATTTAGCTGTAAATAAACTAATAGCAAATAGATGCAGAACATTTTTTCTTTTAGTAGCTGAACGTTCTGGCTTCATGAAATATATTGGCCCAGTTGGGTGGGGCTGTAGAATACACTGACTGCATCTCTGCAGAGGGGTAAGACTCCACCAACAACAGTCCTGGATATGACACTATGTTTGAAATTGAATTGTTTTCACATTTGTGTAAACAAATGACTGATATTTAATTGAACTGTTAGTGAGACATAGCAATACTTGAAAACATTAAACTGTGTGCAAGCAAATGATTAACAGTAAATAAAATTATCTATATTAGATAGAAATAAGTGAAACAGTTTGAGTGTGGGGAAAAAATAAGCTCAGGCTTGTTTAAAAATGTTATCAACAAAATCATTTAAGAAATCATATTTGATATATATGTATCAAAATGATTTGGCATTAAATAACCTATAACAGTTGATATGCTATAAAACCAAACCAAATCCTACATATTTAATATATATCTATAAAGTGGATTTAGCATTAAATAACCTACAATGGTTTCATTTTATCGCATATCAACCAAACTAAATCATATGTATATTTAAGATATATGTATAAATATGATTTGGCATGAAATAACCTACAATGGTTGATATGCCATACAACCCAACCAAATCCTATATATTTAAGATATATGTAAAAAGAAAATTTGACATTAAATAACCTACAATGGTTGATATACCATAAAACCAAACAAAACAAAACCATAGAATATATCTTAAAACAAACTCAATTGAATTATTTAAACAAATGATATAATTTTTTTACCAAGCCATGCAGAGGAAAATATTATGGAATAATCTAATGTAATTTTTCACGGAAATAGTATATCATGGAAAACTAAATCAAGTTAAAACTTTTTTAAATACTGAAGGATACTTTGCCATGGAAATTCAAAACATAACAATAAATAAATATTTTTTGTTTTATTTCAAGACAATAATAACTAAAATGAATTAACTGAAGGTGGCAGGATAATAAAAATGGCTGAAATAGTGTGATTAAAATCATAAACAAGTTGAGGACACTATTCAGATTATATCAGAAAATATTAGATTTCCTTTATTATAATGGAATATCAACTCCTTACGGGTTATTTAATGCTTAAATCTGATTCATTCGTAAAAGTTTGATTTGGTTTATTTAATTTACCAGGCCATTGGCCAATTTAAAAAAAAATTAAATGTGCAACAAAAAAAGCAATGGAACACTGAAAATATAGTAATGATCTTACGGCCTAATAAGTAAAGTATTTGCCAATGGTCTGGGAGACCAGGGTTCAATTCCAGGTCAAGTCATACCAAAGACTCAAAAAATGGTACTTGGTGCGGCCTTGCTTAACACTCAGCATGATAAAGTATGGATCAAGGGTAAAGTGGAGCAACCCAGAGAATGGAGTTGTGCCTTCTCCTACACCTCGGTGTGGTAGCTATTGAAAAGGGAGCCTTCGGGTCACCCTCAACTAAGGTCGCCGACTTTACTTACTTTTTACTTATTTAATGGCATATCAACTCTTCATGGGTTATTTAATATTTAATTTTTTTTTTTATTTGTAAAGGTTTGGTTTGGTTTATTCAGTGGCATTGTCGGCAACCTTTTCTATAGCTACTACACCGAGGTGTAAGGGAGGGCGCTACTCCATTCCCTGGATAGCTCCACTTTACCCTTAATCCTTACCTTATAATGCTGAGTGTTAAGCTAGGTGACATCAAGTATCATTTTTGAGTCTTTGGTATGACTCAACCAGGGATTGAACCCAGGTCTTCCGGACCATTGGCAAACACTCTACTCATTAGGCTATAAGATCATTACTCTATTTTCAGTGTTCCATTGCATTTTTTTATTGCACATTCAAATTCTTTTTTTAATTGCTTTTTTGCACACAGTTGTATGATATCAAGTATTCCTATCTAATACAAACAATTTGCTCACAGTTGTATAGCTTCGAACGACTATTTCTATTTTATAATGATAATTTGTTTACATACAGTTATACATTTTGAAATATTCCTATCCAATACTAATCATTTTTAAAAAGATCTATTTGAGGTACTGATTGGACCCTCTGGGTGATAGTGGACCTGGGAGTAAATGGTAATGAAGGAGTACTCCACATTTCCCAGAGTACCAGAAGTGGAACCACACTATCAGATATAGTTTAGTGTCATACTCAGAACACCCCATTTTTAGTGGTGGTTATCCCTCTGCAAAGAATGTAGTTGGCATTTTCAAAATAATAGTAAAGAAAATATTACAACTGATGCGAAGTTTGATAAAAGCCAGTATGAGTATCTATGTGTGTATGAACATAAAAAGCAATTTGAAGATGGATAAGAAGAAAGAATCCAACTAAAAAACTATCGACTCCATTTGATTGATCTTAACTTTTACTATGACAGCCATTGTTTTTTTTCTGATGAAAATCAGCAAAAAATAATGATACATTGTGGCAGATGGTTGATTCATTTTAGGCATGCAATAAAAATTCCAATTCCATACAAGTGCACAAGATACAAATAGAGTTCTTGTAGAAAAAAACAGTTTTCATTGGCTGGTCAATATTTCCGTGACCAATTCAGAGTTTCCTTGAACTCTTTGGGTGTATTGAAAGTATTGGTCATTTTTTAACAAACTTTTACTTAAAACCTGATGTCACGCACACAACTGAGGACTTCCAAAGAATGTGCAATACTAAAAGACATAAATAACAAAGCAACTCATACAATGAAGCCCAAAACTTAACGTACATATACAGTAGTGAGCATAAAGATCAGAGTAATGTTTTAAAAAAAGTCTAAATGTGAAATAACTTTTTATTTTAAAGCTTCATAGAACATTTTATCGAGGAAAAATAAGGATATAAAGGTAAATTATATAATTCCAAAATATAAAGCTCAATAAACTTATTTTGATAAAGTTATAAGAATAATTATATAACATTAAAAGAAAAAAATGGATGATCTAAAACATCAGAATGATTAATAAAATCATACTATTATAATGCATACATCATATCTAAATGAGAATAGCATTCCTAATTCATTAGTACTTGATTTGTCGACCTTTACTTTCAATAACAGCTAGACATCTTTTGCTACACAAGCGAATTAATGTCTTGCATTCATCAACAGATATTTCTCCCATTCTCCTTTCAAATTAGTCCATAATTCTTCAACGTTTCTTGAATTCTTTTCCTTAGGTCTTTTGTTTATTAATTTCCAAACATTCTCAATAGGATTCATGTTTGAGCTTTAAGCAAGCCACTCCATAACAGCCACATCCTCCTCAGAAAGAAATGTCTTAACAGATTTCGCTGTGTGATACAGAGCGTTATCTTGCATGAATACAGCTGGTTGATTAATTTCAGTTCTCAAATTAGATACATGTTTCTTCAATATCTCTTTATATACAGTTGCATTAATTTTATCATCGAGCCTTACAAGGGGTCCTGTACCAACAGTTGGAATTATGCCAAACACTATCACACTTCCCCTCCAAAGTTAATGCTGCTTTTAGTACACTGAGGTGAATATTGTTCCATAGGACTGTGTCAAATGAACCTTCTTCCGTCACAACTGAACAGGTTAAACTTTGACTCATCACTGAAAGGAATATAATCCCACTGTTCTTCAGTCCATATGACATGTTCAGTGGCAAATTTCAATAGGCTCATTTTGTTCTTTTTAGAAATGTAAGGCTTTGTATAAGTGACTTGACTGTTCAAATTTATTTCATTAAGTCATCAAGAAATTGTGTGCCTTGATATCATTATGCCAAGGTTATCATTAGCTCTTTTGGAGATAGTGGTTGCTGTTGCAAATCGATCCCTTTTTTGATTCATTACCAATCTATTTGTCTTCCCTTGCAGTAGTTTTCCTAAGCCTGCCTGGCTTCACATAACCTAGTTTCCTCAAGTTTTTTAAAATACTATGAATAACACTTTTAGATTTCCCCACAGTCTTTGAAATATCCCCAATCGAGAGTTTATCTTCATTACATAACTTGACTATCAGTTTTCTAAGTTCCAATGATGTCACAGATTTTTTCGCCATGTTTACAGTGCAAGAACTGATAAAAAGCCAGTGTAATTTAGTAAAATTACCCTATTTTATATTCTTACGCCCCCCCCCCCAATTTTAATTATACAAAATAATTATCAAATTTTATGGATTTATTTAATCATACTGATGTTTTTGTTCATCTATTTTTTGAATGTTATATAATCATTCTTATAACTTTATCAAAATAAGATTATCGAACTTTATATTTTGGAATTATATAATTTACCTTTATATCTTTATTTTTCCTTGATGAAATGTTTTATGAAAGTTTAAAATAAAAAGTTATTTCACATTTAGACTTTTTTTTTAACATGATTCTGATCTTTATGCTCACTACTCTGTGTGTGTGTGTGTGTGTGTGTATATATATATATATATATTATATGCACACACTGTAACTAAAATAATTCTATATTCACCTTCTTTGGTTCATTCTGTTACTATTAGTTTCATGTGGTCTGAAAGTGAAAAATGGAAAACTTTGGGGGAATTTTTGTTTTTGTTTTGCTGGCTGGCATACAAGCACTTTGTTTAAGAATGTTGTTGAAAACAATCATGTTTTTTTCTAATCCATTCTAATATATGCATATATAAGCAACACACTTCTCTCCTGGTCAAATTAAAGACTTATTTCTGATTAAGCTATCTTGGTTATGAGACTGTCAACAGAATTTCTGTATTATCTTCTTTTTATATATATATATATATATATATATATATATATATAGATAGATAGATAGATAGATAGATAGATACGTATAGTCTATAGGGGCTGTAGAATACACTGCATCTCTGCAGATGAGTAAGACTCTCCCAACAAGTGTCCTGGATATGACGCTAAATCTAGTGGTGAGGCTACAGTCATGGGGTTTTGGGGAATGTGGAGTACTTCTTCATTGCAATTGCTCTCAAGTTCACTGACCTGGAGTGGTAGCACCTGATAGGGTCCTATCTATGGGTCAAATAGAACTGTTTGATTATTTAACTATGTGTAAACAAATGAGTGATGTTTAATTGAATTGTTAGTGATACATAGCAATACTTGGAACCATTTAACCGTGTACAAATGAATGAGTAATGTTGAAAAAAATTATTAGTATTCAATACAAATACTTGATATTCTTTAACTGTGCCTGAATTGAATTATTTGTATTACATAGTGATATAATCAATATGCATACACCTGGATCCCTTCTCACAGTAATATGATTGGCTGGTGTCAGCCATAAATATAGACCAATGCAGAGGTACATTGACTATGACTACAACGTCGCACGTCCAGTGTCAATATAAACACACATCCAGTACCAGTATGATTACTACCTGCTCGATTTTACTACAGCTGTTACAGTAGCCAAACCACTCAGCTACTTTGATTAAATGTATCCCTCCCCAGGACATATCATATAGCAATGCTTGCAACTATTTGACTTTGTGCAAGTGAATGAATAGTGTTGAATAGAATGATTAGGGTTAAATAGCAATACTTGTAACTACTTCAGTGTGTGCAAATGATTAATACTGTATAATAATAATTAGTTGTGTTAGATCACAATTATTTAAACCATTTAACTGTGTAGAAACAATAGGAATACTAGTGTGCAAACAAATTACTTTTAATTCATTTACAAATGAAAATACCTACAAACTATGTGTTGCTGTAGACCAGTAAAGGGTCCAGAAGAAAGACACAAACTCGGGTTTACATGGAACAAAGTATATTAACGAAAGTATAATACAACATAGATAAAAAGGTGTTAATGTCAGTCCGACAGCCAAAATGTTAAGCTGGGGAGAACTCGGTATTTGTCATCCATCCCACCACCGGACAAGTATGGCACAAGGCCGTTTTTAAGGTTGGTCTGGTTGCAGGGCCACAGCCCACACACGTCCGGCATTACCAAAAATACCTTCAGCTCCATCAGCATTCCCCTTATTAGGGGCACCTCAGGCACCAGGCAATTAACCTGACCCCTGGGGGGATGGCCCCCTGAGGTTGGAGGAAATGGTGAGTCAACAAACCAACACTCGGCCAGATCCACGCCCGAGTCAAACACAGCCGACTGTGGCTGGGGAGAACTCACACTGAGATGAATATTCTCCCTGTATTAATAGCCAGAGGAAGGGTTCATTACAGTCTGCAGGTTGGGTACCATAACATGTGTGCAAACATATGACTAGTATTAAATTGTGAATGTTATATAGCAATGCATAAAACCATTTAACAGTGTTCAAAAAAGAGTTCAGGCTCATTTAAAAATGTTATCTCTAAAATGTGTTTACAAATCATATATATGTAATATATATGTATAAACAGGATTTGGCATTAAATAACCACAATGGTTCATATTCCATAAAACCAAAATAAACCTATATAAACAGATGAGAAAAACACTTTTTAAAAACTTTGATTTGGTTTGGTTTTTCTGTTTAATAGCATATTAACCATTATGGATTATTTAAAGCCAAAGCTATCTTTGTAGAAAAGCACTATTTAATCTATAGCCGAAGGGATGAGAGAGTTTATACCTTTCCTGAGGGTGTTTCTCCGAAAGTGAACATAATAGCATGTCTAAAGTTTGAACTCACTTCCTACTACGTTGCACTCCAGCACATTAGCCACTATACCATTGGTGCTCTCCCCTAAAAATGTTAGATTAATCAAAGTGCTCATATGCATGCCAGCAAAGCATTATAAAAACTAAAAATGATTCAAATATTAGGTTAAGTCCATAACTAGAAGTTTCATATGTTTTCTTTGAAAACAAAAAAGAAAACAATCTTCTGATGAAACATTTTTTGAAGAAATGGATGGTAAGATGAATGATTAATTACTCTTAATGGCATGTCAACCATCTACTGTTATTTTATTCCTTGAGGTTAGGGAATTGTGTTTATTGTAAATTTGTATTTACATTTTTAGTGTAGCTGTTTTTTTAAGAGGTTTCATTTTTGCACATGGTCTTATTGAATTCAAAATATTTTTAAAAGATCTATTTGACCCATGGATGGAAACCTAACATTTACTACCAGATAATAGTGGACCTGGGACTAATCGCAATGAAGTAGCACTCCACACTCACCAGAGCTCAAGCTTCACCATCAGTTGCAGTTTAGTGTCATATCAAGGACTCCCCCACTTTTTTGGGGGGGGAGTGAGGAAGGTTTTACTCCTCTGCAGGAGATAGAATCAGTGTATTTCATGCCCTTCCAACAGAGCCAACAGCAAAATTAATTATTAAGTACTGTAAGACAATTTAAGAGGTCCCAGTGATGCTGGGGCTTTGGGAAATGCAGAGCACCCTTTCATTGCCATTGCTCCCAGGTCCACTCTGGCCCGGAATGGTAGCACCTGATAGGGCCCTCTCTATGGGTTAAATAGAACTAAACTGCATACTTATGCTAAAATGAATTGTTTCAATTAAAACTGTTTGACTAAACTGAATAGCTTGAAAAGGAAATGCTTTTGACAATTAAACTGTGTACTCATGCTAAATTGAATTGTTTGAAATAGAACTGACTATTTGTATAAAAATGGATTTAAATAGAACTAAACTGCATATTTATGCTGAACTGATTTCTTTAATTAGAACTGTTTGACTAAATCAAATAGCTTGAAATAGAAATATCTTTGACAATTAAACTGTGTACTCATGCTAAATTGGATTGTTTGAAATAGAACTGACTATTTGCATGAAAATAGATTTAGCATTAAATAACCTACAAAGGTTAATATGCCATGAAACCTAACCAACCAACCATTTACTTAGAAATTAACTATGTCACATTCTGCCTCAAGTAGAAGGGCTCCTAAATAAATAAAAATGTTTAAACTTTCTATGTACTACATTTAATAATTAATTTTGCTATCAATTTCTTCCCAAAATGTTCCATCTGAAGATTGTTTACTCTTTTGATTTCAAAGAAAACATGAAACCTCTAGTTATAGAATAAAGTTAAGATGGGAATTATTTTTAGTTTTTATATTGCTTTGCTGGCAGGTATTTGAGCACTTTGATTTATCCAACATTTTGGGGGAGAGTACCTATGGCATTGTGGCTATTGAACTGGAGTGTAACATTGTAGGAAGTGAGTTCAAACTTTAAACATGCTATTTCTATGTACAAGGAGCATACAATAAGTTTCCAGACTTTTTTCGTAAGAGCACTTTTATTGATAGTTTACACATGAAACTCTAGTCCCCTTCGAAGTAATCTCCTCCAACTACAATGCACTTGTTGTACCGTTCCAACAACTTTTGGAAGGCCCCATGGAAGTCCTCTTGCGTGAGCATGTCAATGACCTTCGTCACAGCCTCTTTCATCTCCTCAATTGTCTCATAACGACAGCCTCTGAGCTTAGGGATAACCAAAAGTCACAGGGAGCAAGGTCTGGACTACAAGCAGGCTGAGGAACTGTCTTGATGCCCATCTTGGTCAAATAGTCTGTGACAAGGATGGAGTTGTGGACTGGTGCATTGTCCTGCTGGAAATGCCACTGACCTGATTTGAAGAGTGCTCGCCTCTTCTGATGAAATCTCTTCTTGAACTCCCTTAAAACCTCAACATAGTAACCCTAACCCTTTGGCCAATCAACACCTCCCACACCTCTCATCATCCCTCACAGACTCCCTGCCTTCCTTGAATCTGTTATGCCACTCAAAAACTGATGCTTGATTCATGCAAGATGCTCCAAAAGCAGTCTGAAGCATTCCATACGTTTCTGTGGCATTTTTTCCAAGTTTAAAAACAGAATTTTATTGCATATCATTCTTCTAAAGTGTCATATTGCATTTTTGAAATTCACCAGCAGTGACAATCAGGCTTTAGTAGGGTGTATTCCAATTGCTGCTGTAGCTGTTCATTTGAACCTGAAATCATAAAAATTGGTCAGTCATCTCATAAGATATATAGCAATAACATACTGAATTTTCAAGAGTCTACAACAATTTTAAATTCCTGTACAAAAAAAGTCTGGAAACCTATTGAATGCACCTCGTACATTCAATAATTCATCTTGCTGTCAATTTCTTCCCAAAAATTCCATATGAAGATATATTCTTTTTAAAGCTAATACATGAAACCACTAGTCATTGAATAAACCTAAGAAGGTAAGATTTGAATTATTTTAAGTTTTTATACAACTCCGCGAACTTGAACATACATACAGCAGCTATGTGAGGATACGGGATGTAGCCCTGAAGACCAGCCAGAGGTGATGAACGATAGGAAGAAGTGGTGTGAGAGGGTCGGGGATATCCGTGCTGGTGGCACAACATCATGATACAGGTCCGCTGGCTTACATAAACCTCAAAGTCATTTCACCCTTCACAACAGGTCAAATTTCATGCATTTAAAAAAATTTTTTTTTTAAATTTAAAAAAAAAAAAAAATGGAATTTTAATTTCTTTATTTTGATATAACTTTTTAATCATTTTTAGAAATAATTGGTAAATATTGACCTGTAATCATTTTATTTTATTTTTTTCATAAGAAGTTTATGCATTTAAAATTTAAAAATATATAATTAAATAGTCTCTATAACATTCTTTGGGCCAGGAATGTATTCTAAAAAGAAAGTCTTAAAATATGAAAATGTGACTTAGCAGATTGTAGACATACAACTATGTATATGTACACACACATCTGTGTTGCAGAAGTGAGTTAATTTTAGATAAATTACTTACTTCTGTGCAAGATATTTAAGTGTGTCCCACTGGTGTTAGAGTCAAGAAAACAAATCTGTGATTTTAGATGCTAGATTTTTAAAGCAAGCTTTTGTTAGATAAAACCCTGACATAATTCCATCTTCTTACCCAACATCCACCCCCTGCTATTTCTCTTTCTATCTAGACATGCTTGCCATTTTAGTAAAGATATATAGAAAGATCAAAAAGATATGTAGGAAAATCAAAAATCCAGGAGGTATTTTCATAAAACAAAGAAAGCAGGTCAGGTAGCTTCCTCTTCCCCTTTATTTATTTATTTTTTTATAGATATTCAACTGCATACTAGAAGGGTTACCTGACCTTTCCCAGGCAGAGAGAATGACATCATATATATTAGTATGATTTTTTTTTCTTAGAAAATACAAAAAAATTAGATTAAGTCAAAGACTTAAAAAAAAAAAAAAAAAAAAAAAAGCTTTCTAAATTAAAAAATGTTTTAGCTTGAATGCATTTTTCATTTTACAATTCAGGTCAGATTTTCTGCGAGAAGGATTTTTAATGAATGGGCTTATCTTTATTAGAAATATAAATATTTTCCTATGCAGAAATTTATTTCTTAGAAAATTCAAAAAATGAATACTTAAAAATGTAATGGATCTAAATATATATATATATATATATATATATATATATAAAGAAATATATTTATTTAAAGTAAAGACATTTTTTTAAATAATTACATTTATAACTAAATAAATTCAGAAGATGAAATAAACAATCTATGCAATTATTAAAGAAAAACAAACAATGATTATCCTGAGGAAAATTATGTACCGGGTGGAATAATAAAATTGTCGCCCTAGAAAAGACAACATGATTCCATTTCCGTTTAATGAAAACCAGTTTTCTTTTTTTGTTGCAGACCATCTACTAGTAGGCCAGTTGTGTACAAATCCCAAGAGCAATAGGAGCCTTCTATCATGTCTGAAAGTGACACAATGTTCAACGAGCGAGATCGGAGATGCACCGCTATAAAACTCATGCACTCTACCGATCCAAGTTATGACAACAGGACCATTGCCAGAACCCTCAAAATGCATCGCTGGATTGCCATGAATAACAGGGACATGCCCAGGGTGATGAAAACAAAATTTCCGGCTACAGTTATGGTCTTTGGTGTGGTTTCAAGTGAGGACCACATCATGCCACCTGACATCTTCAAAGTCGGCTTGAAAGTCAATCCCAATGTGTACCTGGATGTGCTGAAGAGTGTGGTGATCCCCTGGTGCAATGAGGTGGCCGGTGGCAGACCCTGGGTGTGGCAGCAATACTCAGCGCCAGCCCACAAGTCCAAAGAGACCCAGGCTTGGCTTCAGAAGGAGTGCTACGACTTTGTACCCTTCTCTCACTGGACCCCCCTCCTCCCCCGACCTGAACCCGCTGGACTACTTTATTTGGTTATATGTTGAGAACATTACCAACATGACCTCCCACAACATCAAAGACAGCTTGATCGCCACCATCCACCAAGTATTTGCCGAGCTCCCACCAGTGCTTGTGGAAAAAGCATGCTCCCAGTTCCAGATCTGTATAGAGGCGGTGATTGAAGCTGAAGGCGGCTACATTGAATAGATATCAGCTCTTCTACATAATCAAGTTACCTGAATTGATGTTTTAAATAAAAGTTTTAAAATAAAGCTGTAGTATTGTTTTCTTTAGGACGACAATTTTATCGTTTCACCCTGTAGATGTCAGCTCTACTACATAATCAAGTTACCTGAATTGATTTTTTCAATAAAAGTTTTAAAATAAAGCTGTAGTGTTGTTTTCTTTTGGACGACAATTTTATCATTTCACCTTGTACTTAAGATTTTAGAAGAGTAGAAAAAGAAGATAATTGTAGAAGTGTATATAAGATCTGAAAATTTTCAAAGTTTGTTTGTCATAAAGTATCCATAACTTGCTTTCTGGTGACTGAATCAACTCAAAACCAATTTCCTTTTCATCACCAGGTAAATCTAGGGGTATCTTATCATTGAACAGTTTTCCCAATAATTTGGTTACAAACAGAAGCAGTAATTTAATATTGTAATTGATTCTTTTCAGTTAGTCTGCTACCAGGACTCAAGTAATAAAGTAATCTGTAATATCTGAATCAAGGTTGGTCACTATTTGCCTTAATTTAATAAGTTTATCTTAGTCTGGCATAAGGCCATAGTTGTGGGGCACTCAGTGAACACAGAACCCACTACATTAATTGATCACTCAGTATGAAAGCTTTCTAATCATTGTTCTGTAATTGTTGGTTGGTTGGAGTTTATGGATATCAACCTTTGTAGGTTATTTAACGCCAAATCCATTTTTATGCAAATAATCAGTTCTATTTCAAACAATTCAGTTTAGCATTAGTACACAGTTTAATTGTCAAAAACATTTCTATTTCAAGCTATTTAGTTTTGTGAAACAGTTCTAATTCTGCTAATTCAGTTTAGCATAAGTATAGATTTTGTTTACACACAGTTAAATGTCAAGACAGTTCTATATTAAACAATTCAGTTTAGTTTAAGAACAGTTTCAATGTTAAAAACAGTTCCATTTCAAGCAATTTAGTTCAGCATAAGTATGCAAGTACAGTTTAAGCACGTAAGTACAGTTTAACTAACAAAACCATTTCTATTTTAAGCTATTCAGTTTAGTCAAATAGTTCTAATTCAAACAATTCAGTTTAGCATAAGTATGCAATTTAGTTCTATCTAACCCATAGATAAGGCCCTATCAGGTGCTACCATTCTGGGCCAGAGTGGACCTGAGAGCAATGGTAATGAAGGGGTGCTCCACATTCCCTAAAGCTCCAGCATTACTGGAACCTCACCATCAGATTGTTTTGTATCATAATAATTATATGGTTATAATTGACGCTAATCGATTTCCTACCAAATATTAAGTGGTAATAAATTGTCCTAACTCGTCATAAACTACATCAATGATCATCATGAATTTTTTTATGTCAGCTATTGTTTTTTGTCCAGTGCTATAGGTAAAGGAAAACTCTGAATTCAAACTAGCTTTACTTTTAAAAAAAGTTGTTCGTGGTTTTTGAAGTCTAGTCGAAGTGGAATGAACCTATTGGTGGGGAGGTTGTCAAATTATTTAATACACAAAATAAACTGATGGATGTTCACCAGTCAGACGTAAGCAATATACTGCTCTCCTTTTTCCACCTCAAACTTAGTTTCTTATATGCTCATTAAATCTCGCCACTTCACGTGGGCTTATCACATTCTCCTCCATAAAATAAGTCACACCTCTTACGTCCTTTTCTTCTTCTGGTTTCCACATGCCGGTAGCAGAGAGAGCACACCTTCTGTTTCTTCGAGGTAAGATTGTTCGTGGCATTACTACTACAGTTGTTCTTGTGTCACATCCTGCAGTGATGAAGGGGTTGGGTAAATACAGACAATAGGTACCACATGTTCCCATTCACAGCATAACAGTTATCATCACTGGAAATGGACTCAATGAGCCTTGTTCAAATTCTGAATAAAGTTGTGCTAATTCCTTTAGAAAGGTATAAATCTTTCTCCCCTTGCCTTGGCTATATATAAATACAGAAGCAGACAAAGTGCTTTAAGCCTTGGTATGGTATCTGGTCTTAAAGAAAGTAAATTCTGTACACTACTTAAAAATTAACCTTGTGTCACACCCTGCTTGTGGTGGAAGGGTTGGCTAAGTACATCACCCATTAACATCTGTGACACTTCAATGAATAAATAAATTCAAAAAAACTTTTTCATTCAATAATTATAGGATAATCAAATTAATTTTTACATTCTGAATGATACAATTTTTTGGCAAATTCAGATAATTACATTGACAACTAGAAAATCAATCATAATATCTGATATCTAATTCACTGCATTAATTATTAATTTGATTAACATTTTAAAGCCAACTTTTGCTTAATGATTTTTTTGTCTAACTTTGGATTTTAAATTCATTTTTGAAACGAGGTTGCTGGCATCCAAACTCTTTAGTGCAATGTTTTTTTTTTTCATTAAGAATTTTTTTTTGTTAAAAACTATGGGATTACTATGTCTCCATTGACGACAAATCAATGTCTTTTAGTGAGGTAGGGATTTTTATTTATGCTAAATTTTAGTAAATAAATAATTATCAGGAATAATAATGCAAATTAATATCCTTTTTTTTCAAGTTAGTCATTTTACACTTTACTAGTGGGTAGAGTGTTCGCCAATGGTCTGGGAGACCTGGGATCAATCCCAGGTCGCATCATACCAAAGACTTTAAAAATGGTACTTGATACCTCCTTGCTTAACACTCAGCAATATAAGGTTCGTATTGAGGGTAAAGTGGACCAATCCTGGGAAAGGAGTAGCGCTCTTCCGTACATCTCGGTGTAGTAGCTATTGAAAAGGGAGCCTTCTGGCCGCCCTCTATTACATTTGCCAACGTTACTTACTTACTTACTTTTTTTCTTTGTATTTTTCTATGAATTGCTTCTTAAAACAGTTTTTGTTCTTTTGTCTGTAGTTGTCCATTGGTTGGTTGGTTTCATGGCATATCAACTCATTGATTAATTTATGTCAAAACTAGTTTAACAGTTAAGGTTTCCAATTATACCATCACATCGTGCCATCAGCACGGATATCCCTGACCCTCTCTTGCCACCCTTCCCTATCATCCATTGCTTCCGGCAGGTCTTCAGGGTTACATTCCATATGTAGGTTCTAGCTGGTCATTCTGCCTTTGTGTACAGCTGCTGCTTTGTGGGGTGCTGCCTCCATGACTTGTTCAGTATTGCTAGCATCATTCTTGTGTAGTTGCCGTCAAGCTTTTCTTCCATTCATTTAGTTAGCGTCCATGTAGTGCATTCATATAGCAGTATTGACACGATTGCTGCTTGGAAGAAACTGTGTTTTATTTTATAAAACACAGTCCAATTATATAAGGTGCAAAAATATATCTTTAATCATCTTAAACAGGTAAATACTTCATTATCTCATATAGACCTATTTGATTCATAGATGAAATCCTAACAAGTACTACCACTCTGGGTTTGAGTGGACATGGGAGTAATGGCAATGAAAACTTTCCAAGAGCTCCAGAACCAGAGCCTTACCACCAAATTGTTTAGTGTCATACTTAGGACATTATAGTGGTCTACCAAAGACCAACAGATAAGTAATATAATTAAGGATTCTAATCAATTATTTTTGTTAATTATTTTATTCTAGTGAAAAATTGTGTGGTAGTTAAAAACCTTGAATTTGATTTCATAAATATAAGTTCACATTGGAAAGGTTAGGCGGGTGGACCTTGAGTGCATTCACATGTCAACCCCCATCATAACAAAGCTTTGTTTCAAAATCAGCTGTGGGCAAGATATTAAAATAAACATTTGGATACGATGTCAGCTGATTTTAGAATGATGTAGCACTGGAAAATTTCAGTGTTTACATGATATTATCAGGCTAGTTAAGAAAATAAATAGAATAAGATATATAAAAAGAGTTCTAAGATGCAGAATTAGTAGAAATTAGTTGGGTAGTTGGACAACTTGCAGCTCCAATTGAGGTGAGGCCCGATCAGAGGAAAGAAGAAATGAAGTCTAAGTAAGTAAGTAAAGTTAGCAACCTTAGTCGAGAGTGAACCGAAGACTCCCTTTTCAATTGTTACTACACTGAGGTGCTGAGGAGGGCGCTACTCCTTGCCCTTGATCCTTATCTTATAGTGCTGAATGTTAAGCAAGGTGGCATCAAGTACCATTTTTTGAGTCTTTGGTATGATTCGACCTGGGATTGAACCCCGGTCTCCCAGACCATTGGCGAACAGAGTATTCTGATGTAATTCTTTTAGTCTCGTAGTTTGTGATGACTACTATAAAAACAGTAGAGGTAATAAATTTTCATATCTAAGAATAAACGGAATTGCTTTGCATTTGTGTGCATTATGACTTTCAACATCACTAGTAACATAACACTTATATGTTTATATGGTCCTGTAGTATAACAAATAGACAAAGAAAGATATATATAGATATACGATGGTTTCATTGAAAGTCTTGTTGAAATGATAATCAAAATGTGATACTTTTAAACCATGTTGTTAAGAAAACTGTTACAACCTGATGGGCATTACTTTCAGGACAACCCTCCTTTATATAAATATATAAAAATAAACCTCCAAGAATAAGACTTGATATCAATTTCCATGATGAAAACATTGAAATTGTTGATTAAAATGTGATACTTTTACCCTACCAGACAGAATAATTCTTAATGAATGACTGACATCTGTATTTTCAACTATAACATAACTCCAGATATGAAACAAAAAGAATGAGAAGTTATTGAGTTTTTGTTGTGGCGGAATCACCTACTAATGGGCTCAACCACTCTCCATAATACCAGAAGATGCAGCAATATGAAGTCAGTGTAGATCTGGAAGCTAACCTTACCCCCGCGTGGTTATGCAAACTAGCTTACCATCCTTTGTTATTGTAAATATATACCTATACTATAGCCATGGTGTTCTGTTCTCTTTGTGACCCCTTCCAGGGCCATAACTTTTTTCAATCAAGGAAAGATGTACTGTTGCCAATATCCGCTGAATGCTGATAAATATGTATGGAAAATAAGTACACATCTAACAAAGTCTTTATAAAATGTTAATTTTCTCCCAAACCAAAGATACCAATATTTTATTATTTCCAGAGGAACATTAGCCAATCAACTCTCATATCATTAGGTGTTTTTTTATTACCAAACTCTACAGCATTAAAACTAACAAAAAATAAAATTACAATACCTCTCACAAAAAGTAACATTCTATGAATATATATATATATATATATAAAAGAGGTACTTATTTTCAAGTGAAACATTACTCTGGATATGAAGTAAAAACAAAGAACAACTATTGAATCTTTGATCAAGTAGAGGCGTGTTGTTGTTAATGTCCCCCAAAGGCTAAGAAATGTGTATGGTGAATCGACAATGGAATAAAGGAATGGGGATAAAAAAGTGAAAAAGTTTAAAGAAGTGTTGAAGAGAAATCAAGTTGTGGAAAAGGCCACTGACAATAGATGTTAGACTATAGAATGGCCAAAAGACCTTTTCCAAAATGGATTTGACAACAAAGTTAAAAGAAGTCACAAATGCACTGCCCAAGGGGAAGACCATTTTGAATAATATAGACAAAGAGTTATGTATAAAGTTGGAGATGCCTCATCTTGTTAATAAATAAGTTCTTAGCTGACAGGAACTATGTTCAGGATAACCTTGTATTTATGCGAGATGAAATGTAAATTAACAGCACTTAGATACTGGTACGTAAAGCACTTACACATTGGTTTTACTTCCACTGAATAACACCTAGAAATCAAGCCCCACAACTGTTACTAACTTTTATACATTTAACCTAATAATCCTATCTAATGGTTTGTCCCCTTACACCATAGATAGATAGATAGATAGATAGATAGATTTAAATGTATAGTACATTTATATTAACAGAAGAATACATTTCCACAAATACACACTTGTATACACACAAATATATGCAAATATAAATATATGGGTGAGGTGCTGAAAAGTTCTCAGCCTAACCAAAGGAATAACTTTTTTTTTGTAGTGGTTGGGGTTATAGAAACTTGACAAATGATGGGCCAAGTGTGAATATTTATAAATACATATATATACACACATATATGCTGTATCATGATCACCTATAAATAAGTACACATCAAACAATTTTTTATAAAATGTTAATTTTCTTCTAAACCAGATACCAATATTTTATTTTTTCCAGTGGAACATTAGACAATCAAAACTGATATCATTAGATATTATATCTTACCAAACTCTATAGCTTTAAAGCTGTAAAAAAAAAAAAAAAAAAAAAAAAAAAGAAGAAAAAAAATTGCATGAATATATATATATATATATATATAAGGGTTTTTTGGGCTGCTACATATTCATGTATTTGGTTAGAGAATTTTAATGCTGTAGAGTTTGGTAATAAATAATACCTGATAATATTCATTTAGATTTTATGATATTCCTCTAGAAATTAAAAAATTCCTGCTATCTTTGGTATAAGACATACCCCAATTCCAGCAAGGCAAATCAAGAAGAAAAAGAACTAATATTACCCATGATGAAACTAATATAATGAATATCATCAATAACACTTTTAATCTACATAATAGCCTTTGAAATAATGAAAATAGGAATATGAAAGTGTTGTATTGTGGTAAGGAAAAGATACACAGGGAAATAGAGTTAATTATTTATTAATTAAAGAGGTACAGTCCAACAAATATTATAAGTCTCGCGCTGTAGCTGTTACATCCGAAGTTAATCTTAGTACTGACCGAGATCTTTCAGTACCGATGTGCTTAAGAAACACAACATCTTTTATATCTCTGAGATACCAGAAGTAATGTGGTATGAGCCACTATACAACAGAAAGTTACTATAAAGTCTAAGCTAATAGGAGTTGCCAGGTAGCTAATTTTGGTCAACTATCTTGAATTTTAAACCTACATATGGCATATAAGACTCAAGGGAATTTTAAAAGATATTTTAGAAAAATATGCTGTCAAATATGGTAATTAAAATCTGAGACAGTTAGATATGTAAGTTTGTCTGAAGACCACAGCAAACATGTCTGATTCTTGTTCTTATCAATAGTTAGAGAATGATTAAAAGCATTTAGAGATGGAGAAGAAGATGATAAAGTTTTAATCTTTATATATGCTGCCTTGTAAGGAAACAAGAAAAGATGGATAAAAAACTGAAGACATTCCTTGTCCATCACATTCATTAAGACATATACGTATGTGTGTGTGTGTGTATATATATATATATATATATATACATAAGTATTATTCGGTCCTGTTAAACCAAAGTTGGGAGTAATTCCATCAGGACAAAAAAAAACATTCAACTAATTAGAATTTTAAAAAATAAAAAAATTAATTTACTATAATTCCATCAGGACAAAAAAAAACATTCAACTAATTAGAATTTTAAAAAATAAAAAAATTAATTTACTATAATTCCGACCGGCAATAAAATTTAAAAAAAAAACGAAGTGGGCTAAATGTGGAAAAAACTCTCACCCCGCTTCTATCCCCTCCCACCCTTCTTTCCTGTGTCTATTCTGAATTATTTTATTTTATCCATAAGATCTGAAGAAGTCCTGTTAATTTTTTCGTGTTTTTGATTTATATCAAAAACATATAACAGGATGGAAATAAATTTATAATCCTAATGTGACCGGTTTTGTTATTTCTTAAAGAAATATATATATATATATATGTATGTGTGTGTGTGTGTGTGTGCTAATGGTGTAATTGACCTGTTGTTGGGCAGTTGGGAATGAGTTCCCTCTGACCAATAAAATGGCATACGATGGTGAGTACAAACTCTCAAATTCCATATGATAATGTCAATGCACTGGTTAACACCAAATGGAAAACGGTGTGAAAGTGTTATATAACCGTGAGGAACAAAGGAATCATAACACTTCTCTTTATAAAAATATATAACTCACATTTTTATTTCTCGTAAGGGCAAACTTCTGTAGATGTGTGAGAGAGACAATGACAGGGAGATGGAGGGAGATGAAGACAGACTGCCATATTGACCCATAACTTCTTCTCTTGACCATACCATGCTGTGGTATCTTCAGGGCCTTACATCTTTGCCTCTTCTGCTTCTCAGTCAGGGGCCACTATGGGCCATTTCCCAACTGGGTGCTTGGTGGCCAGTCTCTGTGACTGAACGTATCTAGATCCAAGACTCCAGATTGAAGACTGACCCCAGCAAGACTCACCATATCTGCTTTGGGCCATATATATATATATTTCACAACACCCATGTATTCCGGTGGTCACCCATGTGACATGCTTCCACTTATTTACACAAGTCTGTTCTGCAATCACATTGTTGACACAGCTGAAACATCTGGCTTTGTCAAAGGTCAATGTGTAACAAAATTAGTGTTTGGTGCTATAACTGTTATAATCCTTGCAAATCTAGGATTGCAACTGCCCTTGGTTTGGCAGCTTCTGGTGGCAGTGGCCTCAGTGCCTATTGATAATTGGCAGCAAACCACTTGTTAATTACTGGTGTGTCTCCCTGCAGGCCATCAAAGCATCTCTCAGTGGGATCTGAGAGACTGATAAGCTAGGCAGCTGTGAAAAATCCTTTTTTATAAGATCAATAAACAGCCAATGAGGTTTATAAATGTGGCTGGTTTGGTTTGATTTGGTTTTATGGCATATCAACCATTGTAGGTTGCCAAATCCTGTTTACACATATATATATATATTAAAGAGGCAAATACTAAGACATATGCAAAATTGGAAGATTACGATATATGGAATTTATTAAAATTGCAAGGGCCCTTTCATCTGACATTTGTCAAGTAACAGCCATCAGAAGTCGTTTAAAAACAATGTAAATAATATTAATTAAAAGAGGGGTGAAAATGAGAATAATAGCGAGACCAAGGGGGAGGAGAAAAAAAAAAAAAACCCACCCTGAGTCAAGCAAAAATCATCTCCCAGAAAGTTCAAGGAGTGCTTGGGGTTTTGCTAGCAGAGAGTTGCCCTGTAGAATATAAAGGGCTTCCAGGACAATAAAAATGTTTTGTCCTGGCTCTATGCTAGACACAAAAACACTCATCATTATAATTAACTGCACAAATATGTAAGGCATTCAAATGCTCACAGATCTTATTTACCAACCTCTCTGCTCAGGCAGAATATGACACAAGGTCAAATTTTTAAGCGGAGTTTAACAGGTTTTAATTCAGAGTTTTCCTTCTCCTAGACTAGTTGCCTCGCCAAGGCTAAAGAACCTAGTCGGTCCTACTATTTAACCATAGCTGGAGGGAGAATAATTGGATTCATACCTTTCCCAAGGGTATTAGTGCTATGTGAAATGCAACCATTCTCGTCCAGGATTTGAACTTGTGTCGCCATGTCCATGCTCACAGATGGCAGAATCAAGCTATTTTGAATGCTCAGACGTTGTGTGGGTATGAATATATCTTGGAACATGCTGTTTGACTCTAACCACAAGACACTGGGAAGTGTGCCCTATATATGTGGCATTACAACAACATTGAAATGTATAAATCAAACTGCTTTGTTGGAAGTTAGGGAGCACATCCTTATGAATAGAGCAAAATGCAGCTCAAGTAGTAAAGATGGTTCAAACCATAGCCGCATTATAACAGCGTATAACAGAGGAAGAAACCTTATCGGCAATTAACTGGTGAGGAGATCCAATCCAAAGAAGTCTTACATAAACTGGGTATTTAGAAGGGCCAAGTGGCCTGATGTTATTTCTAAACTTATAAACATTTTTGTTAACGGTGTCAACAATGACTTCCTCAGGATACCCAAAAATAAATTTTTAATCTGTACAAATTTGCTTCTAATCTTGTTATCTGAACAAATCTTAAGACCCCTGAATGTGAGACGCTTGATCAGATTAACCCTCTTAGACTTAGGAGCAAAAGCATCCCAATTCAAATACAAACCAGTGAACGCAGGCTTTCTATATATCATCATCATCATGTCATGCCGCCAGTACGGATATCCTTGACCATCTCTCGCCACTTCTCCCTATCATTCATCGCCTCCGACAGGTCTTCTGGGTTACATCCCGTGTCCTCACATAGCTGCTGTATGTAAGTTCGGGCTGGTCGTCCTGCTTTTGCTTGGCCATATGTGGGGGTCCATAGGATTGTTACAAAAGCAAATGAATGTCGTTCAACCAATAGATCCAAGAATGATACATTATTATCCTTCTCTTCATCCATAGTGAAGGCTAAAGTGAGATGTAAATTATTCAAATGCTGGAAGAACGATAAAGCTTCATTATGTGAACAAAAACAAGTGAAAGTATCGTCCATGTAAGGAGAGTGATGACAGCATAGATTGCTTTAACTCTCACTTGCCATCCATCCTTCACAGCCAAAGTTCTTGGTAGGTCCTCCAGACAGCATCAAGTATCTGTACAGAGCTGTAAGAATGTTAATTTTTTCTGGTAAACCAACACTGGTTTGTCTGTGTAGCAGTCCATAGGAGAATGCTATGACTTTTGTGAGATTGGAGGTAAGTGACAGTACAGCTGTTGCTTTTTATGGTGCTGCTTCTAGGATTTGCTCAAAATGTCATACAGCATCTTTGTGTAGTTTCCATCTAACTTTTTTCATCCGATAGTGTCCTATCTATGAGTTAAACAGAACTAAACAGAGTAATTACTCTAAACTGAATTGTTTGAAATTAACTGTTTTTACATTTTACTGTGTGTAAACAAAAAATTGTGTACTTTTACTAAACTGACTTATTAGAAATAGAACTGTTTATTTGTATAAAATGGATTTGGCATTAAATGACCTACAATGATTGATATGCCATCAAGCCAAACCAAAATTATACCTAGAAGTTAGTGAAACACATTGTACTTTCATGTTTTTTTGGTATAGTTGTTTCTTAAGAAGTTTTTTTCACACAGTCTTATCAAATACAAATAACTTTTAAACAGATCTATTTGACCCATTGATGGAACCCAAAGACATACTGCTATGCCAGGTCAGAGTAGACCTGGGAATACTGATAATGAAGGAGTACTCCACACTCTCCAGATTTTCAGAAATGGAACCTCACCACTATATGTTTTGTGGTATACCCAAGAAACCCATTTTTGGTGAGTGAGGTTTCTTACCCTTTTGCAGGGGACACAGCATATTCTAAGCCCTGCAAACCAGGCAAAGGTGCAGCAGACCTATTTGCCACAAATCTTTCACCAAGGCATGAAAGCAAGTATACTTGGGATTGGTTGGTAAAAAGGTAAATCTCCAATGTTTTCTTGATCAATGTTTTGATCAGGAATCAATCGTGACTGCAACTATAAATAAGAGAATTGCTCCAATTCTCTTATTTATTTTTGTTTGATATGGTGCGTTTCTTTCTACATTTCACTGTTCATTTTATAATCTCTCTCACATGAGCAATCTTTCTATAACTGCTTGACTTTTCTTTAATATTGATTTTTCTAAACAAAACCATTGTCAGCTGATTAATTTAATCTTTCCTGATAAAGAAACAAGTTTATTTACTCTGCTTGATAAATTATTCTATACTGGCAAGATGTCTGTCAAAAAGGACAGAATTAATTTATTTAAAGCACCAAATTCTGCCTGGGATCAAAATGGAATATCTGTGCATCCTGTAAAAAGTGTTACATATACATACAAATGTAATCATTTGTATATAACCTGCACTCTTGCACCCATTACTTTGGACTTGGAAATTCAGGAAAGATAAATTTTCATTGATACTACAGAATGATTTTTTTTTAGAATTTTTAGCATCTAAATTTAACCTAAATTTAGCATTTATTTAACTTTTTTATCAGTTTGAACTGGCCAAAAATAAGAATTCATATAGTTTGCATTATGTCTTAAAACAAAAAAATTTACATATTATTTAGAGCAAATACATGTACACGGTCATAGAAAAATACAAAAAAGCTTGCTATGAAAATAAACTCACGTTAGGAGAAACAAATTTAAAAACAAACACACATTCTTGTGGATATTTCTCTATAATGATGTAAAACACATTAATTTGGACTATAGATATAACTTACTTTTTGGTCATCACATCCTGAATATTGTGTGGTATGAGGCCAGGAAAAAAAAAGTTGATTATATAGTTCTCATGTATAACACACACTTCTAACTTTTGGGCTGGAAAATATGGAAAAACTGTGTCATATTAGTCTAGTGGGGAGAGTGTTAGCCTATAGCCCAGGAGATTGGGGTTCAGTCCAGGTCAAGTCATACCAAAGACTTAAAAAAAAATATGGTACTCGATGTCACCTTGCTTAACACTCACCATTATAAGGTACAGATTAAGAGTAGTGGAGCAATCCAGGGAAAGGAGTAGCACTCTCTCCTACATCTTGGCATAGTAGCTAAGGAAAAAGGAGGCTTCTGGTTACCCTTGACTACACTTGCCGACTTAACTTATATGTAAAGTTGTTTTAATAGAATCAGCAAAATGATACCAACAAAACTACTTGTTCAGTTTTCATTTAAAATGTTACAAAATTCTTCTTTTTTTTTAAATTTGAATTCCAGGAAAGGTAATTTTAGACTGTTTTTAAATCTGCCTCATTGAACTACTTGTAATCCAAGATTTTTATCCACTCCTAAAAAAGAAAAAAAGTTCCTGAACAAACTTTTGACATTTTCCAGGTTGTTGTTTCTCTCAAATTTACTCTCTAAAATTGTTTGCTACAGTGATATTTGCTAAAAAGTCATGAGATATATATTGAAGTTAAGATTCTTTGTCCTTGTTATGTTGCCCAAGGGCTGTTAAAATTTAAAAGACAACTATGTATGTGTGCAGGATTTCATTTGGTTTGGTTTATTGCTTTATTAGCATATTGGCATATGTGGGTTATTTGATGCCAAAGCCATCCTTGTAGAAGAACAGCAGTGGTATTATTTAACTCATAATTGAGGGATAAGAGGGTATTGGCCCGAAAGTGAATGCAGGCTATTTGAACTTATTTACTATGAGGCTTGAGTACTTTTGCCATTACATAATGGGGAGTTCCCCTGTGTAAGATTTGTTCAATATTATTGACAAAAATAATCTTGTTACAAAGTTTTCTTGTTTAAGTACAAGAGAACATGTTTAGATTCAGTAAACATAAATACTTGGATGAGTCAAAAGTTTTGCAGTATTTTGGTAGTATGTGTCAGTTTGCGGCACATATATCATATGACTGAAGCAGTTCAAGCCATGAAAAGTACTTATTGTAGTTGGTGAGCTGTTTTACTCCATTTGTGATTTGAAAGCTTCATTAATGAATGTGCAATGTGGTTTAATTTAGAAACTTTTGCTCTGAGTTTGAGCTGGGCCATAATGCCATGGGAGCAACCAAAAAACATTTGTTTGGCAAAAGGTGAAGGTGGAGTCGATTACAGTTGTTCAAGAAATTTTAGTTGAGTTGTAAGAATCTTGATGCTCAGGCAAAATCATGGATTCTGAGGCCATGCTTCAAATCATAGAAGCAAATATTGTGAGTGCCACTTTGTGACCATCAATCAAGCTTAACATCTCACAGTCCAGGGGGGTTCATCATCTTCACCATGTTGGCAAAAGCATCCAAAATGTACCTCATGTTACCAAAATATTGCAAAACTTTTGACTCGCTCTAGTATTAGAGACATTTGATATCTCATGCTTTTCACTATAATTTTAGCTATTATCAAAATTGGACGACAGAAAGCCAGGAGCATTAGTAATTCTTGTGATTTTTAAAAACTTTTTACATTCAGCATTTTGCAACATTTGTTGATATAAGCACAAATGGCACTTTGACCAAGTAAATGGCAAGTTAATCCTCAGGATGGAGTGGTTGTTGTAACCAACATACAAATTTAAACACACTATTGGAGGAGATAATCCCCCTAAAACTAATAGTATTCATAGATAACAGTTATTACTGTGCCTGTAGTGTAATGGTTATCATCATAGGAAATGGACACGGCGACATGAGTTCAAATCCTGGACGAGACTGATTGCATTTCACATAGCACTAATACCCTTGGGAAAGGTATGAATCCAATTATTCTCCCTCCAGCTATGGGTAAATAGTAGGACAGACTGGGTTCTTCAGCCTTGGTGAGGCAACTAGTCTAGGAGAAGGAAAACTGAATTCAAACCTGTTAAACTCTGCTTAAAAATTTACCTTGTGTCATATCCTGCCTGAGTGGAGGGGTTGGTAAATATGGATAACAATTATTATTACTTGCTATAAGTTTTTGACAGAAGTGTTTCTAATCAGATTGGATGTTGTCAAATTTTGTAATAAATTACTACTGAATCATATGATATTGTATTATGGAGTGGCCCATGAGACCTGGGTTCAATCCTAGGTCGATTCATACCAAAGACTCAAAAAACTGGTATTTGATGTCTCTTTGCTTAACACTCAGCATTATAAGGGACGAATCAAGGGTAAAGTGGAGCAATCCAGGGAAAGGAGTAACACCCTCTCCTACACCTTGGTGTAGTAGCTACTGAAAAGGGAGCCTTTGTGTCACCCTCGACTACGGTCGCAAATTTTATTTATTATACATGAAAATTAAACAACTCAATACCTTCTACATAAAAATAGGATATCATATATGTAAGACTGAATTACATAAATAACTACAGTAAGTAAATGTATTAGAAAAAATTACAAGAATTTATATTTTGTTTTTATAGTTTATTTTCATATATTTTTTCAAATTCCTAAATTACGCAATAAATATTCATAAATTTAGAGGGATACTAATATTGTTAATCATAAATGTTTAAATATTAGGACTTACATTATTTTAGACAATCATCATGGTTGTTTTCATCATAACATTTCAGACAGTATATCCTCCTGCCTTCTTTCGGTGCCTTTTTAATATTAGAATTCATATCTTATTTTTATAAGTATATTTTCATATTTTTGTATTTCATATTCAAATTCTAAAATTTTTTAAAAAGATCAGACTAATAAAACATTATCATTTACGTCCTTTCAGACTATTGTCCTCATCTTAATTGTTTTATTTGGTTGGTTGGTTTTTATAGCATATCAACCTTTGTAGGTTATATAACACCAAATCCATTTTTATGCAAATAATCAGTTCTATTTCAAACAATTCAGTTTAGCATGAGTACAGAGTTTAATTGTCAAAAGCATTTCTATTTCAAGCTATTCAGTTTATTCAAACAGTTCTAATTCAGCTAATTCGGTTTAGTATAAGCACATATTTTGTTTACACACAGTTAAATGGCAAAACAGTTCTATACATAATAATTCAGTTAAGTGGAAATACAGTTTCAATGTCAAAAACAGTTTCATTTCAAATGATTCAGTTTAGCAAAAGCACGCAGTTTAAATGTAAGTACAGTTTAATTGTCAAAAACGTTTCTATTTCAAGCTATTCAGTTTAGTCAAATAGTTCTAATTAAAAAAATTCAGTTTATCATAAGTATGCAGTTTAGTTCTATTTAACCTATAGATAGGGCCCTATCAGGTGCTACCATTCTGGGCCAGAGTGGACCTGGCAGCAATGGCAATGAAGGGGTGATCTGCATTCCCCAAAGCTCCAGCATCACTGGAACCTCACTATCAAATTGTTTAGTGTCATATCCAAGACACTCATTGGTGGGGAGGGTCTTACCCCTCTGCAGAGAAGCAGTCGGTGTATTCTACAGCCCCAGCCAACTGGGCAAAGTTTTATTTGTACGAATTTTTTAGATGAGGCTTGATAATCTATAATGTTTAGAGAATTCAGACTATTGTCCACATCTTTATTGTTATAGACGCAAAATTTTGGCTGAGGAGCACTTCAGCCAATCTCCAGGTGTTTCTTGTTGAACTTGGAAACCTTTTCAAATTCAGGAGATTTCATGTCAAATTTGTGAACCTTCACTTTAAACTGAACACTTTATTTAATCCACTGGGGTAGAACAGTCTACAATAAATATGAAGACAATAGTCTGAATACTCTAAGTAATATAAGTTCAGTCAACTGGGATTGTAGAATACACTGACTGCATCTCTGCTGAGGAGTAAGAAACACCCCCTCCAACAAGTGTCCAGGATATGGCATTAAACTCTGATGGTGAGGCTCCAGCCTTGGAGATTTGGGGAATACAGAGTAACCCTTCATTGCCATTGCTCCTTGGTCTACTCTAACCCAGTGTGGTGGCACCTGATAGGGTCCTATCAATGGGTCAAATAGAACAAGCAGTGTGCAAACAAATGACTGATGTTAAATTCTGACAGTTACATAGCAATACTTGAAACCAGTTAACTGTGTGCAAAAAAAAGAGCTCAGGCTAGTTTAAGAATGTTATCTACAAAATGTGTTTACAAATCACATTATATATATATATATATATATATATATATATATATATATAAACAGGCTTTGGCGTTTCATAACCTACAATGATTGATATGTCATAAAACCAGACTAAACCAAACCAATCTAAATAATATAAATTTATTGTTTTCATCATCACATTTTGGATGCTGTATTCTTCTACCTTCTTTAGTAAATTGATTAAATTTATCATGTTATAATTATTTATATCGAGTTATCATAGTTTACATTATTTCCGACTATTGTCCTCATCATGATTGTTTTAGTCATAATATTTCAGACACATCTGTTCTGTCTTCTTTAGCTATCTTTGTAGTAAGTTGAATGAACTCACTAAAAAAAAAAAAAAAGAAAAAAAAGACTTGATAATAAATGTTTTATTCTGATTTTTTTTAAATTACAATGAATATATTGCTTAGAAACTAAATTATCATACATTACACAGTAAATATATTGGTAACTTGAATCAAGTCACCAGAGAGACATTTAAAGCCTGGAAAGAACTGCAAACAAAAAATTATTAAAAAACCAAGATGAGAACATTGGTTCAAAATAACATAAATAATAACTTAACTAATTTACATAGAAATTCTGATGCAAGACTATTGATCAATTATTAAACTATATGTATATCAGCTTTACACTCTTGAAGTATAAAATCAGTTAAACTCATTATGTTGAAGCTGTGAAGACCAAAAAGAACAGCAGAATTCTAGCAAAGATTGGGTTTGGTTTTATGGCATATCAACCATTGTAGGTTATTTAATGCCAAATCTTTTTTGTAATTATATATTAAATATATGATTTCTAATCATGTTTTGTAGATAACATTTTCAAATGTGCCTTTTTTTTTCACTCAGTTAAATGGTTTCACTTATTTCTATCTAATATGAATAATTCTATTTGCTATTAATTATTTGTTTGCACACAGTTAAATGGTTTCAAGTATTGCTATGTAACATGTACAATTCAATTAAATATCAGTCATTTTTTTATACACAATTAAGTGAATAAACGGTTCTATTTCAAGTAATTCAGTTGAGCATAAGTCATTTGCTTGCAAAGTTTAAATATCAGACAGTTCTATTTGACCCATAGATAGGACTCTATCAAGTGCTACTACTCTGGGCCAAAGTGGACCTGGGAGTGATGGCAATGAAGAGGTACTCCACATTCCCCAAAGCTCCAGCATTACCAGAGCTTCACTATCAGATCAAAGATTAGAGGACTGTATATTTGAACAAAAATAACAAAGCCTGGCCTGTTTACCAAAACTTTTCTCATTCAAACTGTTTTGAATTCAGAGATTTCCTTCTCCTGGACCAGTTGCCATACCAAAATTAAAGAGCCAATTCTACCCTACTATTTACCCATCGCTGGAAGGAGACTAATTGGATTCATACCTTTCAAAAAGTTATTAGCACTATGTGAAATGCAAGCAGCCTTGTTCAGGATTTGAACTTGGATAGCCTAGTTCACTTCCTTGATGCTAACCATTACACTATGAGTACCTCTAACAAATATTTAAAATTATATAATAAATTAGAATTATACATTTATCATATTTACCAACCCCTCTGCTCGGGCAGGATATGACACAAGGTCAATTTTTTAAGCAGAGTTTAACAGGTTTGAATTCAGAGTTTTCCTTCTCCTTGACTAGTTGCCTCATCAAGGCTGAAGAACCCAGTCTGCCCTACTATTTACCCACAGCTGGAGGGAGAATAATTGGATTCATACCTTTCCCAAGGGTATTAGTGCTATGTGAAATGCAATCAGTCTCGTCCAGGATTTGAACTCGTGTCGCCTTGTCCATTTCCTATGACGATAACAATTACACCACGGGCGCCTCTTAGAATTATACATTTATAATTTGGTGGATTCACACAAAACTTGAAAAAGGTTTCTGAAAGAAACGATGATGAATTTTCAAAATACAAACTGATTATATCAAATGACCTGCAAAAAGTTATGCAGTATCTAAAAACCAATCCTTAAAGAGACTAATGGACAGTCTCAGCTACTATCATTTCATCTATTTTGTAAGGTGTGCCTGTAAACAATATATCTATTGTCTGAAGCATAATATTTTCCCTTTGTTTTTAAATTATATTTCATATCACTGCCTTAAAACAATTACTAAATTTGTATTCAACTCGTATATATCACAAGCTGATTGGTGGGACCTAGAATATGCTAACTCCCCTGCAAAGGAGTAAGACCTGCCCCCAAAAAAGTTTGTCCTGAATATGGCCCGAAATCATATTTGGTGGTGAGACTTCAGTTTAGGAGCTTTAGGGAGTGTGGAGTATCTCTTCATTAGAATTACTCCCAGGTCCACTCTAACCTGGAATGGTAGTACTTGTTAGGGCCTCATATATAGGTCAAATAAATCTATTTAAAAATTATTCATATTAGATAGTAATGAGGTATTAAGTATTCTTGTGTGCAAATTATTTGTATCACAAACATTCACTTGAAACTACAATTACTTTCTAAAGATTATCATTAGTTACTTGAAACCATGTAATTGCTTGAAAATTATTGGTGTTAGATAGGAATACTTGAAACCATATAACTATGCAAAAAAATGATTATTATTAAATGAAAATTACTTTAAACCATATAATTGTGTATAAATTAGATAGGTATGACTAAATTGTATCCAGTGGTGAGACTCCACTTCTAGAGCTCCAGGGAGTGTAGAGTACTCCTTCATTGCCCTTACTCCCAAGTCTTCTCTGACCAGGAGTGGTCATACTTGTTAGGTTTCTATTGGAAGGATTTTATACCATTCAGATAATGAAAAGAAAACTCATAAGTTGTTGTTTTTTTTCAGAGTCACTTGACTTTAACTAAAAGAAATAGGAACATTTTAGACAAACACTTTGTCTGGTTATGACCATCACATCCAAATTTGTTGATTCCATTAATATAGTGATTAAATCTGGCCAAACTGTTATAGATTTGATACAGTCTTATCTTGTGTAATAGTCATTTTTTTGGTAAGCCTTATAGTTGACAAATGTTCGTGTGTGGCTACTTGAGAAATTGGTGATAGTAAAATCAATTATTTAACCACTCTGCCATGAGCAGGATGTGACACAAGGTCAATTTTGAGAGTTTCTTATCATAAACCAGTTGCTCTACTAAGTCAACAATTTACTCATTCCTGGAGGAGAATAGTTGGACTCTTCCCAAGGATATTAGTGCTATGGAAAATACAAACAGTCTTAAATTTGAATTTAGGTCATTTGGTTGATTTCCTGTGATAATAACCATGACAACACAAGCACCTTCAGTTATTATATAAGTAAAAAAGTAAAGTTGACGACTGTAGTCGAGGGCAACCAAAGGTTCCCTTTTCAATAGCTACAACACCGAGATGCTCCACTTTACACTTGATACATACTGCTGAGTGTTAAGCAAGGAGGTATCAAGTACCATTTTTTGAGTCTTTGATATGATGCGACCTGGGATTGAACCCAGGTCACCCCGACCAGTGGCAAACACTCTACCCACTAAGCCAATGAGCCGGTTATATATATATATATATATATATATATATATATATATATATATATATATATATATATATATATATATATATATATATATACACACACGCATATATGAATTTTTTTTACCTACAGATCTGTATGAGATTATATATATATATATCTTCAAAAATATACATATACAGATACATGTAATAATACCCCAGGATGTGCATTTTGTACAATTGATATCTGAATTTTAATATTCATAAGTTTTTGTTTGATTATATTTAAAACTAGTTAAAAAAAAATAAACAAATTCTGTGCAAACTTAAAATCAATTTTTTAGGAAGGTTATAAAAGTCATTTCTGATTCAGTTTCCATTTTCAAAAAGTGTAAATACTGGACAGATACCAACATCATTGGCATCACTTAAATTCAGGAAAGATCGAAGAACAAGTTTAAAAGAAATATTCCCCAAACCTTGGACCAAATAATGGACGAGTGCCAGATTGAATAGCAAACAATTCATAGACTTATGAACAAACTTATTACTAAAATTCACCAAATGAAAACTGTCATTGAGCCAATATGCAAGTGGTAAAGAATAGAAAATGTTTTGAGGGATGAATTTGGCAAGAAACTTCTGAAGAGAAATACTTCCATTTTGAGAACATTAAACCTTATTTTGGTTTTTCCTAAAATTTGATTGACTCCCCCACCACCCCTTTTTTTAACTCACTTATTAAACTGTTCTCTGAACCAGAAATGGTTCATAATAGAAATGCACTTAGAATAATTGTCATGTTTGCTAAGCCAAAACATTATAGCACATTAAGAAGCATTTTTGACACCCAATAATTTCAAGTGATTATTAAGCTAGAAACTTCCTTTTACAATTAACATGCTTCTTTATAATAGACATTAACAAGAATACTTTTTTGTAACATCAGCTAGTTTTTTCATTTATTTCACCTTGAAGCATCTTGCAGCTCTAGCAACACTGAAGAGTTGTGATACAACAAAACTGTCTGTGGATGCCTATATATATATATATATATAATTTCACTGTTTGTGTACGTATAACTAAGATTTGGAATTAAATCTAATGATATCAGAAAAGGGAAGACAATATGGAAAATAGCATCATCAAAATCTAAAGATCTTATTCCTATAGCAAAACATGGCAATCTGATTTTATATATATATATATATATATATATATATATATATATATATATATATATATATATACACAAATACCTAAAGAAGTAATCTACTTAGGTTTCACCTACCAGATTATTAGGATAATTCTGACTAAATAGGATTGGCCCAAACAACATTTAATGATAAAGTGGCCACCAGAAAGAATAAAAATTTATCATATTTTTATTCTTTTTCAAAAGTCCCAAAAATTCCAGTGAATTTGTGGGTCTAATTAGTTCCAATCACAAAAAATATTACTTGAAATTTTTTTGTTCCAGTGAACCTGAACAGGTGCACATGTTGAATAAAACCTTTTTAACTTTCTACACTTCATGACAAATAAAAGATTGAGCCAATCTATTATTTAACATAAGCAACCTAAGACCTGTGTATAAGACTAAGAAAAGCTTAGTAAATAAAAACAATTCCAAGTGATTTTTTACGCCAGAAACTTCTTGTAATGAAAAAAGGGGGTCAGAACTCCTTCACGCCAACTATGCTGCTCGTACCAACTTTCAGAATAACACGACTCTGCAACTTGCACCAACTCCTCTTAACTCAATGTCTGCTCTCCGCTCTCAGAATAACACACCCTGCCTCACCAATTTGGTCTTTTTATAGCCTCTTCTCCTCATATGCAAATTACCGCTACTCGCATATGAGGAGTCCACAAACTCACATTCCTCTTTTTTCTTTTCCCGACGGTCAAACGCAGATGCGATGTGAGTAATCTATTCCATTACTTTTTAGACCACACTTCTTTACAAAATTGATTCACTACCTCCTCATAAACAAGAATACTTTTTTCTTTCTAATATCAGCTGTTTGTTTTTGTTTTTAAATGTTTACAAAGCTTCCAAGAGATAACAGGTAAGAAGATAATGTTGAACCAATTTTCCAAATGAAAAGGATCTGTCTGCTTTAAAGGAAAATCTTTAAAAAATATATTACTATTATAACATTGTTAAAATTAATTTGAATTTAAAATAGGAATTCTTCCAAGCTGTAATCATGTCAATTTTACTGTATGGTTGTACCTTTGGGCTCAAATGAAATTCTGAAAGAAAAAGCTCGAAGGGAACTATGCTGTTTTGAAAAAAATCATGGAAACTGCACGACACAAAACAGCTGTTGTAGAGCCACTTACCTCCTATCTCACAAACCATCCAAGATGAGCAAGATATGTTGGACTCTGTTGGAAAAATAAGAGAAAACTCAATATTCTATGGACTCCTACACATGGTCACACCAATGTTGGCCAACCAGCAAAAACTTTCAGCTATCAACTCTAAAGACACTGGATGCTGTCTAGAGGTGGCGGATAGTGACAGATAGTTAGAGAGAGTCAAGGAAATCATTGTTGTCAGCAGACCTTGATGATGATGATGATGACTAACATCAAAGATTTTTTCCCTAAAAAAGATTAAAAATTTTATCTTGTATCCTATAGACTAAACATTTCTTTTTATTTTACTTTATATTTAGTATCATTTTTTTTCCAATTTCGTCAAAATTGGGTTGTATCTCTGCAATTTGAATGTCTTCAGTATAGAGAAATATGACGCATAATACTTTAACTCTAAGAAATCAATAAATGTAAATTTAATTTTCTAATTCTTTCTTGTGTGCAAATAATATCTGTTCATCTCTAATAGCCTCCTGCCCTCTCAGTGGAGATTAGAATACACTGACTGTATCTTCTGCAGAGCGGTAAGACCTTTTCCTGGGTATGACACCAAACTGCGTCTGTTCGTGAAGCTCCAGATTTGATGCTCTGAGGAGTATAGAGTATTCCTTCATTGCCATTACTCCCAGGTCAACTCTAACCCAGAATGGTAACACCTGTTAGGGTCCCATCAATGGGTCAAATAGATCTGTTTAAAAATTTTTTTATAACTGATAGAAGTTTTATTTGCGCATGGTCCTAAGAAACTACAAAAAATATCAATATGAATGTACAAGAATCACAATTCCCTAACCTGTTTGTATAAATTACCCTAAATGAGTTATCATGACATTAAAATCAAGCAATCAGTCTGGTAATCTTTCACAGGGCTGAATAGCATTCAAGAAAAGGGAATGAACAAGAAGAATATACAGCACCAATCTTCTAAATGGGGAAGACCTGTTTTGAAACTTGTCAACTTTTTTTTTTTAACCTGGGTTATTATCACAAGTGAAAAATATTGTCATAATGCAAGCATTTAAAAAAATTTTAAAACAAGTTCAAATGAACTAATAAAGATTGTATTGGACTAATCTTCCAAGTCGAGAAGGAATGTCTGCCTTCAAAATCATCTGGGTTAAAACAATAATGACTGATACAAGTTGAAATTAAACAACGACTCCAATCACAAAACAGGGGCTTTCTGTTTTAAAGCTTAATATGATACAATAAAAAAGGTTGTGTCGTGTCAGCCTCACATATTTTAAAGGCTAAACTGCTTGGTTTGAGAAAAATCAATTCTTAATTTCCTGGCTTTTTTCTGGAATGTAAAATGGTGTTTGGTAAATGTCTTACCAAAATCAATTTACATTCTGAACTCTTAATTTATAATATTTGACATTAGAAACAAGTATTTTATCATTGTTTTATTATATTGATGTTTGATGGGAAGTAAGTGGCTATGCAATTGCTGTTTTGTAGGGTGTTGCTTCTTCAAAACAGCATGTAGCTTCCTTGTGTAATTCCCATGTAGCTTTTTCTCAAAGCATTCCGTCAAAGTCACTGTGGTGCAATCATACAGTAGTTCTGACATGGCTACAGCTTGAAAGAATTTCCATTTTATTTTATCAGAGAGCTCAGATTTCTATATGATCAATAATCTGTCAATAAGAATCCATATTTTACCTATAAGTTGGTTGATATCACTTTCAGTAGATGAGATATTGCTCACAAGGTATATGATCTGGTTGACTAATTTCAGAGGCATGTAAATCATCCAAGTAGGAGGGACATGACATACTGGCCACTGCTGAAAAAGTTATGACAAATTCATTAGCAATGTTCTCGTATGGACTCCTACATATGGACACACCAATTATATCTGACCAGCAAAAAAATTACACCAGCTCTCTGAAACACTGGATGTTTTCTAGAAGACCTGTCACTAGGGTCGTATGATAAGAGAGAGTCAAAGAAATCTGTGCTGTTGACACACCATGATATTTGATATTTTAAAGTATTTAAACTACTGATAAATGTTTTTGAGAAAAATCATTTTAGTGCAAGTCTTTTGGTTCATATTCCAAAATAAAATACAAATAGTCGAGGGCGACCAGAAGGCTCTCTTATCGATAGCTACTACACCAATGTGAGAAGAGGGCATTACTCCTTTCCCTGGATTTCTCCACTTTACCCTTGATACGTACCTTGTATTGCTGAGTGTTAAGCAAGGAGGTACCAAACACCATTTTTAAATTCTTTGGTATGATGCCACCTGGGATTGAACCCAGGTCTCCCGGACCATTGGCAAACACTCTACTCACTAGCCAATCTCAAGTACATCTAGTTTATACTAACACACATGGAGGTGCACATGGAGTAATGGTTATCGTCGTAGGAATTGTACACGGCGACACGAGTTCAAAACCTGGACGAGACTGATTGCATTTCACATAGCACTAATACCCTTTGGAAAGGTATGAATCCAATTATTCTCCCTCCAGCTATGGGTAAATAGTCGGACAGACTAGGTTCTTCAGCCTTTGTTAGGCAACTAGTCTAGGAGAAGGAAAACTCTGAATTCAAACCTGTTGAACTTCGCTTAAAAATTGACCTTGTGTCATATCCTGCCCGAGCGGAGGGGTTGGTAAATAGGATCTAGTTTATACTAACAAATGGTAGAAATAAATGATTATCAGTGGATTATTTGTATTTAGCTATATTATATATATATATATATATATATATATATATATTTTTTTATAGTCACTGATTCCAATAAGATAGCATGACTTAGGATAAACAATTCAGTCTAAAATGCAAGCATAAATCTCTTAAAGTTGTATTCACATAAAAAAGTATATCTTTTGCTTTTTTTCTTTTACTTTTTTACTCTCTGCTTTGATGGAATAGCAAAATATTTTACTGGTATATGTAGTAGTTTTATTTTGGAGAGTCAAAATCAGATAATCTGGACCAAATAGAGTTTAGAACTTTTTCAGGGATGACCCTAACAATTTCTGAATGATTGATTGAAATCTGGCCAAAAATGGCAAAGCCTTAGCTTTACGGACTGATAGACATTTGGCAAATAATAATGGGTCAAGAATACACCCGTCAATAATGACGGTTGAATTTTATATAAAATATCTTTATTTCATAATGTTCAGAACTAATTCTTTGTTGCTACTTTCATACTGTTCCGTGAGGGGGTAATTTTGGCTGATACTTAAAATCTCTTCACTCTTGTACAATGCTAAATACTTAGTGTGAAATGCTAATAATGTTAGAACAATACTAATTTGCAATGTTACATTTGTTGTGTTCTGGTCAGTAAATGCTTGTAATATTAAATAAAGGACAAACCATGATATGGGAGGAAATAGAGATATATTCTCAGGAAAAAGTATATACAATAGAGAGACTATTAGTAGACAAGAACATAGGATTAGTGAATACAGAATAATGATATAGTCCAACGATAGTATTGGCTTCTGTTATTACGGTAGCAAGCAAGGTGATCTAGTGCAATCTCCAGTCTCCAACGCTCTAATACTATTCCTATAAGAAGCTGCGGTATTTGTTCCACGCCCCACTGAATGTTAAAGTGTGGCACAAGGCCTTTTTTTTTCCCAAAAATGCCTACGGCCCCGTCGGCATTCCCCTTATTAGGGGCACCTCAGGCGCCAGGCGATCAACTCAACCCCCCAAAGGGGGTAATAGCCTGGGGCGAAGGCCCCCTGAGGCCGTAGGAAAAATCCAGCTACCGAGACGCACCCAGCCAGATCTGTGCCGCAGCCAATACGGCCAACCGAAATGCGACCTGACAACTGAATCAGCAAAAAGCTGCTCCTATAAGAAGCGGCTCTTCACCTTCTATTAGTAGCTACTGCTATACATGGCAGATGGACTAGTTCATTGTGTGGAAGAAGGTAGGTGATACCCAACAACATTTCATCTTTACTTTGCATATGTCTTTACTTGTCTCTCTTTGACTTCTGTCTGACCCATTTTTATATCCACCACTTCTAGTCTGTGAACTCCAGTACCACAATCCATTTCAACACTTGTGTTTGTTGGCAAGAGATCCATGTTTGGACCATGAGTCAGTATCGGTAATGTAGAAGTCACTACATGAAGACGAACCTATCCAACAATACCTTGTTCACCTTAGGGCTATGGCTCCAGACTGCAAGTTTTCGTGTCCCCACTATGAGCAGGATCTGTCTGACATTAACATCAAGGACTAAACCAATCATAGAGAATTTCTCAAGCTCTATCTAGGTTATTACCATACAACAGACCAGGCTTAAAAGAAGGATACAGCCCTCGTACAACTCGGCCTACTTGTGGGTCGGGTGGGGGGAGATGTAGAAGTCACTGCTCTAACGTGCAGAATAAACAAGAATAACAACACTTACCGGCTCAACAGCCCCAGCTAGCATCTGACTGGCAGACAAAAAGTAGAACGGGCAGTAACTAAATACCGAACCCATAACACCTGAAACATGACTGAAGCAAGCTGGTGTATATATACACTAATATGCCCCTTCACTGGGCCAGCAACCAATCAGTGTCCAGGGAATGGACTTAGCCACCTTTGAATAGGGGAACATCCCAATGTCCATATAATCTCACTTCAACTCAGAATTCAGGATCATGCATGTGAGCACTGACTCATTGCTACTGAGCCTTACGATAGAATTCCAAAAGGTACATTCTTCTACATCACTCTTTATAATCCAAATTAAAAAGATTTCAGAATCTTAAAAGAATAAATCAATAAATGAAAAGCGTCTCATATGTTATTGTAATAAAAAAAAAACTTTCATGTAGCAAACTTAGAATTATCAGAAAAATTAAATTGACTGTGTTGTTAATAAATAGAGACTCATTTTCTCTCTCTCTCTCTCTCTCTCTCTCTCTCTCGTTGCAGTCAATATAAATTCAAAAGATACATAGGCAAGTAGATGACCTTAAAAACTAAAGAAACTGTTCCGTTGTGATATCAGCCTATTTCCTCAACAACTTGTCTGCTTTCTTTTCCTTTCTCTTTCGATGTGGCAAGCCACAAATCACATGATTTGTTCTTTCTTTTTCACTTTAATTTTTTTCTTTCTCTTAAGATTATAACAAAAAAACGTCAGGTGCCCATGGTGTAACGGTTATCATCGTAGGAAATGGACACGGTGACACGAATTCAAATCCTGGACGAGACTGATAGCATTTCACATAGCTCTAATACCCTTTGGAAAGGTATGAATCCAATTATTCTCCCTCCAGCTATGGGTAAATAGTAGGGAAGACTGGGTTCTTCAGCCTTGGTGAGGCAACTAGTCTAGGAGAAGGAAAACTGTGAATTCAAACCTGTTAAACTCTGCTTAAAAAATTGACCTTGTGTCATATCCTACCCGAGTGGAGGGGTTGGGTAAATATGATAACAAAAAAAGTCAGATCTCATCTTCCTTTCTTTCTTTCTTTCTTCCCCCTCTTTCTTTTATTTCTTTCTTTTTTAAATATTATATATACAGACACACAGAATGCTACTCATTTTATATTATTTGGAGATTATGCTGAATCAGTTTTATATAAAGTAGAACAGTTTTAGGTAATTACATTATTGTAATGTCGAGAATTACATCACAGTTTTCTGATACCAATAACTTCCCCTACCCAACTGGATGCCAAAGACTATAAACATTTACACATGGTTCCTCTGAGAGATACTGAGCTGAATTATTGATTGGACAGTTCATTCTGTTCCAGTGTTTATGCATAATTTGAATTGAATATTAAACCCCTATGATAACATCTCCAGTGAAGACTCGGGAATATTTTTTAGTGTTGACTCACTTAAAAAAAAACTACTTGGTTCATACTTTGTATCTGGAGGTATAGAAAAATACACTCCTGATTGAATAGAGATAAGAGCCAGAGTATACCTATCTGTCACTAAGAATGAGAAAAATAGGTATCTCTTGAATTTCACCAAATCAGTGGGTAAATTCAAGAGATAAAAAGACCTTGCTCAAATATCCTAAACATTCAATTACCATTTGTGTGTAAAAAACAAAGATATTATAAATTTCTGGTGCAATTTCAAATCTGTATAATATTTTTTGTCTATATATGATAAAAAAATATCTTAACATCTAGAAGCCATAACACAAGGACAGTTTAATGTCACCCACACTCTCTTTCTCTCTCTCTCTTAAAATATATATCAATGATATAGTTTGCAATATCTATAAACAAAAATTATTCTATATTAGTGATAAAGCATATATATCTAAGGTTAGGATAGGATTGATGCAGATACAACGATGCTTGGTGACTATCAGTTTCTCTTCTATGCAATCATCAGTTCAATTGCATAGCTGAGAAACTATCAGTCAACAAGAACTGTGGCCTGTATCTATGTTATCTTAACTTAAATGATATATCAATTCATTTCTTGCATAAAAAAGGGGGGGAATTATTTGCCTATGTTTTGACACTTCTGCTGAGAATCAGTTTAGGATATGTGCACACTGCCTAACTTAGTATTTTGAATTTAATTGTGTCATATTGTTTAAAGCAGCAAAATACTAACTGTAGATATATCACTTGCTCACATATTTCCAGATGAGACATTTAAATCAAGGTAGGATTCATTTTTTAGTTTTTATAAATGTAGATTATATGGAAACAGAAATGAAACGTTTAATCAGATAAGTGAATGCACAAAACTGTCATATAAGGGATACAAGTCAAGGTATTAATGGGTAGGAAGGGTGTACTACTGAGAATCGTGCAAAAAATTAAAATTTGACCTTGCTGACAAATGGTATATGCACAAAATATTATTAGACACAAAAATCCTCTGAGGGTTTGAAATACAAACAGATCACCCAATCCCAGACAAAAAAACTAGATCTAGGGTAAAAGAATTTGTCAAATTGTGGATTTTGCCATTCCAGTGAAAAAAAGGGAAAATTTGGACCTCTGCCAGAGAATTGAAAAACTGTGGAATGTGATGGTGATATCAATTGCAGCAGATGTTCTTGGAACAATTCCCAAAGACCTGAAAGACTAGGTTTGGTTTGGTTTGGTCTAATGCTATATCAACCATTGTTGGTTATTCAATGCCAAATCGTATTTTTTGATTATATATTTAATATATGATTGGTAAACACATTTTTTAGATCCACACAGTTAAATGATCAAACAGTTCCATTTCTAACAATTTACTTTAGCATAAGTCAACAAAGTTAAATGGTTCCAAGTATTGTTATGTATCGCTAACAATTCAATTAAACATCAGTCATTTGTTTACACATGGTTAAATAAACAAACAGTTCTATTTCAAACAATTCAATTTAGCATAAGTCAAAAAAGTTAAATGGTTCCAAGTATTGCTATGAATCACTATTAATTCAATTAAAGATCAGTCATTTGTTTACGTGCAGTTAAATGATCAAAAAGTTTTATTTAGCATAAGTCATTTGTTTGCACACAGTTTGAATGTCAAACAGTTTTATTTGACCCATAGATAAGACCCTATCAAGTGCAACCACTCTGGGCCATAGTTGACCTGGGAGTAATGGCAATGAAAGGGTACTCTGCATACCCCAAAGCACCAGCATTACAGGAGCCTTACCACCTGATTGTTTGATGTCATATCCAGGACACTCATTGGGGGAGGGTCTTACCCCTCAGTAGAGATGTAGTCTGTGTATTCTACAGCCCCAGCCGACTGGGCTGGAAAAGAGATGAACAGGAGATTGTGGGTGGGGGGAATCATGATCATCCAAACCATAGCACTATTAAAATCAGCTGGTATAATCAGGGAAATCCTGGGGACCTGAGAGGACTTGCTATCACTCAGACTTCAGTTAAAACTGTTGTGAAAAACCAGCTTGGAATAAAATAAAGGAATAAAATTTCATTCAAGAGTACAAACAATTTTAAAAGTACTTCATCTGTATCTAACTGAAAATAAAAATAAATTTAAAAAATGCTTCAAAAATTAACTTTATCAAGGTAATGTATTGAAAATGAGGGAAAAGGTATTGTCAGTGGTCAGGAATTTATATAATGAATAATGATGTATGTATGCTTTATATATCTCTCCATACTTAAATTTTATCTATCAGGCAACTCAATAAATGTAGTATTAAAATCAGAAATGTTGTCAATAGGGAAGTAACAGCTTTAAACATAGGATTCACTATTACTACCCGACTCTCCTGGATTTGAAAGCCTTTTTTCTTTTTTTTTTGTAAATTTAAACTTTGAATATTTATTTACTCTCTTGTTTTCCTGTTAGAAACAAAACCATGTCATTCTGAAAAAAAAATTCTGTGTAAAAAGGAATCTCAACAAACAGGACATAGAAAAACCTGATTCCTAATCAGATAAAACTTGAGATCCAAGCAGAAGGATAAAAAAAACAAAACAAAGAACTTGCACCAAAAATTCCAAATCAGAATAAATATCTACTTGTCAATAAAATCAACAGTTTATTTTGACCTTGCAATACAGAGTTTGTATCATTTTTGTTAGCAAAATAAACATCAACACCAATTTGTGCAGATGTTCTTTTTACAATTCTGCTTAGAACACTATAAAAAAAAAATGTGTGAAACTTGGCCAATTCATTGTTTAAGAAAGACAATTAGAGAACCCAAAAAATCCAGTTGGTTTTGATTGATTGATCTTAACAGCATGTTAACCCATGTAGGGTTATTTTATGCCAAGAGGTTTGGGAATTGTGTACATCATACATTTATATTTACATTTTTTTTTTTATGTAGTTGTTTCTTAAGAGTTTTTTGCACACAGTTACATGATATCAGGTTTTCCTATTTAATATACAATTATATGATTTCAAATAACTGTTTCTATTTGATAATTATCATTTGCCTGCACACAGTTATATGGTTTTATATTGTCTTATTCATGACTAATAATCATCAATTGAATCAGAGATGAGACCCCAACAGAATCATTGCCCAGTTGGCAGGAGCTGTAGAATACACCGACTGCTTCTCTGCAGAGGGATGAGACCCCTCCCCTACCGCAATGAGTGTCCTGGATAGGACACTAAACAATCTGATGGTGAGGTTCCAATAATGCTGGAGTTTGGGGGAATGTGGAGTACCCCCTTCATTACCATTGCTCTCAGGTCCACTCTGGCCCAGAGTGGTAGCACCTGATAGAGCCCTATCTATGGGTTAAATGGAACTAACTGCATAGTTATGCTAAACTGAATTGTTTGAATTAGAACTATTAGACTAAACTGAATAGCTTGAAATAGAAATGTTTTTGACAATTAAACTGTGTACTTACATTTAAACTGAGTGCTTATGCTAAACTGAATTGATTGAAATGTAACTGTTTTTGATGTTGAAACTGTATCTACGCTAAACTGAATTGTTTAATATAGAACTGTTTTGACATTCTACAGTGTGTAAACAAAATCTATACTTATACTAAACTGAATTAGCTGAATTACAGTTGTTTGACTAAACTGAATAGCTTGAAATAGAGATGTTTTTGACTATTAAACTGTGCACTCCTGCTAAACTGAATTGTTTGAAATAGAACTGTCCTTTGTATGAAAATGGATTTGGCATTAAATAACCTACAAAGGTTTATATGCCATAAAAACCAACCTACCAACAGAGTCAGAGTTGATTTGAGTATAATGATAATGAAGGGATACTTCACATTTCCCAGAGCTCAAGAACTGAAGCCTCATCATCAGATGCAATTTAGTGACATACCTAAGACCCACCTTTTTCGGGCATTCTTATCTCTTTGTTTTTATCTCTTACTTGAGTTCTTATCTCTCTGCCAATTATTAGTGCTAGTATGAGCCATTTTTTTCTTATTGAAGACATAATTATCAAAAAATACTATGTATGTCAAATTCTTTTAGCTAAAAATTGGAGGTTGATCAGTACATGGATTTATTTTAAGGTTGAAATTCACACAAAATGAAGGATCTGCACTGGGCAGATTATGTTGCTAGAATAGGAAGTCCACCACCTCTCAAAGATAGTATTTTTTGGAGAACTGTTTACAGGCTATTGTGTCAGTTGAACACCATGAAAAAGATGAAAAGGCATCCTTAGAAAGACACTCCTCTTCTGTTATGTCAAATACTGACAATGGACAGTCCAGGCAGCCAACGGAGAATCATGGCAACAATCATCCAAACCACCTCACTCTTTGAGAAAAACCTGGAAAGTCAACATGGAGAAAATGAGGTGGCACCATAAAAACCACAATGCTGCAACAGTACAAGCATCTTCCCAGATCTTCCGCTGCAGCTATTCTGACAGGTCCTACTTATTTTGTATTAGCCTCATCAGTAACCAGTGTGTCTGCACCAGTCAAAGAATATCTTTAAAAAATCTTCATTCTCAAAGCCAAGCAGAGACAGAGACAAAGATTGGTATTTAAGCTTAAAAGAATTATCTTGAATGTTAGCAATACAACAGACCTCTAAAACTGATGTCTTTTATATTTAAAAAAAAATCTTCATTCTCAAAGCCAAGCAGAGAGAGACAGAGACAGAGATTGGCATTTAAGCTTAAAAGTATTATCTTGAATGTTAGCAACACAACAGACCTCTAAAACTGATGTCTTTTATATTTAGTTTAACAGCACATCAACTCCTTATGGATTATTTAATGCCAAGATTGAGTCATTTGTAAATGATTGTAATCAGAACTGTATTTTCAATATCCTATTACATTTTTCTTAATAGCATTTTTTATATGCCTGTAGTCATTTGTTTTCATATATCTAGTAAATAATTTGCATACAATTGTACAATTTCAAGTGTTTTTTTAAGACAAATGATTTATGCACAATTCTATAACTTCAATTAACTTTTCCTATTTGATTGGTTTGGTTTCTTTTTTTTTTAATGGCATATCAACCTCTGTGGGTTATTTAATGCCAACGCCATTCTCCTAGAAGAATAGGAGTGCTACTATTTAACCCATAGCTGGGAGGATAAGGGGGTTCATACCTTTCCCAAGGGTATTTGCCCAAAAGTGAATGTAATAGCGCGACTGGAGTACGAACTCGCGTACTACGATTCCGCAGTCCATCGCTTTAACCATTACACCACGAGGACACCCCCCTCTTTTCCTATTTGATAATCATTTGTTAGCACATAGATGATTTCAAGCATTCCTATCCGATACTAATTTTCAAACAGATCAATTTGATGAATAGATAAGACTTCATCGGTACTACCACTCCTAATAACTGGTTCTCAAGAATAGGTACTACCACTCCTAATAACTGGTTCTCAAGAAAGAAAATAAGTGGGGTGAAGTAAGACTTTTGGGGACATATTTGATTTCTATTTTACACAATATGTTTAACCACTTTTAGCTACCCTGCTTTTTTTTCTTTCTTTCGCTTCTTCAGAACTGTAGAAGTCACTGCTCTAATATGCAGAATAACAACAATGATAACACTTACCGGTTCTGTGACCCCAGCTAGCCGACAAAACAGAACACGGGCGGTAACTCCATACAGACTCCATGACATGACTGAAGCCAGTTGGTATATATATATATATATATATATATATATATATCTCCATTCCTGGGATAGCAACCAATCACTGTCCAGAGAATGGATTTAACCACATGTGCATAATGGAATGCCCCAATGACCATAAAATCTCTCCTACCTCAGTATCTCATTTCGACTTGTAATTCAACTGGTTATGCAACCGAGTGCTGACTCATAGGTATCAAGCTTTACATTTCGACACGGGTGAAATCTTACATGAGAGAACTTCAACAAGAACCACTCCTCTACTCTCATCTATTCTTATATTGTTATTTTTCTCGCTGTAGAACAGAAGGAAAGAAATAAGATAATACTATACTTTAAAAGGTGCTGAAGTTTAGCTTGTCTCAGATGCCAAGCAAGAAATCCTTATTTAGAAGACTGGCACAGGAACCTAGCTCTGTCATATTAAGCAAAGCTAATTATCTAATCCAATCTAAAATTAAATTAAATCAATTTTAAGCTAAAAATTCTCCATTATTTTTTTTTATTTGGGTCTGATTTATAGGCCATTTGGGTTTTTTGGTTAAAATAGTATTTTTAATTCATTATTTTCTAAAATGGTAATAGTATTTTGCTTCTTTATTCATTATTTACCATTTTAAAAAAAATCTTCATTATCAATACATAAAATCAATATCATCAATTTATCTATGTGAATGTGATGAAGTTCACTGACATAATGTTTCTTTCTTTCAAAAGACATTGTTTTTTTTCCCCCCAGTTCTTTGAAAAAAACATATTTTTAAAAGACTTCAGCTTTTGTTTCTTTGATTAATGACATATCAACCTTTTCAGGTTATTTAAAGTCAAAGCCATCCTTGTAGAAGGACAGTAGTGGTACTATTTAACCTATAGCTGGGGGAATAAGGGGGTTCAAAACTTTCCCAGACATTTGCAAAATGTTTAGAGTGTTCGCCAATGGCCCAGTGGACCGGGGTTCAATCCCAGGTCGAGTCACACGAAAGAATAAAAAAAACGGTACTTGATGGCACCTTGCTTAACACTCAGCATTATAAGGTATAGATCAAGGGTAAAGTGAATGTAATTGTATGACTGGAGTTTGAACTTGCTAACTAACAAGGATAGCATCATCTTCAATGCTGTGATTGAGAAGGGCTGTGAGAGGTCACTGACTTGGCCACACTCCTTATGCAGCTGGATGATCATGTTCAGGAATTTTTATAGGACAGCTGAGTCATTCCATGATTGGCCACATTCCTCCTCTGCTCACTGTATCAAATGCTTACATACAATCAAAAATTACATACAATCCCTGTTTTTGCTCCAGTCACTTCTGTTAGAGCTGCCAGAGAACAAACACCATGTTTGTAGTGCTCCTGTTGGCTCTGAAGTCTCACTGGCCCTTTGGAAAGTGTTCTTTAGTGATGGTGGGTACAAGTCTGTATAGCAGAAGCCTTACAAAGATTTTGCCTGCAACAGAGAGCAGAGTAACGAAAGCATGGACAGCTATCAATAGGCTATCGACTATATGGAAATCAGACCTAACCGATAAAATGAAACGCACTTTCTTCCAGGCAGCGGTCACATCGATACTGCTATATGGATGCACTACATGGACGCTAACAAAACGGCTGGAGAAGAAACTAGATGGCAATTACACAAGAATGCTGCGTGCAATCCTCAACAAGTCCTGGCAGCAACACCCCACAAGACACCAACTGTACGGCCACCTGCCCCCTATCACGAAAACTATTCAAGTTAGGCAAACCAGACATGCAGGACATTGCTGGAGAAGCAGAGATGAACTCATAAGAGATGTACTCTTATGGATCCCCACACACGGCCGCGCAAAAGCAGGACGACCAGCACGAACGTACATTCAGCAGCTATGTGAGGATACAGGTTGTTGTCCTGAAGACCTGCCTAGGGCGATGAACGATAGGGAGGAGTGGCGAAAGAGGGTCAGGGATATCCGTGCTGCCAGCACGATATGATGATGATGAATTGGAGCAGTAAACTTATTCTCTTTGTTCTTGTACAAGGTAATGATGACAGCATCACTTATTGTGTGTGTATGTATATATATATATATATATATATATATATATATATATATATATAGAATTAGGAGGGCGAAACTTCCTGATGATCCGTTAAGGTGAAACTTTAGTAGAAGATTTTCGACTAGCAATTTAAGTTAATTCTATAATTGGCTCCATTGGTTAATGTTGAGCACTTTAGTAATTATAGCATTGCAGTATTCGCGGAGGGTTTTTTGGTTTTCTTTTGGCCACTGACTTAGTACCCCTTGATTTTTTTCAAGGAGTAGAACGAGGTTGGTCTTTTCTTTCTTTTTTACCCAAAAAACTTTTTCTTTTTCCTCTGGACCGTGATTCGAGATATTTTTTTCTCTTGTTCCTGGCCAGGGGTTTTTTGTTTTTTTCTGGTACCGTGAATACTGGTAGATAATTGATTAGTAAATATATATATATATATATATATATATATATATATATATATATATATATATATATATATATATATATACACACACTCATACACATGCATGCATGCGCACCCACACACACATTTATTAAGGGAAAATTTAACTCAAGTTAAACTCAAATTTCCCCCTGGAAAATTCTGTTTATGCTCAAAAAAGGGGTACCATAGTTTTAAACTATACAAGGGATGCGGAAAAGTTATTGGTCTAAAGGAATTAAAGAGTTAAATGTGACAAATAATATACCAATTAGATAGAACTTCAGTAGAAGAGTTGAAAGCTTTATGGCCCAAGGACATTCCTTTATAGATTAAGTAGAGAACTTGTATGACGTTAAAATGACCAAAAGATTGTTTTGTGGTGATATCTAAAGGCAAATGTCTTAAAAAATATTCTAAAATTTAAATAAAAAGGTTTTCTTTTTCTTGCTGACTAACAACTCAATCCAGGATTTTTTGTTTGTTTTTCACTATAAATATATTTGTACTAAAACATATGTTGACATAATTTATCATATACATAAATAATCCTCGATTTACTGTTAAAAGATAACAACAACAATGAACCTCTTGCTGTGTTGATATTTACTGTAGCAAAAAAAAAAAAAAAAAAATTCTGATATATATATTGTCTATAGGCCAACATACTTTTTCAATTCTTTTACATGAACAGGATTTATTCTTGAGAAAGGTTTAATTTAAAATATTCGCTTGAACTTATATATATATATGCATCTGTATCAAGGCACAGTTTTGTTATCATAAGTGTTTGTTTACATGACTCACACTAAGCAAAGACACTGTTTAACCAATCAAAATGAATCAATTCTTTATAAAATTTGGATCACTTTTCCTGGAAATGCCTTGTAGCCAGCAATGTAGAGAACAGAAGATGGCCTGACCAATAAGGGATTATTTTGAAATAGATTCAATTTTATTTTTAATAATTATCTATATATTACTATTCTTCCTATTAGATTAGTGTAAGTATATATATATATATATATATATATATATAAGAACGAACTCATAAGTGATGTACTCTTATGGACCCCCACACATGGCCGAGCAAAAGCAGGACGACCAGCACGAACATACATTCAGCAACTATGTGAGGATACAGGATGTTGTTCTGAAGACCTGCCTAGGGCGATGAACGATAGGGAGAAGTGGCGAGAGAGGGTCAGAGATATCCGTGCTACCAGCACGACATGATGATGATGATATATAAGAAAAAGTAAAGTTGACAGCCATAGTCTGTACCTCATGACTATATAAATATAAGTAAAGTTTGTGACCATAGTCAAGGGCGACCTGAAGGCTCTGTTTTTAATAGCTACTACACTGAGGTATAGGGGAGGATGCTACTCCTTTCCCTGGATTGCTCCACTTAACCCTTGATACATACCTTATAATGAGGAGTGTTAAGCAAGGAGGTATCAAGTACCCTCTTTTAAGTTTTTGGTATGACTCAACCTGGGATTGAACCCCCAGTTTCCCACCCCATTGGCATTGGCTAGCGGGTAAAGTGTTTGCCAATGGCCCAGGAGTCTTGGTTTCAATCCCAGAGCAAGTCATACCAAAGACTCAAAAAATGTTACTTGATGCCTTCTTGCTTAATGCTCTACATTATAAGGTAGGGATCAAGGGTAAAGTGGAGCAATCCAGGAAAAGAGTACCACCCTCCCTTACACCTCAGAGTAGTAGCTAATAAAAACTGAGCCTTCGGGTTGCCCTTGGCTATGGTCACAAACTTCATATATATATATATGTCATGAGGTACAAATCAAATAAGATTAATAAGTTGGATCCTTTTATAATGAAGGATAAAAATGCTCAATATAAGAACAGCTGGCTAAAAAGCTGGGTTTTTTCTCAAAAATAACTGATTATATTTATCAAACCTAATGTCCTAATCAACCTATGAGATAAGACTTTTTACAAAAAAAAAAAAAAAAAAAAAAAATACATGGATAAAAAAATTCCAATATGAGCTAAGGTAAAAATCTTACATAATTGTAATAAGAAGTATTCATAGTGTTGATAAAAATATAAGTCCCAAAAATTCACTCTGAATTGTCCAGTAGGACATGTAGTAGAACGAATATAGGCATTTGATTAATGAACTTCTAAGTGAAATCATCTGTAGGTTGCAGGTTCAATCCTGACTACGGATAACCAAGAATACTTACTATAGCTTAACACTTACAACTGGTTATGGTTTATAGAATTAAAATAATCTACCCCACCCTGGATTAAATAAAGGGTTCGGTTCAAGGTTCTTTGTAGGCTCCTGAGTTCAACATGAAACAACTGAAGAAGGCCAAAGGACGCATTGGCCAAAGCATTTTGAATATAAGAATAAGTGTGAGGACAATAGTTCGAATACACTAAATGTTAAAATTTGTCAAGCTTCATCTCTGGAATTTAGACAAATGATTGCAATCAGTTGAGTGTGTATATATATATATATATATATATATATATATATATATAATATTTTGTTTTTTAAGAATCATCTATACATCATTAATATTTTCATTATGTCTGTGTTAATATAAGTATACAAAGAGAGGGGAAGAGATACTGGGCAATTTATCAATATCAAAGATGGAAAAATCAAAATAATCATATACTGCCAAATATACCAGACAGGATGGACAAAAAAAGAGAAAAATTACATGTCCAATATAATGAAGGGCACTTGTTCTAGGGCTGAGATTTGTGAGATCATTGGTATATATATATATATATATATATATATATATATGTGTGTGTGTGTGTGTTAGAGGATGGCATACATTTTTAACATGGAGAATTTTGAAGCATATCAATATAACAGACTATTATTAATGAGAAATTGAACAAACAGATGAATTGCTACAGAAAAAAAGTTAATAAAAGTATCTAAAGATCATTGTTTGAATTTGAACATAACATTGAATGAGAAACAGACTGACTTTTTTAAACATAATTTTCAACCTGATAAAAGATTAAAGAACCCTGTCTTCTCTTCTATTTAACTGTATATCTGGTGGAAAAATGGTTGGATTTATACCTTTCCCTAGGATATTAGAATTATGTGAAATGCAAACAGCCTCATGAGGGATTTGTACTCTGGTTATTGTGTCCATGTCCAACAACAATAACTAGTACACCACACATCTTCATAAACAATGAGACTTTATTTATCAACATAAATTCTGAACCCCCAACCTTGCAAGTATAGCAAAGCACATCTATAAATTAATTGCCTTTTAGTTATCTACCAATTCAAATGGCACTTAAATTTCAAGGTTGTTAAAAAAAGAATTTGAAAATGTTCTGAAAAAAAAAAAAATAGTGGCCTCAGTAACCAGTTGATATATATTAACAGCCAAAATAGATGGTTTAACCCCTGTCCCATAGAGTGTGAATGTAAAAACAAATGTAGAGAAGGTATTCTTTCATTTCCCTGATAAATATTTCAATGAGTCTAAAATGCTGCATATATTATATATAATTGTTTAGTATTAATTATAAATTATAAATTTGATATAAAAAATATAATATAAATTTAATATTGATTATATAATATAAATTTTAAATTAATTATATAATATAAATTTAAAATTGATTATATAATATAAATTTAAAATTGATTATATAATATAAATATAATATTGATTATATAATATAAATTTTAAATTAATTATATAATATAAATTTAAAATTGATTATATAATATAAATATAATATTGATTATATAATATAAATATAATATTGATTATATAATATAAATATAATATTGATTATATAATATAGATTTAATATTGATTATATGATATGAATTTAATATTAATTATGTAATATAAATATAATATTGATTATATAATATAAATATAATATGGATTATATAATATAAATAATCTGAGATTGAATTACTATTTCCCAAATAACACACAAATAAACTAACACAAAGCCAAAATTTTTAATGTGCTACTTGACAATTAGAATATTCTATCTAACTGTCGAGACACTAAAAGTTTTCCTTATATGGAAACTGCCTCACAAGTAATGTAATATATAATACAGTAGTGTGTAATGGTGAAAATAAGGAAAAAATGTATATTGCAGTCTTGGAGATGGAGTGATAAAAACAATTTTATAATTGTTTAACAAGCTTCGTAAATAGAAAATATTGTAATAGTACAATAGTAAGTTACTTGTGGAAGATCAAGGATGATAGAGGAAAGTTACGAATTGTCAAGTGGTAAATGATAAAAAAAGCAACTGCATATAAAGTAAGTAAAAAAAAATATTTTAAGTTGTGCCTGTAAGAGAAATTTTGCATTTTAGAATTGCTGGGTGTAAATAAATACAAACAGAAATACAGAACTCGTATTAAAATATCATTTGAATAAATTCTTACTGTGCCATTTGTCCCTAAACTAATTCGTATAGTTTGCTGTAAAATTGAACAAATAAGATATTAAAGTAAAAAAAGATAAAATAAATGAAAATGAAGTACTAAGTACAAGGAGAAAGGGATAGAGAAGATCTTTTATAAATTTTCTTTTTCTTTTCTACTCTCCCCTATTTTTAAGCCACTTCCTCTCCCCCGCCCACACACACACACACTCCTACTAGGTTACAAATATATAAAAAGGTGAACAGCCCAACATAATACTGACACCTTTTTGATGATTATGTAGTCCAGTGTCAGTGAAACTCAGAGTTATGGATAGTATTGAACATTGTGAACCTTTTAACATTTCTGATTTTAAACTGACTCGGCTTAATGAGAGCACCAAATATATTAAAAATATATATTTTCTCATACATTCTGAGCAACCTTTGCCCTAAAACTTTATACTAATATTAATGCATATGTATTTGTGCTTTGCATTGTCTTATTACAAGTGATTGTTGCTTGCTGTCTCTTGTTCCCAGCCAGGACCTTAAAGTTTTAAATTGCTGTAGTACAATAACAATTTTACGCTGAATTGTCGACAATTTGTATAACAAGCTACTGGGTTTAGGCACAAGGTAAATTTTTTTATGAGTAAATTCCTTCAAGAACAGTGGCCATACAAAGGTTAAAGAGCGCAGTTTGCCATACTATTTACCCATAGCTGAGGGGTGAATAGTCAGATTCATACCTTTTCCAAAAGTATTGGTGCTATGCGAAATGTAAACAGGTTTATCCAGGATTTGAACTCAGGTTCCCGTGTCCATTTACAACAACAGTACCCATCACACCACGAACATTTCCATATGTATATATATATATGTTGGCCAACCATAGTCAAGGGTGACTCAAAGGCTCCCTTTTTAATACTGAGGTGTAGAGGAGGGCGTTACTCTAGATTGGTACCTTATAATGTTGAGTGTTAAGCAAGGTGGCATCAAGTATCATTTTTTGAGTCTTTGGTATGAATTGAACCCCAGTCTCCCAGACCATTGGCGAACACTCTATTCATTAGGCCAATAGCAGTACTATAAATTACCAAACAAAGATTGCTTTACCTAGGTACCTCCTCAGGGGCCTTTATAGATTCTTATAAAATTCCTTGTTTGTAATATTAATAAGATTGAACATGCTAAGAAAGAAGATTGAACCTCAGCCTCCCAGATCATTGGTGAACACTCTACTCTTTATGTCAATCGGCTGGTATTTTATATATATATATGTGCGTGTGTGGTAGGGGCAATTTCATCCCAAAATAGCGATAATTATATGGCATTAATAAAGATAGATATGCCATAAAATAAAAAAAACACCAAGAGAAAAAAGATGCATCTTCAAAATAACCCATGAGGTTGATAGGCCATGAGGACTTTGGTATGAAAAAATAAGAACATCATGCAAAACTACCCATAATAAGGTTAATTCTTTCTTGTTTGTCGATAATGATTGTTCTAAAGAGTTTTACTCGTAAAGTTGGAAATATAACCCATACTGATTACAGAAAAAAAAAAGTAACTTCTAAAAATAAACACTATTCTCAATAATAGATGTTTATTGAAAGTAGGATGCAAGAAAATCACGACATGAAATTGTACTTTGGGCAATGTCAGAAGGTGGCACATGCACTAGAGGATGGATGAATTAATTATGCATGCCATCACATGATTAGCGGGAGGCAGGGATATTCTCAATAAATAAACCTCACCTCAAGCCGATGTGAGAGTTTTTTCTTTTTGCTCTGACAGCCAGGGTGATTACTTTCAGGCCATACCATGATTGTTGACGTGTAAGAGACGGCTGAGCACCAGTGTAAGGAAATTATCTCTGGGCAGATGTGACGTCATCCATTTAAGAAAACCCATCTGAGACTGAATCAGGCATTTTGTGTGTGCATGTGCAGTTGATAAGCCTGATAGATGAAAATCATTAAACAAGCTGCTAAACCAAAAAAGGTTAAGACAAAAACTGCCTCTCTCTAAAAACCAACACTCGAAGTACTGTTTGTATATAAGAGACATTTCAATTTAATCACTTTCTTTATGAACTGTGCTTATTTCATGTATTGTTGGTGTCATTATATATATAAAAAAAAAAGAACCTTTCATAAAATCAGATCGGTTTGGTTATTTTTTTTCTGATGCTAACACGATTCTGGCCTGACAAGTCTGCAGGTGGACCAGCAAATAATCTTTGAATCTGATAACTGCTAAACTGGATCAATCACAATGTGGACTGTTGAGAGGATCCCCAAAGAATTAGGTCTAACCTGTAACACTGAACCCAACAGAATCACGGCTGAAATTGTGAAGGATAGCAGTCCAGTAGGGTTAGGTTACAGCATTACATCACTGGTGAAGTGTCAAAGAGTCTTTGTTACATTAACTGTTGCAGTGACCCAGGAAAGTGTTACATTAATGTTGCCATGACAAGGATCATGTTACATATATATATATATGTGTGTGTATGTGTGACGAGCCCATTAAAAGTAGCTCATCATTGTGGTATTTATATTCAAATACATTTAAAATGATCAAGCTTAGAGAATAAACCAATTTCCTGTTAAATTTGCAACTAAATGATAATTTTGTGGGGTATGCATTCATACTGAACATCATTTTTTAATTGGCCAAATTCTCAATTTAACAGAGGTATCTATGAAATGCAAGCTCACACCTTTCAGTCCTTCCTAAATAGCCACTTAAATATCGTTTTGAACTACTATTACAATAGGTTTGGTTTGGTGGTATATTTTAGCATATCTCATGTGGATTATTTAAGGCCAGATCCCATATATATATATATATATATATATATATATGTGTGTGTGTGTGTGTGTGTGTGTGTGTGATTTATAAACAAATAGTTTGCTGGTAACTATATTTTTAAAAGAGTTTGAGCTCATTTATTGGCACACAGTGAAATAGTTTTAAGTATTGCTAATTGTTCAAATGAATATTTACTTATTGCTAATTGTTCAATTGAATATTTATGTATTGCTAATAGTTCTATTGAATATTTAAGTATTGCTAATTGTTCAATTGAATATTTAAGTATTGCTAATTGTTCAATTGAATATTTAAGTATTGCTAATTGTTCAATTGAATATTTAAGTATTGCTAATTGTTCAATTGAATATTAAGACTGCTCACAGTTAAAGCATTTCATTGCAAACAATTTGCCAATGGTTGTAGGGTTTCAAGTAACCAATAATAATAATAATCTTTAGTAAATGATTGAACAGTTCTATTTGACCTATGAATGGGACCCCAACAAGTACTACCACTCTATATCAGTGTGGACCTGAGAGTAATGGTAAAGAAGACAGGAGCCTCACCATCAGATGTTATACTCAGGGCACTCAAATCTTGTTTTTCTCAATACAACTGATCCTCAGCCATCACCTTTTAGCACCTTTAAGATAAAAAGGATTGGGTGTTTGTTTGCCACAAGATCAATTTGAAGAATACCGTGTGGACGATCATATAGATGCTAGAGCTCAACATAAGCAGCTGATTGATCAGATCAGGCCTCTCCAACCACCCGTCTAGCCCAATAAGGACCAAAGTAGAGTGTTGTAAGTCACATGACCACTTTGGTCGCCAGGTCATGGACTGCTCAGCCATTGGGCTCCTATCCTCATGCATTACAGGTTGCCACTCACAGCCAGGTGACCTCATTAGGGGTATGGCTGCAGAGGTGTGTTCCATAGCCAGATATCAATATGCAAAATGGACATAGAATGTTCATATATATATATATATATATATATATAGAACATAGGAATCTCGAAACACGAAAAACACTTACAACTTCTTAGTTCAGGTACAAAACTTTTTATTACCTTTGAGTTTAAAGGTTCTTTGACATAAGGAGAGAGATACACATTCTTTCTATTCTGGCTTTTTCCTCTGCCCCCCCCCCCACATCGTGCGACACCTGCACAAAAATCCTGCGAGCAAGCGAAAGTCAACCGTTTTCTCCCGAGGCAGGACTCAACTCAACTCAGTGACTTTTTCAAAATCTCCCCAAATCCTCCACATGCTTCCGGTGCATGACGTCATTCGCACTCGCTAGCCCCGTTTTCCATCTTTGCTATTGTGACATCTCTGAGAGACACATCTACTCCGCCCACGCGCATGAACACCTGTGTTAATGTTGCACCTAAGTAACCTATGCTCTGAACCGAAAGGTTCTCAGCCTAACTAAACCCAAAGGCATAAAACGAAATCCCTTGGCCATTATATTACAAGTGTGGTTGGCATATTCTACTGTTGTAGCTGACAGGGTACACTATAACAATGGGAGGTTCATAGGTTGTACGACATGAAAATTACATAATGTAACAAAGTATTTCCCTTTTTCTTGTTCCTGAGAAGAAAGGGTTATTTTCTTAATTACTTATTCTTAAAATAAAATGGAAAAAGACCTATTTTTTTATCCAAGCTTTGCTTTCATGACCAAGAAGCATATAAAGAGAATATAAAGGAGATGATATGGGAAATTGGTTCACATTGTAGTCACAAATCTCAAAAGTTGCCTATGTATAAACATATTTATCTTTGTATAACTTTAGTATAAATACATATAAATTTTGATTCATATATTGTTTTAGTCATATAAATGAAAATGTGCAAATTTGCCTGTATTGGCCTAATGAGTAGAGTGTTCGCCAATGGTCCAGGAGACCGGGGTTCAATCCATGGTCGAGTCATACCAAAGACTCAAAAAAATAGTACTTGATGCCACCTTGCTTAGCACTCAGCTTTATAAAGGTGAAGATCAAGGATAAAGTGAAGCCATCCTGGGATAGGAGTTTCACCCTCCCCTACACCTCGGTGTAGTAGCAATTGAAAAGGGAGCCTTCGAGTCACCCTCGATTAAGAGAAGAAGATTGTAAATTTCATTATCCAGGACATGAAAGCTAAGTTTGGAGGGAATGATTTTTTTTATAGATTTACAACATAATTCAATGAAGAAATAATACATTCAAAAGCCAAATTTATATTACATTGTATTAAAACACAGGACATTTGTATTATGGTTAGAGTGTTTACCAATGGCCCGGGAAACCTGGGTTCAATCCTAGGTTGAGTCATACCAAAGCCTCAAAAGAAAAAAAAAAAAAAGGTACTTGATGCCTCCTTGCTTAACACTCAGCAATATAGGGTAGGGATAAAGGGTAAATTGGAGCATTTCAGGGAAAGGAGTTGCACCCTGCCCTACAGCCCAGTGTAGTAGATATCGAAAAGGGAGCCTTCGGGTCATCCTCAACGAAGGTCAACTAAGGTATGCCTTTACTATTTATTGCATTTATTTGAATGTTACTTAAGTAAGTGTTACTATATCTAGACAATTTTAATCATGTTTACTTAACATAAAAGTTTAATATTAATGAACATGATTTAACATTTTACTTTGAATTCTATTGCTTTCTTGAGAAAATGTTCACTTTAACTCCATAAAACTATATAAATAGCTGAGAATACCTGTCTCTTCAGGGTGGGTATTTTCAGCAAATATATTTAAAATGACCTAGTTCGTTTTTAATATTCTCATCTAACTTTTTAGGTTACTGACAGTGACCTTTATCCAGAAGCCTTGACTAAAGAGGTCAATCTGAAAGAGAGCTGTGAATTCATGTGAGAATAACTTTATATCCCAAGTATATAACAATTGTCTGGTTTCCTGTGTGCACTACCAAAATCCTATATCCTGTTCACGTGAAACAATTATAAGTAAATTTATCTTAGAAAACCCCAAACCTTGCAAATGTGTGTTTACCTTATTTATGAAAGAATTACCACTAGATAGTGTTACCAAAGCAACAGAGTCTAGTATATAAGAAAAAGGCATGAAGACTGATTCTCTTTTACTTGCAGGATGCCTTAGTGACAAGACCTGTTAAAACAATTTTTTTTTTTATTACAAAATAGTATACAGTATAAAAAATCAAAGCTTACTTGCAGAATGCCTTAGTGACAAGACCTGTTAGAAACAATTTTTTTTTTACTTCAAAATAGTATACAGTATAGAAAACTCAAAGATTACTTGTTTATACACAGAAGGTAAACTTTATATAATATTTATCCTGATCGGAAATAGAATTGGCAAACAGATTTCAACTCCTGGATGAGGCTGTGTTTTGTTTAATACTAATACCCTCGGGAAAGGCATGAATCTATCTGTTCTCCTCCAAGCTATGGGTAAATAGTCGATTAGACTGTGTTGCCTTATGACGGCAACACAGTCTAGGAAAAGGAAAAATGAATTCAAACCAGCAGTACTCTGATTAAAAATTTTGCCTTGTATCACAATCCTACTCCTGGTATTAAGCCTGCCTGGGTTAGAGTGAATACATACACTAGGTACCCCATTAATATGTGAACATTGGTAGTGTGAATGGCATAACAATTATCATCATAGGAAATGGACTCTGCTGAGGGGTTGGGTAAATTCATACTTGTTTGCATGCACACAGACATGACTAATAATACTACATAACCAAAAACTGAGGAACTCTTCTCAAATATGTTGGTCTCCAACAAACTATCACATCTCTGAGAAACTTCACACACATGTAGATGCATATATAAAATAAGAACATTTTTCTATACAAAAAGAATATATGAATGTGTGTATCTCATTTCATTAATAGCCCAGTCGGCTGGGGCTGTAGAATACACAAACTGTTTCTTTGTAGATGAGTAAGACCCCTCCCCCAATGAGTGTCCTAGATATGACTATAACAATCTGCTGGTGAGACTCCAGTAATGCTGGAGCTTTGGAGAATGCAGAGAACCCCTTCATTGCCACTGCTCCCAGGTCTACTCTGGCCTGGAGTGGTAGCCCCTGATAGGGTCCTAACTATGGGTCAAATAGAACTAAATTGTGTATTTATGCTAAACTGACTTGTTTGAAATAGAACTGTTTTGCCATTTAACTGTGTTTAAATAAATGACTGATGTTTAATTGAATTTTAATAATATATAGCAATACTTTGAATGATTTAACTTTGTTGACTAAACTGAATAGTTTGAAATAGAATTGTTTTTTACATTTAAACTGTGTTAAACTGAATTGTTGAAATAGAACTGTTTATATGTATAAAAATGGATTTGGCATCAAATAACCTTGAATGGTTGATATGCCATAAAACCAAACCAAACCATTTCATTATACATTCTCTTTTCTATTTACTTTGCTCGGGCAATAAAATATGTTCTTGTTAAAATGCATGTGACCTTTCTTATATTTATTCTGGAGAAGAAACATTTCTCCAACCAGAATTCCTCTACAGAATGGTATTTCTGACTTTAGCTCATAGAGTAGACAACTTCATTCTGCAAACTACAGTCATGAGACCTCAAAAAAATATGCAACTCTAATGACAGACCTTTACACGAATCAGAATGTATTATACCTGTTTTATAGATTTATAGAAAAAAAAAAAACAGACTGCTTTTCAAAACCAATGGTTCTTAAATTTATTTTGTCTCAAATCCTAATACAATTTTCTAAAATATCGTGGAATTGTTTTCTTCTGACAAACCCTAATTTTGATAAGAGATTAAATGAGGCAAAGTAAAACATTGCTATTGTTGCAATAAAAAGAGATTGATAAATTCATAGCCAGTTTATTTACTTAAACCTTCACTTGATAGGTTGGTTTTCAGCTAGTATACATAATAATAATTTGGCCAAGATCTTGATCATTTCATTCAATAATAACTCTTTATTGCTTTAATCTCAGCATAGCAAATTTTTAATCAATACCATTAATATTTTATTTATATAATATAGATCACTTGCAAAATGAATTACAGAAATCAAATCTTCAGTGTTTGCAAATCATGCCAAATTGGCAAGGATATAAAACAAAATTAACAAATCTTTTTTCGAAGTACAAAAAAAGTTTTAGGTAAAAGAAAAAGAGTTTTTTATTTTACTTTATAGAATTCAATAGATAGCAAAACCTAATGACAAAATTCTGATTAAAATATATTTTTCCTGAATTTCTGAGAAATAATTCTTACCATTTTTCTTTCGCCAATGGCCCGGGAGACCTAGTTTCAATCCCAGGTAGAGTCATACCAAAGACTCAAAAAATGGTACTTGAGGCTACCTTGCTTAACACAGCATTATAAAGGTAAGGATCAAGGGTAAAGTGGAGCAATCCAGGGAAAGGAGTAGCACCCTCCTCTACTCTATGGTGTAGTAGCTATCAAAAAGGGAGCCTTTGGGTCACCCTTGACTACGGTCGCCAACTTAATATTGCACCCACTGGGGCCTCTTTTACAAGTGTCTGTCAAATTCAGTAATCTTTTAGGAACTTTGAATAGAACTCTACCTTGAATCCAAGGAAGATACTGTTCATTCTTGAAAACAGGAGTAAAAACAATATTATCTTGGTCTAAATCAGTGTTTCCCAATAGGGTTCATACAGAACGGGGAGGCGGTGGGGGGGCTATGCTGAGTTATGAGGCAGCAGGTGTGATGTGCCAATTTATATCATTATTAGGGAAACATAGATAAAGGAAGAACAACACACTATACTCTCAAATTTAATTAAGATGAGGTTAACTGGGTGTGCTTTTTAGCAGTGCAAGTTGGGTAGCTTCTTGGTCCGGGGTCAAATTCAAAAAAATCTTCTATGTCATTTATGATAATAACGAACTTTTCTATCAGAACTTTTCAACAAATTAATACAAGATTTAAGAAAAGTGTTGTAGCAACCACCATTTTTCAAATGAAAAAATTGAAGCTGATCTCTCCACAAATAATAAGGCTATGGCAGTGTTTCCCGATGCGGTCTAGAGGAGTGTCAAGAGTCACTTTCAAAAAGATTATTTTTCGTATATATTTCAATTGAAACATTTGGTGTTGTACAGCTTCCCTACTCTGCCGTATTGTTTCAAGGGCAGCTTGGTTTTATGAACAAGTCTTGAGAAGTGGAATGGTCATTTTGAATAGTTTCCTTTACAATTCTTCAAGGTAAGACGTTTTCAATTCTTTCGGCCAGGATTGTGGATCAGTGTTGATTCTCCACTCTTTATTGCTTTTAAACTGTGTCATTATTTGGTAATTAAATAAGATAAACTTTAACATTATTAATTAACTATAAAGGATGAAATATTTCTAAAGAAAATTTGATTTTTTTTAAAAATATCACAGTAATACGAATTATAAATTTCTGTATATAATCCTACTCATGTCAAATAATAATACTCCTAGGATATTTTTGTCCCACACCTTAAAAAAAAAAAAAAAAAAAAAAAAAAGGGCTTTTCTGTTTAAAAACATTGAATATAAAAAAGTAGTCCTGAATGCAGATCTCCAATCACACTATTAAGATAAACTTTAACATTCGGGCAAATACCCTTGGGAAAGGTATGAACCCCCTTATCCTCCCAGCTATGGGTTAAATAGTACCACTACTGTTCTTCTAGGAGAATGGCTTTGGCATTAAATAACCTAAAAAGAGTTGATATGCCATTAAACAAAGAAACCAAACCAACCAAACCTGAATGCAGATCTCATTTATATAAAAAACAATTAATATCTAAAAATTTTTTTTTCAAAAAAGGATTAATTTGGCATATTATTGAGAAGATAGAACTCTCCAAAAGATTTTGAAGGAAGATCAATATGGGATTTTCATTAAAAAAAAGACAATAATCCAAATAATCAATGAAAATGATAAAACTGTCAGAATTTTAATCAACATGGAAAGCTCATTAGGTGCTTTGAGTTGTGTGATAGCTCTTGAGCTATGCTAACCAAAAGTTACTAGTGAGTTTGATTCCCACTAGGTGCCCTATTCTTCTGGATTTGTGCCATAATTAAGCAATGTTTGATAAATAATATGGAAAGCTCATAGCAAGAATTTTTTTAAATTTATTTTGAATATAAACATTCACAACCTGTACCAAAAAATATTCTTAAACAAACAATAAAAAGTAAATATTTATTTTTGTTTAATTTTGTTGCTCAGATTTATGTTTTTTATTTTTTATCAAATGGAAAGTCACAGATATGTTGTTTTTTTTTTCACTCCTAGAAATAAATTCCATGGCATTTAAAAATGCTGGATTCAAACAGAAGTGTTCGGTGTAGATTTTATAAACTCATTAACATATTTTTAATTCTTGAAAAAAAATAAAAATTGCATAAAGATCAAATCAAAAACATTTTAGAAAAAAAAAATTATCTTATCTACATAAAATTTATTGCTTTTAAAAAATGTATCAAAAGTAGTTTCCAGGTGAATTAGTGTTTGGTGAACCTTTGACAGATAAAATAAAAACACTCCTATAGATTTTTACTAAAAAAACAAAAATACCTTTTGACTTATTAGTTTTTTGTATTGGTCGTTGATAATATAAGTAAATAAAATTCTAGGATTTAAGTTGAGAAACCAGTCATATAACAGAAAGAAAGAGACCTACTTGTCAAATATATTTTGCCACACCTTTTAATTAGAAACAAGTCTTAGAAAATAAAAGGTTTTAAACTATAGTTTGTTTTTTTAATCTTTACCCATCAGACAATTTTCAAATTTAGAAGGACAAAAAAAAAAAAAAAAGGAAAATGTTTATCAACGAAGAATCATTGTGAAAGGGTGCTTTTTTTAATTTACTAACATTAGCCTTAGCCCTAGGTCAGAAGTATGGGGCACTCAGTGAGAATCAAACTTATTATTAATGATCTGATGGTTTGATTTAGTTTAGTTTGGTTTTATGGCATATCAACCAATTTAGGTTATTGATGCCAAATCCATTTTAGTGTCATATTCAGAATACTCGTTAGTGGGGGGGGGGGTCTTATCCCTCTGCAGAGAAGCAGTCAGTGTATTCTACAGCCTCAGCTGACTGGGAAATAGTAATTATCTGTTAGACTATCTCACTATTTATTACACTATACAAGGTGACCTTGTTATTTTCACTCGATCTCGTGTGTGTGTGTGCGTGTGTGTGTGTGTGAGAGAGAGGTATGAGTCCCCTTATCCCCTCAGCTATGAGCTAAATAGTACCACTGCCTCTCTTCTGCAAAGATGACATTGGGGTTAGATTATTTGGTTTAATGGTATATATGTACCATAGCTATATTTGGATATGTGAAACGTACATAGAATGTTCATAACATATATACATAGAACATAGGAATCTCTACACGAAAAACACTTACGACTTCTTAGTCCAGGTATGAAACTTTTTATTACCTTTGAGTTAAAAGGCTTTTCAACATAAGGAGAGAGGCACAATCTTTCTATGCTGGCTTTTCCATCTGTACCCCCCCAACATGTGTGGCACCCGCCACAAGGCCACTGTGAGCTAGCGAAAGTCACCCTTCTTTTTCGGACCAAAAGATTCAACTCTGACTTTCTTCAAAATCCCCAGCGCGCGCGCTTCCGGTGCATGACGTCATTCACATCGCCAAGTCACAATTTTCTATCTGGGATTTTTATTTTGACATCTGTGAACGAAGCATTAACCCCTGCGCTCAAGTTTGCACCTAACTAACCCATGTGCTGTGCCAAAAGGTTCTCTGCCTAACTAGACCCAAAGGCAAGATATATAAAACAAAATCCCTCAGCCACTATATTACATATAAATTTATCGCCAAATCCTTTGTAGACATATATATGATTTTTAATTGAATAGTTTGTGAATATCATTTTTTTTAAACAAGTCAAAGCTCATTTGTTTGCACACAGTTAAATGGTTTCAAGTATTACTATTTATGATTTGCCCATAGTATTAGATGCTTGAAACCATTGAACTAATAATTCAATTTGATATTAATCATTTGTTTGTGCACAGTTCAATGGTTTCCAGTATAGTGAATGATTAAGCAGTTCTATTTCACCCATTGATGGGACCCTAACAGGTACTACTGCTCCAGTCAGAGGGAACCTGAGAGTAATGGCAAGGAAGGAGTACTTCATATTCACCAAAGTAATCACAGATACAGTATTTTCCCTACAAAACACTAACAATTATTTTTTTGCTTTTTAAAATTATCTTTTATCTTTTAAATAGGAGAATTATATTATAAATCTGAATTTCCATAACCAGAAAATAATATAATTCCTCTATTTAAAAGATAAAATGTAAGTATTTTCTTGCCCATGAGGTTATGATTACATGGATGCATATCTCCAATCCTCTTGGGAAGATGTAGCCCTGGAGGTGACCATATCCTCTGTAAGAGTGCGGATGTAACTACAAAACACATCAGGTTAACTGGCTGTGCATTTACTATGAATTGTTGATTTGACATTGCTTGTGTACAATGTGGACCAGTAGCTCAGTGGTAGAGTTTCAGTTCATGGTCATTGGTTCAATCATTGCTGATGAGACCTAATAAGATCAAAACAGCTGTCCAGTGGTTCTGTATGTTGTGTGCAGTGCTTGCCGGATTTTCTGGTCATGGTAATTCAAATTTATAATGATTGGCTGGCCTACCTTACAAAACATACCACATGAAGAGGCTTATTTTAAAAGAAGGGCAAAAATCCCTCATTTCCATCAGCACTCCCCTCAGGGCTACCTTAGGCACCAGGCAATCAACTTAAACACATCTGATTTTATCTAGTATTCACTCTTGAGTGAGTCGTTATATTCATCTTGTTGGGACTGATAGGCAAGCAATAATTCTCAATTTGAAAGCCACGTTTTGTAAAGAGTTTTTTTTATATCTAGTACTGGTTTGATAAGTCACTGTCTTGTGATAAGTTGTACAGGTCAGTGAAGACTAATCGAGTTTAACTTACCTGTTTTATAACTAAAATCATTTTCTAACTTGTTTGGATTATTGCTTTTGATGCTATAATTAATGTGTACAATGGTGTCTAACACAGGTGTCATCACATACCGTAGGTGTGCAGTATGATGACTTGGAAATAAACCTGATGTTGTCAGGTACAAAGTAAGAAAGTGCAGATGTCATGGAAAAATACTTACTGGGGAATTGTTAGGTAAACAAAGTGAGCAATACAAATATGACATCCATATACTGAGAAATGGATTCAGATACAGCCCAGCTATCTTAGGTTGGTTGGTTGGGTTTTATGGCATATCAACCTTTGTAGGTTATTTAATGTGAAATCCATTTTATGCAAATAGTCAGTTCTATTTCAAACAATTCAGTTTAGCATGAGTACACAGTTTAATTGTCAAAAACATTTCTATTTAAAAATATTCAGTTTATACAATCAGTTCTAATTCATCTAATTTAGTTTAGTATTAGTATGGATTTTGTTTACACACAATTAAAATGTCAAAACAGTTCTATATTAAACAAATTAGTTTAGTGAAAGTACAGTTTCAATGTCAAAAACAGTTCCACTTCAAACAATTCAGTTTGGCATAAGCACGCAGTTTAAATGTAAGGACAGTTTAATTATCAAAAACATTTCCGTTTCAAGCTATTCAGTTGAATCAAACGGTTCTAATTCAAACAATTTAGTTTAGCATAAATACGTAGTTTAAATGCAAAAAACAGTAAACTCTTAGTTTAGTTCTACTTAACCCATAGATAAGACCCTTATCAGGTGCTACCACCCCAGGCCAGTGTGGACCAGGGAGCGATGGCAATGAAAGGGTACTCTGCATTCCCCAAAGCTCCAGCATTACAGGAAGCTTACCATCAGATTGTTTAGTGTCATATCCAGGACACTCGTTGTTGGTGGCGGTGGTGGGGTCTTGCCCCTCTGCAGAGAAGCTGTTGGTGTATTCTACAGCCCCAGGCGACTGGGAAAAGCTGTCTTAGGAAAGAACAGTGTCAAAGATATATGATAAAGTACATTTTACTTGGTGTTAGAATTATGGGTTAACAGCTATTTCCTCTAGTCCAGATAATCCTGAAAATCCAAGACATGTGCTGAAGATCCATATACCAGACCATATTCTAAAAGGTAACAAAAGTCATTATTATTGAGAAGACTTGGTGTTTGTTTTTACCAAGTTTGAAAAAATAAACACACTTGTGTTCAATGGGAGTTGTTTTGCTTTGGTGGGTTTTATGGCATATCAACCTTTGTAGGTTATTTAACGCCAAATCCATTTTTATGTAAATAATCTGTTCTATTTAAAACAATTCACTTTAGCATAAGTACACAGTTTAACTCTCAAAAACATTTCCATTTCAAACTATTCAAGCAGTTTTATGTAACAATTTAGTTAAGTATAAATACAGTTTTAATGTCGAAAAACAGTTCCATTTCAAATAATTCAGTTAAGCATAAGCACACAGTTTAAATGTAAGTATGGTTTAATTGTCAAAAACATTTCTATTTCAAGCTATTCAGTTTACTCAAACAATTCATTTTAGCATAAGTATGCTGTTAGTTTTATTTAACCCATAGATAGGGCCATATCAGGTGCTACCACTTTGGGCCAAAGTGGACCTGGGAGCGATGGCAATGAAGGGGTACTCTGCATTCCCCAAAGCTCGAGCACTGCTGGAACCTCACCATCAGATTGTTTAGTGTCATATCCAGGACACTCGTTAGAGGGGGTCAGTGTATTCTACAGCCCCAGCTGGCTGGGCAATCAATGGGAGTAAACAATGTAACAAATGCATAGAGGTATAAAAAAGATATAAATATAGATATGGTTTAGTGGTAAAACTCAGGACTAAAGAGCACTAGGATCTGAGGTCTTATGTAACCCTCTCAAACACATATTTTTCTTTTTTACCAACTGCATCTATATATATTTTCTTTCATTCTTTGGTGAAATATTAATGACAGAGAAATCTACCATACCTGTCTTGTATTATTCATAATTTAAGGCATCATGTTTCTATAGTTTTGACACACAACAAATGCTGAGAATTGTTTTCACTCCACATGCCTGGTTGTGAGGGTGCATTTGATACTCGTGCTCCATGCCCAGTAGGTAAGGAGGTTAATAAGTTACAAATTTCAAATATAGTAAATCTGAAGTTAATACTTTGCTGAGTCTATACTGTCTTTAGGTTTCTTCGTTTAATGGTATATCAATCTGAGTGGGTTATTTAATGTCAAAGTCTTCCTGATAGAAGAACAGAAATTGTACTATTTAATTCAAAACTGTGTGGATAAGGATGTTTATACCTTTACCATTGGAATTAATCCAAAATTAAATATATAATAGCACAACTGGAGTTTGAACTCACTAGGATATTGCCACCCAGCACATTAGCCAATATGCCAAGGGGACTCCCTATATAGCATCTTTACTCAGTAAGTTTGATTTTCACTGAATGCTCTATAACTCTGGCCCTGTTGGGCACCTTTGATGGTGTAACAGTTAGCAAGCTTGACTAGCAAACCTACACGAGTGAGTTCGATTCTCATTGGGTGCCCAATTCATTCGGCCTTGTGCCACATCGAAGCAAAGAGCTTTGTAAATTACTATAACTCTGGCCCTGTGCTAAACTAAACTAATCTTATTGACTGATATGATTATGAAATAATCATGATTATTTTTCACTTTTTATCTTCTATTTAAAAGAAAATTATCGGGAATTACTTGAATCTTTTAAAACTTTTTATCTTTTGAAAATTGTTAATTGTTTATATTTCATTTTCTTAATAATCACATAATTTTCTTACAAATAGCTTAAATATTCCTTAATGATAATTCTACATATTTTCATATCAATTGAATCAATTGTCTATCAATTTCATTCTCAAAATTTATTCAGTTACAAGAGGTATCTATTTGGATACAGATTTTACAAAGAACCACTTCTCAGTAAAAATAACTAAATAAAATAAAATAATCAATTTAGGAGAAATATATTACAGAATACATTTCTTTCTGTACTATTATATGTAATGTTTAAGTGATGTACTCTTATGGCCAAGCAAAAGCAGGACGACCAGCTCGAACTTACATACTGCAGCTATGTGAGGACACAGGATGTAACTCTGAAGACCTGCCAGAGGCGATGAATAATAGGGAGAAGTGGCGAGAGAGGGTCAGGGATATCCATGGTGACGGCACGATATGATGATGATGATGATGATGATATGTAATGTTATTCCCACCATCTAGCTAAAGCCAGAAGGTCTTTCTTGTGTGTGTGTATATATATATATATATATATATATATAAAGTCTAATGTATTGTACACACATTTTTTACATTTCATTATACACTGGGAATCTCCTCCTCTTGACATTTTTTATTTTCTCTTTGTCACTTCTGCTTACATTTGGCACTCGACCAGACAACCAACATATTCTTAACCTCTTGCTCCCAATATTACTACAACTACTGCTACTACAAAATATTTAGTGTTTGTTTATGCTTTTAATCTTTGAGTGTATTTCTTTCCTGCTCGATAATTCCCACAATCCTCTCTGCTACTATATTCCACCCTCACATTCATACCCACCCATCAAACATGTACTTTTCTCAGTTCCTAGCTTTGATATTCAATTCAGCATATTATGCTCTCCTCTTTGATTTTACCATTTGCTTTACAGCCTCTTACTCTCCTCACTAGCCTTGCTCTCCTGTTTTTCTCACATTTTATCTCAGTCAAACTGGCTTTGGCAAATTTCTGCAATCTAGTAATGTGATATTGTTATACATTCGCCAAGGCCTAGCCCTGTCAGTTGGGCTTAGAATACACCAACTGTAGAAATGTAAGACATCCCCCTACAAACACCCCCACAAAAAAAGGGATATCCTTGGTATGATACTAAACTGCATGAAGTGGGGAGGCTCCAGTTTAGGAACTCTGGGGATTTGGGGATAGTCTTTTATTGCCATTGATCCCAGGTCCACTCTGGCTCAGAGTGGTAGCACCTGACAGGGTCCTATCTATGGGTCAAATAGACCATTTAACTACGTGTAAAAAAAATAATTGTTTGATTGAATTAATAGTGGTACATAGTAATACTTGGAACCATTTAACTGTGTGCAAATAAATGACTAATGTTGAATAGAATTATTCATATTAGATAGCAATACTTGTAACCACTTCACTGTCAGCAAACAATTGATTAATATTGAATAGAATTATTTGTTAGATAGCAATAATTGAAACCATTTTACTGTAGAAACTGTGGTATAAAAAGTAATAGAATAGATTACTCACATCGCGTCTGCGTTTGACCGTCAAGAAAAGAAAAAAGAGGAATGTGAGTTTGTGGACTCCTTATATGTGAGTAGCAGTAATTTGCATATGAGGAGAAGAGGCTATAAAAAGACTAAATTGGCGAGGCAGGGCGTGTTATTCTGAAAATGGAGAGCAGACATTGAGTTAAGAGGAGTTGGCATGAGTTGCGAAGTTGTGTTACTCTGAAAGTTGGTGTGAGCAGCATAGTTGGCGTGAAGGAGTTCCGACCCCTTTTTTCTTTACAGAAACAATAGCAATACTAGTGTGCAAACAAATTAGTTCTACAAACTATTCTCTTACAAATCCTATATGTTTATTCATCTATATGAGTGCAAACAAATTATTGATGAAAAATTGTTCCTGTTACATAGCAATACTTGAAACCATTTAACTTGGTGAAAAAAAAAGAGCTCAAGCTCATTTAAAAATGTTATCAACAAAATATGTTTACAAATTATATGTATTTAATATATATATATAAAGAGGATTTGGTATTGAATAACCATCAATAGTTGATATGCCATAAAACCCAACCAAACCAAATCATATATATTTGATATATATGTATAAAGAGGATTTGGGATTAAATAATTGACAAGGGTTGATATGCAATAAAACCCAACCAAACCAAGGGGGTGTCCTTGTGGTATAATGGTTAAAGCGATGGACTGCAATAAAACCCAACCAAACCAGGGGGGTGTCCTTGTGGTGTAATGGTTAAAGCGATGGACTGCGGAATCATAGTAAGCGAGTTCATACTCCAGTCGCACTATTACATCCACTTTCGAACAAATACCCTTGGGAAAGGTATGAACCCCCTTATCCTCCCAGCTATGGGTTAAACAGTACCATTACTGTTCTCCTAGGAGAATGGCTTTGGCATTAAATAACCTGAGAAGGTTGATATGCCATTAAACAAAGAAACCAAACCAAACCAACCAAACCAAATCATGTATATTTAATATATATGTCTAAAGAGGATTTGGCTTAAATAACCTACAATGGTTGATATGCCATAAAACCCAACCGAACCAAATCATATATATGTAATTTATATGTATAAAGAGGATTAGGCATTAAATACCCTTCAATAGTCGATACAAACCAAACTATAAACGCTTTTACTAAATAATAACAAAAAAATGTAACCTCTAATTCAGCTGTCACATTATTTCTTAGCAACAATATAAATAACAAAACGATTGTTATATATTCTGAAAAAGAACTTATAATCATTGCATGTTTACACTAATATCCTGATAATTGTTATTTTCTCACCCTGTGTCAGTGAATGCATTCTTCAACATTGTTTATTTGCTAAAATACTAAAATACATAGTAAGGTCTTTGCTGATTTCAACATGGCTGGGCCTATGCATGTTGATCTCTGTTAAGGATAAGTGTATAAAGTCCCAAGGACTTAATAGGAGTCTAAGGTATTATTGCCCTTAGGTAGCCTATTTAATCAATTCTGAACAAATGAATATAAAAATACATCTTTAAAATGGGCATCTCAAGTGGTGAAATGGTTAGTAAGCAAGACCAGCAAACCTACACAAAGTTTGAGTCTCATTGAGTGCCCCATTCATATGGTCTTGTGCCACATCTTAGCAAAAAGCTTAGTAAATTACAACAGACCACTTGAAGATATAAATTTAATTTTTTTTTTCTTTTTTGGTATTGTCTGTGCATGCAGGTATATATATATATAAATATATATATATACACTGAATTTTTCATAATGTTAACACCTTTATGAGAGTACCTTCAGGATTTAAAACAGTTTCCACCTGTTCACCATCTCTGTCAACATCTTGTTGAAATCTTCTACAGGTGGTTTCTATGATATCAGTTCTGCTTTTCTAATAGAGGAATTCCCATAGAAATGTAAAAAATTTTTTTAATCACTTGTGGAAGATTCCAATTATGTGTTGACAGGGATGTGAACAGGTGGAGACTGTTTGAAATCTCATGATCACAAAGGTGCTCCCATGGAAATATACCTTTTCATTCTCCCCATATATTTTACGGTGGGGGATACGAAATTTTATTATACTTAAAAAAAGAGACCAATTTTGATCATTTTTTATTTCAAATAAAATTGAACAACTAACCGGTTTCAGTCCTCACTGATCACAGCTGAATCGAGGACATGATTAGGAAAGGACAAGGGGCAGGGACTGTGTATTGTAGAGGAGGAAGAAAAAAAAAAATAATGCAAGTTGACTAAAAAAGGAGGGGTAATTCAGATAGTAATCAAATTCAAACCCAATAAACATTCCCTCTGTTTACAGAGGGACAGTTCATGGGTGAGAATATGAATGGTCTCAAGAACCTTCAGATGATAGTCCAAGTGGGACTTGCTTAAGATAGTAAACAAGTCTGCACTGTAGGACGAGGCACAATTACGGTTATTTATAAGATGTTCTGCAATGGAAGACTTGTATGTGTTGTTTATTTGGTCAGCAAAGTAGTTCCCCTACCATATTTTTGTGGGTACATGCTGTTTAATTCTTGAATCCAGATGTTGATTGGTTCTCCTGATGTATTGCAAACTTCAAACACATCTAAAAAAATAAATCAAAGAACTAATGTTGTGTGGAGAGAGAACGTCTTTTTGAGCAGATGTCAAAACAGCCCGCATACAGAACACCACACGCAGGTTGTAAGAAAAATAGCACTTATGAATCCAAGTATTATCCCTCTAGCTATCAGTAAATAGTAGGGTATCACCTAACCAGGTCATCAGGACTTTTTTGACTAAAGAAGAATAGGACCAAAACTACATCTTATTTCTTAAAAGACTGCTAGAAAGAATAAAACTAGCATAAAAAATATATATATAAAAACTTAATTCGTACCTTATCTAACAAGCAACTAACTTTTCTTATGCCTACAAACATTTAGAATTTCCAACCTTTGGTTACGTAATTCATTGGGATTATTGTAGGAGGCTATAACAAGTTTCTCCTCCATACATAAATTACAATATCCATATTTGTTGTATGTCCCACCAAACGGATGAGTGTAGCACAAGGTCTTTTTTAGGTGGGTTGGGGTGTAGCTCAGACACACCTGGTAGCTCCAAAAATGCCTTGGGCCCAGTTGGCATTCCCCTAAAATTGGGCACTTCAGATGCCAGGCAATAAGCTTAGCCCCTCCAAGGAAGGTTAGAGGATGCTAGTCTTGGTGTGCCTGACATCAATGCTGATATCCCTCCTTGGATTCCTTTCCCAAGGTTATTAGCACTATATGAAATGCAAACAGCTTTGTCCAGGATTTTAATTCTTATCACTGTATCCATTTCCTACAACAATAACCAGGACCTCACATATATATGTGTGTGTGTCGGAATTCTATCGTAAGGCTCAGTAGCAATGAGTCAGTGCTCACATGCATAATAATGAATTACGTAGTGAAATGCGATTATATGGACATTGGGATGTTCCCCTATTCAAAGGTGACCATGCCATTCCCTGGACAGTGATTGGTTGCTGGCCCAGTGAGTGGGCATATTACTGTATATATACACTGGGTTGCTTCAGTCATGTTTCTGGTGTTACAGGTTCAGTACCGAGTTTCTGCACATTCTACTTTTTGTCTGACAGTCAGATGCTAGCTGGGGCCTCTGAGCTGGTAAGTGTTGTTATTCTTGTTTATTCTGCATGTTAAAGCAGTGACTTCTACAATATATATATATATATATATATATATATATATATATATATATATATATATATATATATATATGCAAATTTCATTAAACATAATAGACATTTTATGTCTACATATTTTCTTCTGGATCCGTTCGAATTCCCGTATTACTTTTATCGTATTCGGGGGGAATTGATTTATGTATTGTCCATAGTTGTATGTATCCCTAGTACTTTCTGCCTGACTTTGGGCCATCATCAGGGGAGGATCAATTACAAAAGTGATGTAAGTGATGCTTTTGTTTCAGCATATTACTACTGTGTAAGGGCGTCTTTGCCGTTGAAGATTATGGCGTTTGCTTTTAAATCTAATTCTATAATTAGTGCCAGTAGCTAAAGACATTTAAGTACATTAGCACTGTTTCAAAAATTAATTCTATTAAGTGTTGGTTGCAGGTTTCTAATATGTAGTGCTTTGAGAATCTGAAGTTTTTGTTTATTATTTTGATGTTCTAATATTGTTGAGTTGTCAGTGAGAATTTTTCGTTGTTGTGTTGTTGGGCATGAATGTTTTTTTAAATGGCAATATATGATATATGATAATGGCCCAAAGTCAGGCAGAAAGTACTAGGGATACATACAACTATGGACAATACATAAATCAATTCCCCCCGAATACGATAAAAGTAATACGGGAATTCGAACGGATCCAGAAGAAAATATGTAGACATAAAATGTCTATTATGTTTAATGAAATTTGCATTTACGAAGAAATGCTGCCTAAATATACATTATATATATATATATATATATATATATATAAGGCATGTATCAATATGTTCATATCAGAATATACATAATAGAAAAAACACCAGCTTATTGTGTTTATATATCTTTATCATAGTAGAAGCATAGAAATACATAAGAAATATCTGTATGCAGACAATAAAATTTGTAAGACTGAAAGAAAACAATTTTTTTGCGATGTTACATATTAGATGACACTTCTAGTCGCGGTCTATTTCAATGTTTTTATTCTATAACAAAATGGCTTTTAACTGTAAGAACATATCTCAAATACTATTTTCAAAAAATTTAAACTTTCTTTCAGCAACATTATAGGTTTTTTTTGTTTTTTTAAACCACACATTTCACACTATTGTGCACCCCCTCCAGAACTCTAAACATATATTTTAAAAGTTAAATTCATTATGATTAAACAGTTTTAAAATCATTTATCTTTTAATTTGTCTCTGATTTCAATTCTTTTTCTAAGAAAAAGAAAAAAAAGGAAAGAATAAACTTTCTAAAAAAATTGAATTACATTAAAATTAAGAAAGGAAGATTGTGTGTCAATAATTTAGTTATTGAAGTTTAGTTTTACCAGCTTTGCAAAATTGTATGCTTTTCAACAACACTCATGTTTCTATTTTCCTGTTGTACTTCAAATCCAAGATAATTCCCAAACAGCAGATTTAGGTTGGGTTCAATGCGGTCTTTCTAAAATTATAGATTTAAATCTGCCTCTGCTATATTTTACGTCACTTGAAATCAAGTTATCTATCAAGCTGCCTCTGATTGGACAAGAATATTGGAGATTTTTTTTCATTTGTCAAATAGGTAATGTGTTATGATATTTTTTCATATATCATATATTGCCATTAATGTATATCCAACTTCAGCTATAAATATACATAAGGAGAGAGAGTATGTGTGTGTTTTGTCATAAGAATATATACATAGAGAGAGAGAGAGAGAGAGAGAGAGAGAGTCATCATAAGTATGTCACAAAAGATAAAGGGAATATATACATATATATATATATATATAGATAGATAGATAGATAGATAGATAGATAGATAGATAGAGAGAGAGTTGCTATAAGTAGGCCAAAAAAGAAAGAAGGAATATATACATAAAGAGAAAAAGAGAACGTGTTGTTATCAGTATGATACAAAGAAGAGAAGGAATATATACATAAAGAGAGATAGAAAGAGAGAGTGTTGTCAATGGAGAGAAGGAATATATACATAAAGAGAGATATGTATGCTTTTAATACATTTAATGTATCTGTATGAATGTATGCTTTTAATACATCTGTATGTTAATATGCTTGTACCTATCATTTGTATGTGTCGCATAGGGAAAGAGAGAGTGATTTAAAAACAATGACGTAATTCTCTTATTTTCATTCTAATTGACAATTTAAATCCTATCTTTCAACCTTGCTCTTTCCCAACATTTTCTTTCTCCACCCTCTCCTCCCACCTACCCACGTTACTTTTCTCCATTTCTTTTCCCTTCTACCCCACCTTCTTAATTTCTCCACCCGGGCATGTCTCTCATGCTTATCCCCTTTTGACTGTATATCTATAAATATGGTGTGACACAAACAAACAATAGATGGAAATGTAGTCACAAAAACAGCCAATTATAGCATGCACGCCCACACACACACACACACACACACACTTGCCCATTTCGCTGGGGCTGTAGAGTACACCAACTACATCTCTGCAAAAGCGTCAGACACCTGCAACGAGTGTCCTAGATATGATAAACTAACTAATGGTAGGGCTCAAGTGGAGCTCTGGGAAATACAGAGTACCCCTTCATTGCCATTGCTTCCAGGTCCACTCTGACCTAGAGTGGTAATAAATAATAGGGTTTTATCTATGGGTCATTTAGAACTGTTTGACATTTAAACAGTGAATAAACAAATGACTAATGTTAAACTGAATTGTTAGTAATACATAGCAATACTTGAAACTCTTTAAATGTGTGCCTAAATTGAATAATTGTATTACATAGCAATATTTGGAACCCTTTGACTGTGTGCAAATAAATGAATAGTGTTGAATAGAATAATTATTGTTAAATAGCAATGCTTCAAACCATTTCATGGACTGCAAACAAATGATTAACACTGAATAGAATTAGTAGTGTTAGATAGCAATACTTGAAACCATTTAACTGTAGAAGCAATAGCAATTCTAGTGTGCAAAAAAATTATTTTTAACTCATTTAAAAATGAAAATATCTACAGACTGTGTGGAAACAAGTAACTGATGCTAAATTCTGACTGTTATATAGCAACACTTGAAACCATTTAACTGTGTGCAAAAAAAATGTGCTTTGGCTTGTTTAAAAATGTTTTCAACAAAATGTTTACAAATCATATATATTTAACATATATGCATCAACAGAATTTGGTATTAAATAACCTACAAAGGTTGATGTGGCATAAAACCCAACAAAGCACACACACACTTAATTCACTGATGTAAATAAAATGTTAATAGTGATTTGTTTGACCATGTTCCAAAATTAGCATAATTCAAAGTATCTATATCAATTCATATTTGAATTACACAGTATTATAGATAAATAAGTGCATCCATCATATTATTTTTTTAATAAAATGTTAATTTTTTTCTAAAACAAAGATACAATGATTTTATTATTTCTAGAAAAAGAGTATACAATTAAACAAATATCATTTATTATTTTACAATAGAAATGCATTGCAAATGATTTTACTATAGAAATGCATGGCAAATATTTTACTATAGAAATGCATTGTAAATGATTTTACTGCAGAAATGCATTGCAAATGATTTTACTATAGAAATACATTGTAAATGATTTTACTATAGAAATGCATTGCAAATGATTTTACTGCAGAAATGCATTGCAAATGATTTTACAATAGAAATGCATTGTAAATGATTTTACAATAGAAATGCATTGTAAATGATTTTAGTACAGAATTATATTGCATGTTATATAACAATAAGAATAAATTGGAGATTATTTTATATATATCTATCAATTGTATTGCTTATAAATAAGTAATTTATTTTAAGTTAGCTTTTGAAAAACACATACCAAGAATTTATCCTTTCTATTGAAACATTATACCACCATCATATCTGTTTTTAATACATTTTTTACTACTGGTATCCAAGCATTGCTACACCAATGGAAGAACTGTATGGACCCAAGAGGTACTATGTTGAAAAATAAGCTTCATTTAGTCACTTTCCATAAAGGGTATCTTGGTCAACCTCTGAACTTTCAGCCAACACTAATACTTTAAAAAAATTGAAAAATTACATAGTAATTAAAAAAAGTAAAAGCTTATATATTTACCATTAATTTCTTTAGGAATCAATTTCTACTCAAGTGATATTTAACTTTTTCATATCTAAATTGTATCCAGTCATGTTGCTTATTTTGAGCAAAAAAGTTTTGGTTAGGTTGTATTTTACCCTTCAACCCTTGTGTGTTATTTTATGCAAAATCCGGTTTATACTTCATTATATATATAAGAAAAGTAGAAAAAACAAAGTAATCCAAATTTAGTGAATTTATAATGAAAGTCAATGTGGAACATAAAAAAGAAAAAAAACTAAAGGTATTTCAAAACAATGTTGCTATTTTCAAAATTAATTCTATTGATTCTAGGTTTGTTGAATTTGTGTGTATACATCTTAAAACCCTTTCTATTCCCAAATCTAAATTTCGAAAAATTCTAAGTGAAAACACCACTATAATAAGTTGGTGACCATAGTCGAGGGTGACCCGAAAGCCCCCTTTTCGATAGCTACTACACCAAGGTGTAGGGGAGGGCGCAACTCCTTTCCCTGGACTGCTCCACTTTACCCTTGATCCGTACCTTATAATGCTGAGTGTTAAGCAAGGAGGCATCAAGTACTATTTTTTTAAAGTCTTTGGTATGACTCGACCTGGGATTGAACCCAGATCTCCCAGGCCATTGGCGAACACTCTAACCGCTTGGCCAAATGACTACAAATCTTAGAAGCCCCACATATAAAAACAAAAAAACCCTAGAATCAATAGAATTAATTTTGAAAATAGTGACAATATTTTGAAATGCCTTTAGTTTTGTTTTTTAAATATTATATATTTTTTGATAATATTCTATTTCTGTTGATAGCATTCTGTTTTCAAATTCATCAACATCTCAGTTTTATCCAACTCTGAATTTATGTAATTTGGTAATGTTATAAAAACCCTAAAAAACTTTCAAAAAATACTCTTTATACATACAACCAACCCCTGATGATGGCTTATGAAAGGTCTGAAAGCTCTCATGACAATTTAAGGATCTTAATAAAATTATACAGACAAAATGTGTCTTTATTATTTAATGAAACATGCTGAAATGAATGACTGCTGCCTAACTACATATACTTAAAAATACATGATCCTGTAGCTCACCACATCACTACACATACAAGCAACCTCTGATGATGACCCATGAAGGGTCCGAAAGCGCTCAGGACAATTTTGGTAAATTTATCCACTAATTCCAACCTGAAACCAAGACACTTATCAGGAAACTTGAAATGATCTTAATAAAATTATATAGACAAAATGTGTCTTTATTATTTAATAAAACATGCTTACATTATATATATATATATATATATATACATACATATATATATATATATATATATATATATATATATATATATAAGCATATAGTTTGTATGTAACAATTTTAAAATGAGCCAGAGCTCATTTGATTGCTCACAATTCAATGGTTTCAGATCTTGCTATCCAACATTAAAAATTCATTTGAATGATAATTATTTGTTTGCACACAGTTAAACAGTTTTAAGTATTGCTATTTAACACCAATGATTCTATTTGACCCATAGATGGGAGCATAACAGATACTACCACTCCAGGTCAGAGTGGGCCTGAGAGTAATGGTAATAAAGGAGTACTTCCCATTTCACAAGGCTTCAGGACTAGAGCCTCACCATAAGATGGTTTAAAGTAATATTCAGAACACTTGTTGGTGAGGGTAGGGGGGGTAACCTCTCCGCAGAAATGTACTCAGTATATTCTACAGCTGTAACTAACTAGGCTGAGCAATGCTTGCATGAAATCTTTAATTTTCTTATTGGCAAATAGAAAAGAAAAATAATACTATCTCTGTCCCATAATAGTTATATAATTTCATATACTAAATGTTGCGACTATTAAGGGACAGAAGCAGTAATTTTTACGTCAAACTGGCACAATATAATTTTCTTTGACTTAGAAAAGTTACAATTAAGGCTATTAACTTTTTTTTTTTAAAGTACATTCATTATTCACTTCCTCTGAAGTCAAGATTTTATACTAAATAGATTGCCAGGAAAACTATGTTGCTTATTGTCTCAAACTATAAATTAACTTTTCTTATCATTAGATCTTTCCACCCTATTAGCAAGAAGATATGATAAGTGTACTCCTTGCAAAGGGGTACAGACCTCCTACCCCCAAAGAATAGAATAAAATAAAAGTTGATGGGTGTCCTGAGTATGACACTAAACTGACTGTAGTTCTAGAGTACTGAGAAATGTGGGATATCTCTTTATTGTCATTACTCCCAGGTCCACTCTGACACTTGTGTGTGCACACACACACACACACACACACACACACACACACACACACACACATATTTATATGGAAGTAAATAATAGAAATATATCAAACTGTATGTAGAAAATAGAAAAACAAAGTAATCCATTTATTATAATGAAAAGACAACATTAAAGCGTTAAAATAAACCTTTATCAGGACTTTAAGATGATAAAAAAAAATGTTGCTAGAACAGTGATGGATGTTTTAATAGTTTTTCAAAAAAAGAACATTGATTGAACAGTTATGTGATCTTTTTTTGTATATATATTTTTTCTTTTCTCCAGTTATTTTATTAAACCATTCATCGCTTTTCTAGCAACATTTATCCCCATCTTAAAGTCCTAATAAAACATTTTGATTTTAATAAACATTTAATGTTGTCTTTCCATTATGATAAATTCATCACTTTTGGATTAATTTGTTTTTCTATTTTCTTCTTGTATAAAATAAAAATCACACTGATAACATGGATTCTGTCCCTATTAGCTATCACTGTTGACAAGTCCTCTTAACAGCATCCAGTGCTTTTACCACACTGATGTTTTGATTAGGTTTGGTTGTTTGGGTTTTATGGCATATCAACCTTTGTAAGTTATTTAATGCCAAATCCATTTTTATACAAATAATCAGTCCTATTTCAAACAATTCAGTTTTTCAGTACAGTTTAATTGTCAAAAACATTTCTATTTCAAGCTATTCAGTTTAGTCAAACAATTCTAATTCAAACAATTCAGTTTAGCATAAGGACACAGTTTAGTTCTATTTAACCCAAAGATAGAGCCCTATCAAGTGCTACCACTCTGGACCAAAGTAGACCTGGGCGCAATGGCAATGAAGGGGTGCTCTATATTCCCAAAGCTCCAGCATCATTTGAACGTCACCATCAGATTGTTTAGTGCCATATCCTGGATGCTAGTTGGGGGGGATCATACGCCTCTGCAGAAGTACAGTCAGTGTATTTTACAGCCCCATCTGACTGGGCAATACACAGAAGTAAATGTAAAACAGTTTTATTTCAGGTAACTCAGTTTAGCATAAGTACGCAATTTAAATGTCAAAACAGTTCTATTTTAAAGAATTCAGTTTAGCATAAATGCGAAAAACAGTAAACTCAAGAAACCACGGTTTAGTTCTATCTGACCCATAGATAGGACTCATATCAGGTGCTAGCACTCCTGGCCAAAGTGGAGCTGGGAGCAATGACAATGAAGGAGTGTTCCGCATTAGCTAAAGCTCCAGAATTTCATCAGATTGTTTAGCGTCATATCCATGACACTCGTTGGGGCAGGGGGTCTTACCCCTCTCCAGAGGTGCAGTCGATGTATTCTACCATCCCAGCTGACTGGGCAAACAAGCTGATGCATATAAGTTTTTTTGCTGGTTGACCAACATTGGTGTGTCCATATTTGCTTTGGTTTTATAGCATATCAACTACTGTAGGTTATTTAATTTCAAATCCTTATATATATATATATATATATATATATATATATATATATATTTCATTAAGAAAAAACACAAACCGATCACATTAGGATTATAAATTTATTTCCATCCTGTTATGTGTTTTAGAAAAATCAAAAAACACAAAAAAAAATTAACAGAACTTCTTCAGATCATATAGATAAAATAAATCAGAATAGACTCAGAAATAGTCGGGAGGGGATAGAAGAGGGGTGAAGAGTTATCTCCTCATTTAGCCCACTACCGTTTTTTATTTTATTGTCGGTTAGAATTATAGTCCTGATGGAATTACTCCCAACTCCGGTTTTACAGAACCAAATAATACATATACATATATATGATTTCTAAACACATTTTGTTGATAACATTTTTAAATGAGCCAGAGTTTATTTTTTGTGCACACAGTTAAATGGTTTCACTTATTTCTATCTAATAGGAATAATTCTATTTACTATAAATCATTTCTTTGCACACAGTTTAATGTTTTCACATATTGCTATGTATCACTAAAAATTCAATTAAACATCAGTCATTTGTTTACAAGCAGATAAATGATCAAACAGTTTTATTTCAAACAATTCACTTTAGCATAAGTAAACAGTTTAAAGGTCAAACAATTCTATTTGACCCATAGATAGGACCCTATCAGGTGCTACCACTCTGGGCCAGAGTAGAGCTAGGAGCATTGGCAATGAAGGGGTATTCAGCATTCCTGGAGCCTCACCATCAGATTGTTTAGTGTATGTCATAATTCAGGACACTTGTTAAGAGAGTCTTACCTCTCTGCAGAGATGCAGCCAGTATTTTCTGTAGCTTCTACCAGCTGGGCCATGTGTCCATGTGTAAAAATTCAAAGAAAAAAATTATATATGTGTTCATCCTTGCTTCTTCAGCTGTGGCCAGCAGGTCTTATTTGGATGGTTTGTGAGATGAGAAGTAAGTGGCTGTACAGCAGCTGTTTTGCGAAGTGCTGGTTCCCATTGTGTAGTTTACATTTAGCTTTTACTCCAAGCATTTCATAAAAGTCCTGGTGGTGCAACAGTACAGTAGTAGTGACATGGTGACAGATTTGAAGAATTCCTATTGTTATTTTATCAGAGAGATCAGATTTTCATATGATTGTTAACTTATCAATAGCAGTCCATTCCTTTCCTATGCATTTGCTAAAATAACTTTCAGTCGATGAGATATTGCTACTGATGTATGTGAACTGGTCTTCTAATATCAGTGGCTTGCAATTTAAAGAGGTAATGGTTTAAAACACATTAATTGTTTTATGTGAGTTCCTATAAAGACAAATACCTCTTGCAGCCTGTTCCAGGCTATACAGCAGAGGTAAGTATATTTGCAAGAAGCACAAGATCATCTTCATAGTCTTCTTCTATGTTAGTTTCCACAGGATATCATCTGCTTCTTATCTTTTCTTACCATCCTCTTTCAAGAGATGTATTGACTTTTGCAGTACTTATCCTAGGCAGATAATAAATAGAAATAGTACTAATGTATCTCTTCGCAAGATTCCAGTGATTATGTCAAAGAAACCACCATCACCATTTGGTCAGGGTTCATTATTTTCATGTTTTTACAGAAAATCGTTCTAACAGTTTCTTTAGGAAGACTATATGTTAGTATTTGATCCATCTTTCCTGTGTATGGAATCAAATGTGTTGGTGAAATCTTCAAAATTAAATTTACCAAAAGATTTTTTTGCACGTACTCCTTCAATGATCTGACAAATAATGGATCAAATTCTCCATTCTGATTTTTTCTAAGAACGTTCTCAACCTTAGATCAGATATTGTTGAGAAGCAGTGCATTATAAACCTTAATAACTATAACAGTAAGATTTATATTTCTGTAGTCCTTTGCAATCAGGCCATTGGCCTAATGAGTAAAGTGTTCGCCGATGGTCCAGGAGGCCCGGGTTCAATCCCAGGTCAAGTCATACCAAAAAAAAAAATGGTACTTCATGCTGCCTTGCTTAACACTCAGCATTATAAAGGTAAGGATCAAGGATAAAGTGGAGCAATCCAGCGAATGGAGTAGCCCCCTCTCCTGTGCCTCAGTGTAGTAGCTATTGAAAAGGGAGTCTTTGGGTCACCCTTGACTAACGTTGCCAACTTTATTTACTGGTTCTTTGTGATTCCGAGGTCACCTTTCTTCAAGGAGAGAATGCAGACTTTCTCAATTGTGTTTTGTTTATACATGGCATTCCATAATTGAAGGAGAATGTCATCAAATTTCTTGGTCTGCCAGACTTCAAGAGTATTTCTTTGAGACCTGCAGTCTTTCTGCTTTTAGTTGTTTTCAGAACTGTGTCAAGTTCATGCTCCATAAAATGTCCAAGTTTGATGTCTCAATGGTCATTGATAATTTCTTCAGTTGGTTTATTTGTGATTTCAGGAGGGTTTAAAAACAGATTTTTGAAATAGTCTTTCCACTTTTGAAGTCTTTCTTCTTTACTGGTGAATTTTAGTTTGGATCTTGAGGTGTTTTTCCTTCCACTAATTTTATTTACTGTGAGAAAACAAAAATTAAGATTGTTTTTTACAGAATTTCTGATTTTATTGAGTTGACCTTGGATGTATTCTAGATCAATATATATATATATATATATATAAAGAGGTTTATGGTTTTTACTAGCTCACTTGGTGAGTTAATTGAGGACCAAATGTTGCAATCTTATCAATGACAGAGCATTTACATATAGAAATTTATATATATATATATATATATATATATATATATATATATATATATATATATATATATATATCTCCTTATATTATCCAACACCAAGTCAATCGATGTTGGGAATGATTCTATTTTTGGATTTTCTTTCTACAATATCCATGTAATTCAAAATCCAAAAGAGAGCTTTTATATGGTATATATTCTTTGCCAAAATAAATCTATACTGATAATTTAACCAGGTTTAAGTTTTCTTCTAATTGCATTTTATATATACATATACACACACACACATATATATATATATATATATATATATATATACACACACACACACACACCAAGTTATGTATATTATATAACATATTGTTCAAGTTTAATTTTGTGTTATACTTAATTTTATTGTTATTATATTATATATAATGTCATTATATTGTGTTAATATGATGACTGACAATATACATCACATAAATTATATATATTCTGTTGTACAGTGTACAGCAGAAATACCTGCAATATTTTAAACTGTCATCTGTATGATGCAAACTTCAGCAACTGCCAGTGGTAGCTCCATTTAGAGTGTTCAGTTTAAGATAAGGTTGTTGAATTATAAAAGGTGCGATAGAAATACTTCCCACATTTTAAACTGTCACCTGTGATAATGCAAGTGAACATAGATAAGTGGCAATGGTAGCTCCATCTAGCTAATATTTTAACATTTTTTTTTTTATACAGAATCAGTTACGGTCATGGCTTGGGCCAGTGAACAATGAACATTTACTATTAAAACGTTTTGTTTTTTTTTAAGATTAGTGAATCTGTAATTGTTACACAGATTTTTATGCTCATTTCATGTTAGGTCGGAATGATGCTGTTCCGGATAGAACAAAAACATTTTAAAGATTAATGAATCTGTAATTGCTACACAGAAAGCTTTTTTTTTTTTTTTTTTTTTTTTTTTGCTGATTTTCCCAGTGGCGTTCTTGCAGTTCATGAAAAACAATTAATTTGTATGGATGGTATGTTCGATCAGAGAACCCAAAAACAAATATGTTTATAGACGGAACATGTGTAATATAATGGCCGTTTATTTGTCGCTGCCTCCCACCAGACACGACTTGACACAAGGTCAAAAGCCCGAAGGCCGATTAAAGTGGGGATAAAGGGGAGGGAAAGGTCGGGAACGAGCCGAGACTCGAACCCTGCTGGTCAATGCTGCTCATCGGCTCACTTAGTGCAATGTGAGCCTGATGAGGCAAGCAGTTTCACGAACCCAAATGTGAGTCCGGGCACGTATGCCAGTTTACGGCTTAAACTAGACGCTTGGTCTAGTGCCGTACATGGGTGACAAAGGAGACAAAAATCCAGCTCGCCCACCCGAAAGTAGTCTAGTCGAAACTAGGTGCCTAATTTAAGGCCCCAAGTCTGCCATTGTTCCTTTTGCAGAGCCACGCTCCGGACCGAAGTCCAGAACAGGCTCCGGGGCTTCGCAAAAAGCAAAAAGCCAAGAGCTAGCCCCATATATATGTAATATAATGGCCGAGGGATTTCGTTTTATATATCTTGTCTTTGGGTTTAGTTAGGCTGAGAACCTTTCGGCTCAGTGCATGGGTTAGTTAGGTACAAACTTGAGCGCGGGTGTTGACGCGCGCGCGGGGAGGATGTGTCGTTCACAGATGTCAAAATAAAAATCCCAGATAGAAAAGTTGACCAGTGGATGTGAATGACGTCATGCACCGGAAGCGCGCGCGGAGGATTTTGGGGATTTTGAAAAAGTCAGTTGAATTGAGTCCTGCCTCGGAAGAAGACGGTTGACTTTCGCTTGCTCGCCGAGGCCTTGTGTCGGGTGTGCACGTGATGGGGGTGGCAGATGGAAAAGTCATCATAGAAAGATTGTGCATCTCTCTTCCTTATGTCGAAACCTTTAACTCAAAAGTAATAAAAGGTTTCGTACCTGAACTAAGAAGTCGTTACGCGTTTTTCGTGTTTCTGGATTCCTATGTTCTATGTATATATGTTATGAACATTCTATGTACGTTTCACATATCCGTATCTGGCTATGGTAGGCATGTAGGAGATTGCACAACTTTATCCTATACCGAGTACTCTAAAAATTATATATATAAAACTTCGTGATGTATTAAGTACTTATGTAAGCATGGTTATATTATTAAAAGAGGGTTAATTTAAATGCTCTCATTACACAGCAATTTTAAACCAATCACAATATTAATTTAAGAGAAGCATGCATGCAAAATACAAAAAATAATGCTGAAAACCTATACCTATGTCCAGGAATTCAATGATGTTGATAATGATCTTGCTTGGAAAAAGGGATACATCATAAAATCCGGTTCGTTTGATTCAAAGTTGACAGCAGATTCTACAAGATTTTAGTATTTCTTGTTTTGTTTAAATATATGAACCTCTTTTATATGAAAAATCGTCATATGGAATTCTAGGAAATTTTTGGACGGTTTTAACATTATTCGATTTAGATTTCTATTCCATTGTTTGTCGAGAAGAAAAAAAATTCACAAACGTTCATGTCTTCCTTGTAAATTCTCTTTTCAAACATTATATATATATAAGAGAGAGAGAGAGAGAGAGAGAGAGAGAGAGAGAGAGAGAGAGAAATTGATAACAAGGTAATCCAAGCAGAAGGTGAAATGTATTGAGAAACGAAGTCGGCACAATAGCGTTTCGGTTCTAATAAACCATCATCAGGGCTGGGAGGGATGATATTAACGATGCTAAATCAACGATGGATGTTTAAAAAATTATATATATATATACACGCATACATTTATACATGTATACACACACACACACATATATAACAAACAGACACATACACACACAAATAGACATACACATACATATATATATATATATATATATATATGTGTGTGTGTGTGTGTATGTGTCTGTTATATATATATATATATATATATATATATATATATATATATATATATATTATATATATATATTGAACCCACGTCTACCAGACCATTGGCGAACACTCTACCCACTAGACCAATGAACCGGCTCACAGCATATATACAAAGTCAATACCCATTGCTTTTTAATTAATTTGCATATAAACATACACGCGCTCGCATATATATGCAAATATACACACATATATTTAAATACACTCATATATTCACACAAAATAGAAAGTCAATGACCATTGCTTTTTAATTCATTTACATATAAACACACACACACACATGTACGTACATAAACATATATACACACTCATACTCATATATTAACACAACATATACACTCAAAGACATTGTCCATTGCTTTGAAACTTGTTTGTATACTAAGAAAGTCTGAAAAATCGAGGATTCCATTGAAAGTGAAATTAAAAAGACCGAGTAAATAATATACATTTCAACAGAAGATTAAAAAAACTAATTGTCAGGTTTGTGGGTCATTCAGATGTTTTATCAGAAATTCATACAGATGCGAAATTTAACAACTTCAAAGTTGGGGTTTGGATTGTATCAACTGGATTTCCTTCAATGTTTAGATACCCCACAATAGAAGTTTTAAGGGGGTTCATGTCTTTCTCGGGGGTATTAGGGCAAATGTGAACGTAATAGCGCGACTGGAGTTCGAACTTGCCTACTACGATGTCATAGTCCAGCACGTTAGCCTCTACGCTAAAAGGACTTCTCTTTCATTGTTTCAGAGTTCATACTCCAAACTACTCTATTAAAATGTGATCATAGTATTAAGAGTAATAGAGGAGATGATGATAATAATAATAATAATAATAATAATAATAATAATAATAGGGAACATGCTGTTGGTACACTTGGAACGGTCCCCAAACGACCGAAAAAAAGACTGGGGGAATTGGAAATCAGTGGAAGAATAAAAAAAATTGGGAGGATAAAAATTTCAATATGAAGGAATTTGGAAGGAATAAAATTTGATGAAGTGAGTGACACTAAAGCCAAGTTTATTATTTAACTGGGTGATGATTTTAGGAGGTGGGGGGCTTTAGTGTGCCATTAACGGTAATTCAAACAGTAAGTTTAAACAGTAAGTTCCGCAGCTTTCTAGTTCGGATACCGATTCGAAAAGATAACACAGACAAAGTTTTTAAAAGGAAATTTTAGATAAAAGAAACGAGAAAGAAAGGGATAGAAAAGATAAAGTGTTGCAAATTTTAGTGCAATTTGCAGGGAACTTATCTGAGAGAGTGTCCGGGAAACAAAGTTCTTTGAACTTAAGTATTTTTCTTTTCTTTTATCGAAAAGTTTCAGAGTTCGTTAAATTTCAAGTCTTCTTTAAGGTTCTTTTCCGCAGAATTCTCGGTTGAATTTTCTTTCAGTATGAATTTTCTTGGTAGAACTTCAGTAGTCGACTTTCATTTATTTTTACTTTTATTTCTTGGGGAGCTCCATTCATGAAGCTAGCTTAAGCTTTCGTGCCTTCAGTTCGGGTTCCCGAATTCGTATTGATGGTCTGAGTTATAGTTAAAAAAGAAGTCACTTTTTGGTGCCGCACTGTCTGGGATTACTTCTCCCTTCTCCACTCCAGCCAAATCAAGTGCCGCACGTAGTCTGCTTGATTTTTTTCTCAGAAATATTTTTTTTATAGAAGAATCAAAACCATCCAGACCACAGCACTTAAGTTCGGCTAGAATACTGGGAAGAGTCCTGGAGATCTGAGGACACTTGCTGTCGCTTAGATTCTAGTAAAGACCACCAGCTAACGCCACTGAGAAAACTTGCAATGAGTGAAATGATAATAAAGAGAGAAACTGAATGTCCAAGCAGCACTGTTAAAAAAATAAAATACTTAAAAGAGTCTTGGAGATCTGAAGAGGCTTTCTGTCACCCAGACTTCAGTGAAAAACCACAAGTTAAAACTGGTGTGACAAACCCGCAAGAATAATTATGACAATGCAACAAAAAAAGGACAGGTACAATTGAGTGGGGAAGGTGATCCACTGAAAACTGTGCAAGCGTTTAAAATTTTATCATACAAACAAATTGTATTTGAAAAGACTAGAAGCAGTTCTTGAAAATGAAACCAAATCCTTTGGGATTTTGAGATAAAAACGGATCACCCTATCCAGGTTTGGTTTGGTTTTCTGGCATATCAACAATTGTTGGTTATCTAATGCCAAGTCCTGTTTTTGCATATATATTAAATATATATGATTTGTAAACATATTTTCTAGATACACACAGTTAAATGATCAAACAGTTCTATTCCTAATGTGTCAATTTATCATAAGTCAATAAAGTTAGCTATTTCCAAACATTGTTATGTATCACCAACAGTTCAATTAAACATCAAGGGGGTGTCCTCGTGGTGTAATGGTTACAATCGTAGTAAACGAGTTCGTACTCCAGTTGCCCTATTACGTTCACTTTCGGGCAAATACCCTTGGGAAAGGGATGAACCTCCTTATCCTCCCAGCTATGGGTTAAATAGTACCATTACGCTATTTACCGACCCCTCCGCTCGGGCAGGATATGATACAAGGTCAATTTTTTAAGCGGGGTTTAACAGGTTTGAATTCAGAGTTTTCCTTCTCCTAGACTAGTTGCCTCACCAAGGCTGAAGAACCCAGTCTGTCCTACTATTTACCCATAGCTAGAGGGAGAATAATTTGATTCATACCTTTCCCAAGGGTATTAGTGCTATGTGAAATGCAATCAGTCTCATCCAGGATTTGAACTCAACGATAACCATTACACCATTACTGTTCTTCTTGGAGAATGGCTTTGGCATTAAATAACCTACAAAGGTTGATATGCCATTAAACAAAGAAACCAAACCATTAAACATCAATCATTTGTTTACACATAGTTGAATGTTCAAACAGTTCTATTTCTAACAATTCAATTTAGCATAAGTCATTTGTTTGCATACAGTTTAAATGTCAAAGTTCTATTTGACCCATAGATAGGATTCTATAAGGTGCTACCATTCCGGACCAAAGTGGACCGGGGAGCGATGGCAATGAAGGGATACTCCGGATTTAATTTAAGTTTGTTCAGACAATATGTTGTTAATTCCTTGTGATTTGTTTTACACTGTTTATCATGACGAAATATTAGACCATAATACATTTCCTCTGCTTCAAGTATCCGAATTGTGTTCCTCACACTCAAATAATCATTGGCTCAGTCGGCTAGGGCCGTAGAATACACCGACTGCATCTCTGCAGTTGAGTAAGAATCCCCCCACGAGTGTCCTGGATATGACACTAAAAAATCTGATGGTACTATTTACCAACCCCTCCGCTCGGGCAGGATATGACACAAGGTCAATTTTTAAGCGGAGTTTAACAGGTTTGAATTCAGAGTTTTCTTTCTCCTAGACTAGTTGCCTAACCAAGGCTGAAGAACCTAGTCTGTCCTACTATTTACCCATAGCTGGAGGAAGAATAATTGGATTCATACCTTTCTCGTCCAGGATTTGAACTCGAGTCGCCGTGTTCATTTCCTACGACGATAACGACTACACCACGGGCACCTAAACAATCTGATGGTGAGGCTTCAGTAAGCTCCGTCGTCTGCACTGAAGAATCAACTAAGAATTTCCACTTTAAAATATAACAAAAGATTTTGCTATAAATTTTACTTAACGAAGCAAAAAAAAAGTGAGGGCGAGAGAAAATTTTTAAGTCTAGACATTTGCTGTGAATGACGTGTCGTAACATAGTCAAATCAATTGTTGTTTTGTTTGGGGGGTTTTAAATCCTTTTTTCCTCCATCAAGCCTTCATTTTCTTTTCAGGGTAGGGGGCCATAACCGCATCACGTCTGTGATAATGCCGTAATTTCATAGCAAGTAAGTTGTTTGTGGGGTTGAATTGCTATCCCCTCACTCTGGATTTGAATTCAGAGTTTTTCTTCTCCAAGACCTATTGTCTTGCTATGGCTAAAGAACAAAGCCTGCCCTACTATTTATCCATTGTTAAAAGAAGAAAAAAAGAGGAATTCATACGTTTTCGAAGGGCATTTCTCGGCCTCAATAAAAATGAATAAATAAATAAGATAAAATAAACAAATATGAAAAAATGATAATTTCCCAGGAGGCCTGACACGAAGTGCGATCTACGCATGCCTAAAAAAAAAAAAAAAAGGGCTCCCTGGGGAAAAAAAGAGACTGAGCCCGTTTTCTCTTTACACCTTCCTACTGGACGCACAGCTTTTCCTGACTCGGGAAGAAAGTTCCCACCACGAAATAGTTGTCGACCAGTAGAATAAGGGTTAAGTTTAAAGTATCCTTGTCTTTTTTCCCCCCATCATTTAAGTTCATTTGCAGCTCCGGCCAACCATAAGAAAACAAGTTAATGAGGTAATAAGAGAAACCAAAGAGTCAGATACCAAAAACTAACGAGTCATCCTATTGAACCCAGTAATTAACCAGACCAAAACAGACGACTACCAACATCCTACAAACCACAGAAATAATAACCGAACATTATAAAGCCCGATACATTAGCGCGAAAATGAAACACTAACAGCCTCGTCCAGGGTTTGAATATGACTCATCAGGTCTATTTTACAGGATAGCCATTACGCCCCACACTCCTGACACTTGTGGAATTATTAAGACATCCTCCCCACGTCTCAAGCAATCTGAGGATCAATTTTTGAAATGCAAAGGGAAAATGGAGATTACAAGTATTCTGAAAGGGTGTGTGTATGTAAACTGTCACCCAAAAAAGACGGTACATCAAAGTGAGGTTTTTATTAAAGCTCTTAAATCGCATGATGTAATGGTTTGTGAGGTAAGTTAGCAAACCTTTATTATCGAGTTAGATTTTCACTGGATGCCCTATATACTTGTGTAAAAAAAAATCTTAGAGAATAAAGCAATTTCCTTTCCAATTGTCAACATCTTTTTTTTATCTATTACAAAAATTCTCATTTATGTTTGTGTGTAACTGACCCAGCAAAAATGACACATCATAGCGAGATATTTATTAGAGCAATACACTTAAAATGTTATAACTTAGAGAACTGAGCAATTTCTTGTCCAATTTGCAATTAAAAGAGATATTTTATATTTTAAGCTGAACGTTATCCTAATTCTCAATAATGGAAATCATGAGGTGATAATTAGAATCTTTCACTTCAACCAAAATTGAAGCCTCAGTATCGTTACGGACACCTGTTGATTATGAAATACAAATTAGAATCTACTCTTTGCTAAATAGAAACACCAATATCATCATGGATACCTGTTAACTATGAAATGCTAATAAAATCCTCTAATCCTTCCTAAACAAAAGTATCAATATCGTCGTGGACATCTGTTATAACAGAAACCGTACGGGCCCTCATCTTGTCGATTGGACCTTTAACACGACGACTGTACCCCATATAGAGGGGTAAGACACCCCGACCTTCTCAAAAAAGGTTTGATTTTGACTCATTTTTTATTCATCTAAATACTCATTATAATAGAGGTGGGTGTCCTCGTGGTGTAATGTTAAAGCGATGGACTGCGGAATCGTAGTAAATGAGTTCGAATTCCAGTCGCGCTATTATGTTCACTTTCGGGTAAATACCCTTAGGAAAGATATGAACCCCCTTATCCTCCCAGCTATGGGTTAAATAGTACCACTACTTTTCTTCCAGGAGAATGGCTTTGGCATTAAATAACCTACAAAGGTTGATATGCCATTAAACAAAGAAATCAACCCAATCATTATAATAGAAATACTTATGAAATGCTAATTAGAATATTTCACTCTGTCCTAAATAGAAGCATCAATATCATCATGGACACCTGTTGACAATGAAATTTTAATTAGAATACTTCACTCTGTCCTAAATAGAAGCATCTATATCATCATCGACACCTGTTGACAATGAAATTTTAATTAGAATATTTCACTCTGTCCTAAATAGAAGCATCAATATCATCATGGACACCTGTTGACAATGAAATTTTAATTAGAATACTTCACTCTGTCCTAAATAGAAGCATCAATATCATCATGGACACCTGTTGACAATGAAATTTTAATCAGAATACTTCACTCTGTCCTAAATAGAAGCATCTATATCATCATCGACACCTGTTGACAATGAAATTTTAATTAGAATACTTCACTCTGTCCGAAATAGAAGCATCTATATCATCATGGACACCTGTTGACAATGAAATTTTAATTAGAATACTTCACTCTGTCCTAAATAGAAGCATCAACGTGTTCATTTAGTTTTATTAAGAATTTCAACAAAATAAAGCTGTTTACTTATATGTGTTCATTAATAACTTACATATATGAATATAAGTTTTTAATGCATTGTCGCCAAATCTGTTACAGCGTATAAATTGTTGCGAGCATTCCTTTTAAGAAAGAGAATTAAGGCTATGCATAAATTTTAAAAGGTCTGGTTGCTTGATTGATTTTAACGGCATATCAACCCGTTTGGAGTAATTTTATGCCTAAACGTTAGGAAAGTGCATACATTGTACATTTATATTGACATTTTTGTGTAATAATTTTGTTTGTTTATCTATTAATATTTCTTTTTAACGATACGTCAAAATCCTGAGAGTTTTTAGTAATTACTTTGAATAGTTTGGATTATGTTTATGTCTATAATTTTTGGTACAATTATATTTTTCTCAAGATGGAGAAAATGCAGACAATGCGAACAATATGACGGACATAGCTATAAATCCGTTCGCATTGAAAAAAAAAAACGTAGTCTCATAAGAGATGAATCTCTGCATTCTAAGAAAAAAATGTTTAACAGTGTAGAGTGTTCGACGTGCTATACACAGTGATTGTTCCTCTTGTTTGAGTATGAAGGAGTGTGTAAGTATTGTGTGACCGATGCTAAATCTCCACATTCTATGAGAAAATGTTTAACAGTGTAGGGTGTTCGACATGCTATACACTGTGGTTGTTCCTCTTGTTTGAGTATAAAGGAGTACCTAAGTCTTGTATGACCAATGCACAATCGGGATATAGTGTTTCTGGATTTTCTGAAAGCTGGTTTCCATTCTCCAAGCGTGAGTTTTTATCAGGAAGAGTTTATTGTCGTCATCCAGAGTTGTTGTCTTTTTGTACAGAAGTATTTTTATTTCTTATTCAAAAGTCTGTGTTGCCCAGTCGTCTGGGGCTGTAGAATACACCAACTGCACCTCTGCGGGGGGGTAAGACCCCCCCCACGAGTGTCCTGATATGACACTAAACAATCTGATCGTGAGGTCCTAGAGATGCTGGTGCTTTGGGGAATGCAAAGTACCCCTTCATTGCCATTGCTCCCAGGCCCACTTTGGCCCGGAGTGGTAGCACCTGATAGGGCCCTATCTATGGGTTAAATAGAACTAACGGCATACTTATGCTAAACTGAATTTTGATTAAACTGAATAGCTTGAAATAGAAATGTTTTTGTCAATTAAACCGTACTTAAATTTAAACTGCGTGCTTATGCTAAACTGAATTATTTGAAATTGAACTGTTTTTGACATTGAAAATGTACTTACACTAAACTGAATTGTTATTTATAACTGCTTGAATAAACTGAATAGTTTGAAATAGAAATGTTTTTGACAAACTGTGTACTTATGCTAAGCTGAATTGTTTGAAATAGAACTGATTATTTATATGAAAATGGATTTGGCGTTAAATGACCTACAAAGGTTGATATGCCATAAAACCAAACCAAACCAAACCAATCAAAAGTCTGTTTGTACCTAAGCTATTTGATAAGATGACAATGAATCGTTCACAAATAAGAGTAACAGACTGAAACATGAAAGTAGCCATGGGTTCAACCGATTTAAAACATCCTCCCAATTAAACTAGTGATCCCTTCAAAACAGGGTTTCTCAAACTTTTTAAACTAGAAGTTTTACCTCTATCTGTCGGTAAGGCTAACAATATGTTGACTATCCCATGCAGAGGGGTAAGACAAAACTATTTTTGTCTTAATCAAGACAAAACTATATATATATATATATTGTTGGAACCTAAAAAAAAAGTTTTGTCTTGATTATTTAATGGTATCATGTCAACCTTTCTGGGTTATTCATTGTCAAGGACATTTTTGTAGAAGAACAGCAATGATACTATTTAACCCATAGCAGGGGGATAATCAGGTTCATGCCTTCCCCATGGGTATTAGTCTGAAAGTGAATGTTATAGAGGGACTGGTGTTCGAACTCGCTTACTTCGAAGCCACAATACAGCACTTTAAGCAATACGCCACGGGAACTCTTCCAAATGTCCGGGGGTATTATACTAAACTGTATCTGATGGTGAGGCTCCAATACTAGAGATCTAAGGAGTGTGATATACCCCTTCATTGCCATTACACCCAGGTCTACTCGGGGTGGTAGTACTTATTAGGTTTTCATCTATCGATCAAATAGATCTGTTTGAAAATTATGAGTATTCGATTGAATTATTTGATACCAATAAATTATTTGTATCAATAATATTTGTGGGTGTCTTCGAGGTGTAGTAGCTATGTAACATATTGACCCTCGACCGAGCTGTCAATTAAGAAATGCACCTGTGTAAATAACAGGTGCATCCGGTCGAAGATATCAGGGTATCACCTCGACCTGTGGAAGGGTTGAATTCGGTGCATTTGCGACGCCCACAGGAAGCAGGTGTATGTCAAACAATTATATAACCCGGTGCCACAGACGGTTTGAGTTAGTTGGAGTCAGTTGCAGTTCGAGGCAGTGAGAACCAGCTCCAGAGAGAGGGCTTGCAGCCCTCAGTGACCCCCGGTTGAGCACCCCAGCAGAATGAGAAAGAAGTGCTGCTATAGTCAGAGGAACTTGGGGTCAATATGTTGCAATCTGTTCCGTCTCCAACTCACCTCTCACACACAACCCCTTTCGCAACCCTTTCGAAAATAAAGTGTGAGAGGTGTATTTTTCTAAAGAAGTGTGTTGGTTCGTCATTATTGTTGATTATGTTTCTGCATGTATATGTATTATGTGGCTATACAACAGCTAAAGAGCTGGACTGAGGAATCGTAGTAAGCGGGTTCGAACTCCAGTCACATTTTTAGTTCACTCTCGGACAAATACCTTTGGGAAAGGTATCCTACCTTCTTATCCTTCTTGATATGGGTCAGATAGTACAATTACTGTTCTTCAAGTAGAATGGCTTTGATATTTAATAACATAAGAATGTTGATATGTCATTAAACAAAAAAAGAAACTAATAATAATTTCAGGCTAATTGACCGCGCTATTACCATGACTAGTTGATTTAGTGTCACTTGCAATAAGGATCGATGGCTCAGGTGTAGAGTTTCGGCTCTGCAATCTGTGGTCGTTAGTTCGATCTCCAGTGGTGGAGATCACGGTATACACTACTGATGAGACCTAGTAAGTTCAAAACAGCTGCCCAGTGTTTCCGTATGACGTGCGTAAGTGTTCGTCGGGTTTTCTGGACAACTTAAAAAAAGACCCTAACCCTGCCCTTGAGGTCATAATAATTACGCGAATGCATATTTATAATCTTGGAGGTGACCGTGTCCTCTGTAAAGAGTACAGATGTAACTTGCAAGACACATTCAGGTTATTGGCCGCGCAGTGTAGATTTGGTGTCACTTGTGTGCGATATGGACTGTGGTTCATTGTAGAGTTTCGGCTCTGCAATCTGTGGTCACTAGTTCGATATCCAGTGGTGGAGATCACACTATACCCTACTGATGAGACCTAATAAGGTCGAAACAGCTGTCCAGTGTTTCCTCTATGTCATGCGTAAGTGTTCGCCAGATTTTCTGGTTATGGTAATTCAATTCAATGTGGAGGTGCCCGTGGTGTAATGGTTATCGTCGCAGGATATGGACACGGCGACACGAGTTCAAATCCTGGACCTGACTGATTGCATTTCACTAATACCTCTTGGGAAAGGTATGAATCCAAATATTCTCCCTCCAGCTATGGGTAAATAGTAGGGCAGACTAGGTTCTTCAGCCTTGATAAGGCAACTAGTCTAGGAGAAGGAAAACTCTGAATTCAAACCTGTTAAACTCCGCTTAAAAATTGACCTTGTGTCATATCCTGCCCAAGCGGAGGGGTTGGGTAAATATGATGGTAATTCAATTCAAAATAAAGTTCCTCTTCTTAAAAAAAAAAAGATAAATAAAATAGAGGTAAAAGTAAGTAAAGTTGGCGACCGTAATCGAGGGTGACCAGAAGGCACCCTTTTCAATAGCTACTACACCGAGGTGTAGGGGAGGGCGTTACCCCTTTCCCTGGATTGCTCCACTTTACCCTTAATACGTACCTTATATTGCTGAGTGTTAAGCAAGGAGGTACCAAGTACCATTTTTTAAAGTCTTTGGTATGACGCGACCTGGGATAGAACCCAGGTCTCCCGGACCATTAGCGAATACTATAAAATAGTTATTTAAAGCTATAATTGTTTACAAATGATCATTATTAATAGTTACGAGAATCAATATGTGTGCAAACAAATAGAAATAATTTTTTGAGATCATAAAATTATTAGTATTAGGTAGGAATACTTGAAATCATACCACAGAGTGCAATTTATTTGTATTAAATTGGACTACTTGATATAACTGCAAAAAATATATATATATATTAAGAAACTACACAAAAAAATGTAAATACAAACATACTATGTACGCACTTCCCGAACCTCTTGGCATAAAATAATCCTAGACGGGTTGACATGCTCTTAACATCGATCAAGTTATAACTATTACTAATTCATTCGGAATAAATAGATTATCAATAAATGTTTAAACACAAAATCAACGGTTGAGGGTTATTCTAAGGTTTCTGCAGGTTGGTTATGGCAAAGACAACATTATATAAAATAAACTTTTAAGCTTTTCCTAGCTGATCTCTGTACGTATCTAACATTATCCTGAATCAAAACCAGAGTTTCCCAACCTTTTTCTGCGAAGGCCCCTTCAAAATATTTATATGTCTTGTACTACTGCCTCTCCCCGGATGATATCTATAGGATTTACACTCCTATATTTTAAAATTGCCATGATACCACTTGTTCCCGAAACAAAGATGGCGAACGTCGGTAAACTAATCAGTCTCGGGAACCTATTGGTCAGGAAAGTCACATGATTTGTGCTCACAACTACGCTCGCGTCTTTGATTTTGTCCCGTGCATTTGGAGCCATCCACACGATGAGGATTGCCTATATATACTCTCGTCTTCCAAGAACTCTCATTCTCTCCATTTTTACTTACAGAGTCAACACACTCTCACTCTCTCACATTTTGACTTATAGAGACAGCTCTCTCTCTCTCTCTTCATTTCGACTTCCAGAAACAGCTTGACCTTACCAGTTAGTAAGACACAATTCAATACGGGTAACATGGATGCGTATACATTCTGCAACTTTTTTCTTTCCTGTTCTGCCTTTACAGTTAGACTTCTTCCAGCCTCGAACCAGCCTCAGAAATTTTGTCAAACCCCGAAAGAGACAAACAACCAACATGGGAGAAGACACGTTCCTCCAAGGATACATTGCTATATTTCTGTATATTGATACCTCGCATGAAATGATTAGTCAACATACATTTCATACCCTACAGGGCACTTTCAATATTTAGTCTTTTTCCATAATATTCGTGTTAGTTACACAAATACACACACACACACACAGAGGAATATTCAACAGACTGTATCAGAATATTTGTAATGTTTCCTTTTTCATGTATTTGTTGATATATATTTAATTTTGTTTGTACTGCTTTGTTTTGAATGTTCTTTTGTCTGCGTCGCTTTACTTCGTTTGTTTTTCAATAATGAGCCAACATAATTTGTGGGGAACAAACTATCAACCAAACATACCACCACAAAATGGGGAACCAAAAAATATTCACCAAACAACAGTGCCTCCACATATCCTTATGCAAGTCACTACTTCCTCATAACTCCTAACACCCTCTAGGATATAGAGCGCACTGGGCAACATTGTTATTGCATCATCATTTGTTGATGGATCAGCTTTAACTTGCTTGTTTGAAAAATAATGTTTGCTGCCACATTTTTCTTAAATCTTGTATCAAGCTGTTCTGCTGTTACAAGAGGCAAGGGATGCTTGATATATCGATCGGGATCGATCGCTAGACCGCAAAGGCAGCGCGGGTAGATCGCACGCCATTCAAAAAGTTCTTTTCAAATGTTAGCCTATTAACTATCCTCCTTATTTATGCAACTTAGCCTTTTAGCATATGAGGATTATTAAGTTCATGTATCGTTCCAAATGATCAGTAACATCACTAGATATCACTATTCTCGTAACTACTAGTAACATCACTAGATATCATATTCTCGTAACTACTAATAATGATCATTCGTAAACAGTTATAGGTTTAAGTAACTATTTTATAGTTTTCGCTAATTTTGACTGATGATCATAGGGAAGCCTGCCGGCTTCCAGCAGTTACTGTCGGACGATGTAACCCTGGTTGACTCAATATAATGCAATCCTTAGAGTAACGTAGTGACCATGAATATATTCACTTGTATTGTACCGTAAAGGTTCATGCAGTAATGCAAGGCACGCGAATACATATATATATATATATGAGAGAAAGAGAGAAGTGATAAACAAGGTAATCCAAGAAGAATTTAATGTGAAAGTTGGTTGGTTGGGTTTTATGGCATATCAACCTTTATAGGTTATTTAACGCCAAATCCATTTTTATGAAAATAGTTCTATTTCAAACAATACAGTTTAGCATGAGTACACAGTTTACTTGTCAAAAACATTTCTATTTCAGGCTATTCAGTTTAGTCAAACAAAGCTAATTCAGTTTAGTATAATTACAGATTTTTTTTACACACAGTTAAATGTCAAAATAGTTCTATACTAAATAATTCAGTTTAGTGTGAGTACAGTTTCAATGTCAAAAATAGTTCCATTTCAAACAATTCAGTTTAGCGTAAATACACAGCTTAATTGTCAAAACCACGGTTTAGTTCAATTTAACCCATAGATAGGACTCTTAACAGGAGCTAGCACTCCAGGCCAGAGTGGACCTGGAAGCGATGGCAATAAAGGGGTACTCCACATTCCCCAAAGCTCTAGCATTATAGGAAAATCACAATCAGATTGTTTAGTGTCACATACCCAGGACACTCGTTAGCGGAGGGGGGGGCTTACCCCTCTGCAGAGAAGCAGACCCAGCCGACAGGTCAATTCATGTGAAAGAAAGTCGACGTTCTAATATTTCAGTTCAAATGAACCATCATCAAGACTAGGAAGGATGATATCTAGTGATGTTAAATCACTGATGCATATTTAATAAAATACAAAAAACAAGGAGGAAATATTTTATATACAGAGAAAGGGTAACCGTTTAATCAATAAATCGGCGTCGTTATTAAAATGTCACATGACTGTTTAGGAATATTTTGTAGAATTTGTTTGTTCTATTTGTTCATCAAGATTTTGAATCAGAAAGAGAAAGAAAGGAAGAGAAGAGACGCAGTAAGCAATGAATCATGGGGAAAATTTAATACGTGAAGAAAATTATATATATATATATATATATATATATATGTTGTAGGTCAAAAGAAAGAACAAAAATATTTGTTGGAGGTCCAAAGAAAAAATAAAAATATATTTTTAAATAGGTAGGTCCACGAAGAGATACGTATTTTTTAAATTCATTTATTTTTGTTCTTACATGCGTGTTATATATGTGTATGTTTCCAGCTTGTTGCTTTCGTCAAAGAACATATGTGGCACAAACTTTGACGAAAGCAACAAGCTGGAAACATACACATGTATAAAATGTATGTAAGAACAAAATAAATAAATCTAAAAAAACAAAAAAAAACAAAAAAAAAACAAAAAAAACACAGATCTCTTCGTGGACCTACATATATATTTATATAAACTATACTCAGTACCTATATGAATAAATATATTTATCCTTGTCTAATACAGGTTTATCATTTTCACCTGGTCATTTTAAAAGTAGCTTGCAAGCCTAAAAAGTGTAACTACTCTTGTTCTAAACTGGTACAAGGTTTGTTTTTTTTTTAATTTGATACAGGACTTATAAGCTGCATATTTTGTACTACCATATAGTGTACACACGAGTCATAACCTAATCAAGTTTGACAGCATAAGTTGTTTTTTATCATTAAGGGTTTTCGGACTATTGTCATCATCTTTATTGTTATTTCCTCAACGTTTCAGCCGATATGTCCTCCGGTCTTCTTCAGGTGTTTGTCGAACTCGGGAACCTACACGGAACTTCGAATTACGTCCTTTATTGAATCCACGGGGGTCGCCTGTTCTGATTCCGTTAGCCGTAACCGAGTACAAGTGTTAAGTATTCCTGTATTCCAGCAGAACACATTGCGTAATGGTTATAGGCGTTGGTTCCCTAAGCTTCCAAGGAGACAATCATCTGGAGATTACAGGTTCAACCCTGACTGCCAGCGAGTAACAATACAGGAATATTCATAACATATATACATAGAACATAGGAATCTCGAAACACGAAAAACTCTTACGACTTCTTAGTTCAGGTACGAAACTTTTTATTACCTTTGATTTTAAAGGTTCTTCGACATAAGGAAGAGAGATGCACAATCTTTCTATGATGATTTTTCAATCTTCCCCACCCCGCACCTGCCACAAGGCCACTGGCCTGGCTTCGGCGAGCAAGCGAAAGCCAACCGTCTTCTCCCGAAGCAGAACTCAACTGACTTTTTCAAAATCCCCAAAATCCTCCGCGCGCTTCCGGTGCGTGACGTCACCCGCACTCTCTAGCCTCGTTTATCATCTGCGCTATTGTGACGTCTCTGAGTGACACGTCCGCTCCGCCTGCGCGCGTGAACACCTGCGTTAATGTTGCACCTAAGTAACCCATGCACTGAGCCGAAAGGTTCTCAGCCTAACTAAACCCAAAGGCATAAAACGAAATCCCTCGTCCATTATATTACAATAAATTGTTCTTCCCTTTATGTATACCTTCCAGATAAGAATATACAAATTTACTTAGCGCCACTTTAAGTCTCTAAAACAAGGCTTCTCAAACGTTTTACTTGATGCACTTCTTGTAATCAAATCTAATTTCCATTCGTCTCCAAATTAATTAATTTAATATTTAATTCCAATACATATAATTTACAAGTGTTTAATATAATTTCTATAAGAAAAAAATTCAATAAACTATAAATGCAAACTTACTTTTCACTCTTGAATTATTTTTTAATTGGAAGGATGGGTTTGATGGAGTTGATTTTTACAATATCTTTGGTTCCGAGATTGAAATTTTTTACAATAATACAACGAAGTTATTATAAATAGAATATTGAATCATATTATAACTCCCACACCCACAAATATTTGGCAATCCTAAAATTGACATAGCCAAAGAAGATCAGGACTTCTTCGTTCCGAGCGGGATTTTATGTTAGTCGTAACTTACTTCATTAAAAATCCGACATCATAAAAACTTCTGGCATTGTATTTTATTTTACTTTTTCATTGTTTTTTTAAATCCAAATGTATATTCTTATAGTTAAATAATCTTTTAATAACTTATTAAAGAAAGGGATATTTTAGAATTCAGTATTTTTATAGAATAATTCACATAGAATTGTTTTTTTTTTGTTGTTTTTTTTTTTCTTGAAAAATATGATTATAAGTGTCATAAACGATGCTGAAAAAACCTGTGTTTTTAGTCAGAGCCAGATCATTTATTTAAATGACCCGGATGTTTTGAACGGGTTGTATGTGAACGACATATCACTTGTAGTCATTACACCCTCATCAGGCATTCTGCTAAGTGTACGATTTTCGTTCTCCTCTTATTAAGAGATTTATAAATATAAACTTATGAATTCACCTCTTGAGGACCCCTACGCTTTTATTCCCTTTGCCAAAATCTTTTACACCCCCAGGGGCCTATTTGGATTATTTTGAAAAGCTCTGCTTTAACACCCTTCTCTTTCCAAACCAGTTAGGCGAAAAAGATCTAAATCAGAGAAATGACTAACTTGAATCACAATTTCGGACAGGCTTTTTGTAATTTGGTTTGGTTTCTTTGTTTAATGACATATCAACCTTCTCAGGTTATTTAATGCCAAAGCCATCCGTCTAGAAGAACAGCAGGAGTACTATATAATCCATAGCAAGGAGGATAAGGGGGTCCATACATTTCCCGAGAGTATGTAGGGAACGAATAAATAAATAAAAAATTAAATTTTAAAAAAAGAATAAATAGATAGATAAAAAGAAAACTATTAAATTTGAAGAAACTCCCAGAGGTCTCTAACGGAAAAGGAGATGACGCATGCGTAAAAGAAAAAAGATTTTTCCTCTTGAAAAAGGAGACAATATTATCTTTCTCTTTCAGGCACTGTCCGTCGAACCAACAACACCATTTTGCTGTCTGGTGTTTTGGGCACCACGCTACGTCCCAAGACGTAGCGTGGGTTAGTCCCTTCACCCAGTAAATAAAGGAAAGTATAGAAGAAATGTTTTCGTCTCTTATCTATTTCTATCTTTTCTTTTTGTATATTTCTTTTGTGACTTTCTTTGGGCAAGGCATTGCGCCGGCCAGTCAGCGTGGGGGGAAACAGTGTAACCAAAATATGGAGTCAGATATCTTACGGCAACACAGCCTTACCCTTAGACCCTGACCTTCAAAAGCCTTCAAATTCCACCAGTATTTGTCCGAAGGTGAACGTAATAGCGCGACTGGAGTTCGAACTACGATTCCGCAGTCCATCGCTTTAACCATTACCCAACGAGGACACTTCCTTGTAATTTGGTGGTGAGGCTCAAAATCTAGAGGGAGTAGAGTACTCTATGGGCTTTTTGGTTCGTGGTATTATAAAACGGTATAGAGTAGTGCGCCTTTGAGTTATCCTGGTTTTTTTCTTCTTCTGTTGTTTTTCTTTAAGAAAACCTCTAATAAAAGTCAAATAGGAAGTCAATTCGTTATTCCCTCGGTTAACAAAACATCTTATTTAGAGTCAGAGAAGAAGAGCGCTCGTTTTCAGAACTCGTCTGTTCCGTAGGTCGGCTGGTACTGAAAGAGAATAATTCCTGCTTTTTTTTTTTTTTTTTTTTTTGGCACCGTATATTCTAACTTCATTTTCGTATTTTATTACAATTATTTTTTTTTATTAATCACCCAGCCTCTCCGTTGCTATTACTCCCAGGTCCACTCTGACCTGAAGTGGTTGTAACTGTTAGGATTCTATTTATGGTTCAATGGATCTGCTTGGAAATTATTGGTGATGTACAGGAATACTTTACACCATATAAGTGTATGCAAACAAATGATTATAACTAAATAGAATTATTGATGTTAGAGAAATACTTGAAATATATAGAAATCTTTTATATTAAGAATTGTTACTTATATTGCTTGCAAATTATTGGCGTTAGATAGGAATTCTTGAAACAATGTAACTCTGTGCAAACAAATGACTATAGAAGTAATTTTTTTTTAAATTGTAATGGAACATTGAAAATATAGTTCGGATTACAATCAAATATTTACGACTGCATTAAATGTCAACATTAGATAAACCACTGGTAGTTGATATGCCGTTAAACAAATAAAACAAATCAGACATCTCTCTCTCTCTCTCTCTCTCTCTCTCTCTCTCTCTCTCTCATAATGAAATATTTACAAATTATGGCATTAAATGACCCATAAGGTGTTGACACGCCGTTAAAATATTAAACCAAACCAAGGAAGAGAGTTTTGCTTTGGTTCGTACGCAACAGCAGATAAAATCGAATTTAGCTCGTGCCGACATTTAAAGAACATCCAGCCTATTGATTGGTTGACGTTTATTCACGATGAATGGTTTACAAGTGCGGATATACAGAAAGTGAGATATGCTCCAGAAGTAGAAAACTAGGTCACGGGGCTCCTTTGATTATCAATTAAATTAGATATGATCGAAGGGAGTCTCAGTCCTTAAAAAAAATTGTTTGCCTTCAAACCACAATATAAATTCATCGTTTTATCTTTAGCGCTCAGGAGAATTTCGACAATTATTATATAATTACAACAAACTTCAACTTAAAAAGACTTGCCCAGTCGGCTGGGGCTGTAGAATACACCGACAGCTTATTTGCAGAGGGGTAAGGCCCCACCACCACCAACAACAAGTGTCCTGAATATGACACTAAACAATCTAATCGTAAGCTTCCTGTAATGCTGGAGTTTTGTGGAATGCGAAGTACCCCATGGTTGCCATCGCTCCCAGGTCTATCTGGCCCGGAGTGGTAGCACCTGATAGGGCCCTCTCTATGGGTCAAATAGAACTAAACTGTTCTTATGCCAAACTGAATTGTTTGAAATAAAACTGTTCTGACATTTAACTGTGTAAACAAAAAATAATACTTATACTAAACTAAATCGTTTGAAACCTTTCAAAATGACTTAATTCGGCATTAAATGACCCGAAAGGATTGATATGCCGTAAAACAAAACAACCAAATAACTTTAAAAAAAAAAAAAAAAAAAAAAAACTTTGTCAGAAGATAAGAAAATCAATTTCAAAAAGTTAACAGCAAAAAAAAAAACAAAACAAAACAAAAAAACTTTTTAGCGAAACATGGTTAAAAGAGTGACTGCTGCCTAAATACCTTTAAATTGTTGGTGCAGTGGTTTCCGTTATAATGAACTCGGTAAGTCGATTTTAAATCCTGGACAAGCCATTTCCAGTTCACTACGCATTGATACTCTTGGGAAACGCAAGTACCATATTTTCTTTTAATGTCAACTACGGGTCAAATAAAAGGGCAGAAAAGGCCTACTTGTCAGGAAGAAGGAAAATTAATCAAAAACTTGAAGCTAGGATCCCTAAGGCAATCCGATATTATGTTCAACTTCGTCCTGGTAACTCCTGTGGTAAAATAAATACCATTTTGCTCTTTCCTTCAACAAGATCGATGTTGTGAAGGAGAGAGGTCTGCAGCATGGATATCTTCTCAGTACCATCTTGTGCAGTGCTCCAGGCGTAGATCAATGGTTTGGTTTATAGTTTTTAATGGCATATCAACCTTCTTGGGTTATTTAATGCCAAATCCATCCTTCTAGGACAGTAGTGGTAATATTTAACCTCCACCTGGGAGGATAAGGGGTAGATCTATAGTTCGCAAAATTGATAGATGCCATAAATAAAACAATCTAGCTTCAAGTATCGTCGCCACAAAAGCAGCACCTGCCTCTTTGTCAAAAGGAGTAAGGGCTGGGTCTATTGTCCAGCACCAGAGGTACTCCAAAAAATAAAGGCTATATGTGCCGAGCTATTATTGACACTGCCCCCCCCCCCACTCCCGGTAACTACAGGAAGCTTGCTTTTGGCGGGATCCCCATTTTAAGCAGAACTTGCGTCACATCCCATGTACTGGATAAAACTCTCTTCAAGGCAGTACGTACCTCTTCGTCTAAAATTGGTATTGCCTGATCGCGCACCTCCGATATTAGGTGAATTCCTACGGAACTAAGCTATTTTTGGCACCCCTAAGCTGTATATTTGTGCGCGGGAACGTTTCTGCGCAAAAATTTGACCTTACGAGGGCACCTCGGATAGTGTAATGGTTAGCAAGCTTGACTAGCAAACCTGCAAGAGTGAGTTCGAGTCTCATTGGGTGCCCCATTCATTCGGCCTTGTGCCACATCGAAGCAAAGAGCTTCGTAAAATTACAAAAATTTGACCTTATGTCTATACCGGTGAAATCGAAGTAAATCATTACACACAAAGAAAAGGGCATGGTATCATGCTCAGTTCGCTGTGACGTTTGGTTTGAGTGCCTTGTGCATTTAATAATCGATATCACATAGTGACTCCCAACAAGACTATTTAAAACTATTTTTCCTTTTTAAATCAGTTCATCATATTTACTGTGTGTATATTTCTAAGAACTTCACTCGACATTATCCGATTTAGATGTTTCTAAATCTAAAAACCTTTAAAACTTTTATCCTTAAAGTACATTATTTAGGGGAAAAGTTGTAAATTAATTGAGTTAAACTTAAAAGAAATTCTTAAATTCAATCAAATAGAATAACCAGTTGTCAGCAAAAGTTTAATTAAAAAGGAACCAATCATATTCCTAAACACGTAAAAAAACTCTTTTGTTGTAAAAGTTGTTTTATTACAAACACTACTTTTATTAGTGTTATTGGCTCACTTTTACAATTTATTACTAACTATAGTTATTTATTGATAACTAAATAATGACATAATTGCTGTTAGTTACTCTTCTCTGCAGTAATAACAATACAATAGTTATAATACTATCTATTAAGTATTGTTGCTTAATACTAACAGTAAAAAAAAAATTAAGTGAAAGGAAAAAAATTCATATTCTATGAATTTTAGCTGATGTGATGATGGCATTGTTAGAGCTGCTATCAATCATCATCATTATCGATGATAATGTAAATGATATTTTTAAAAACCTGATTTCATAATTAACAGAGAATATTTTGTTTTCTTTGTTTAATAAACCTTCGTGGGCTATTTAATGGCTAAGCCATGAATATTTTTGTTAAACTTACTGCAAAGATTCTTCCTGGTTGTCATTGGAACTCGCTTTTATCAGCTCATCGCAAAGAATTTATTAGGTGTGCCCAAAAGTTTTAAGTTTTTTTTTTTGGGGGGGAGGGTTGATAATTTTTTTTTTTTACTGGAAGGAAGGGAGAAGGAAAAAACTTTGCCAGAAATATCTTTTTACACATACCTTCAAGTAGTAATCAATGAACAGCGATGTATCATTATAATTATTATTATTATTAGTAGTAGTAGTAGTAGTAGTAGTAGTAGTAGTAGTAGTAATAGTTGTAGTATTGTAATAGTAGAAATTAAAATTAAACTAGAAAATGACTTGTTCATTTGATTGTGGCCTAACCACTTTTCTCGTAAGCTTAATTATTACAGAAGAAAAGAAACTCCCCCCCCCCCACGCAAGTGATTTTTGAAGTGTTTTTCAGCCCTCATTGGTTCACAACGATCTTGAAATTTTTTAAGTGGAGAGTAATCCCAATACCAAATATAATAAATAAAGAACTCATTTTTTAAATCAGATTTTTTTTCTTACACATATTAGTCAATCTACCCGTTCAACATTAGGTCATAAATTTCTTTTAAAATCTGTCTCAGAATAGTTAGTAAGCTAGAATATCAGATTATTGTTCGTGAGTTAGAATCTCACTAAGCACCCTATACTTCTGGCCTTGTGCCACAGCTAAGCTAAAAGTGTCGTATTCGAAAAATAAAAACAATGCTAAATAAAATTAATTTATTTACTTTTATCAAAACAAAAAAGTTTCATTTGGAAGAGTTGTTCTCTAAATAATCCGGAGATGCAGGATCGAATCCGAAAACAGGTAGCGTAAGTGTAGGGAGATTTTTTTTCTTCTTTCTTCTAAATCTAAATCCCGTTTTTATGAGCTTCTAAAATTCACGATAGCACACAAATATAATATATAAGTGGCATATAATCAAAAACATTTTTCGATCAACAATAAATAAACCCCCTTTTAAAGTTTAAACTCTTTTTATAAAATAGACGTTTGACAACAAAAAAATTAACTGTCAAAGTTAAAAATGCGATTTTAACCTAGACTATTTATTTATTTTAGAAATTATTCATGCTTTGTTTTGCTTAAAATGTGTAAAAATTAATGTTTGGTAATATTTTCTTTCTTTTTTTTTATGCAAGATTTCCCTCGATAGTTAATAATCAGTATTGAATGATTGTACTAAACAAATTAAGCATGAAATATATTTATTTTTGTGCAGAGTGACACCCACTCAACAAAGTGCACACGTGTATTGCACTGAAAGCATTGAACAGAACGAAAGAAAAATAGCAGCGATAATATTTCATTCTTTCTGTCTTGCTGGTTGAATGAAAACAAATTTGACCAACGGAATATTTTTACTTACATAACAAAGCCAGTAGTGATGGGGTTCAAGGGTTATAGATTGGGGGCGAAAATTTGTACTGGAAATGAAAACGTGCCTAAAATTTAGCCAATTTTTTACATTAGTAGAGAATATATCAGCATCTTGTTCAATCAATCTCCAAAATTCGTAGTTTTTATTTTAATAGCTCGATCATTATAAAAATGTTTGTATGTGTGTTAGTCACTTGGACAGATAGACAAATAGCTAACGAGGTAGATTGTTAGACAAACAACTAGATAGATAGATAGATAGATAGATAGATAGACAAAATGATAGCTAGCTAGATGGATACACATTGGACGGGTAGAAACTATGCTGATATACATTTATCTATCTACCATAGCTATATGAATGGACAGACAGATTTTAGCCGATAGAAAAACAATACAAATAGAAGAAATTTGAATATTGAATAATACACATGTATACACACACACAACAGTTGAAGAATTTTGTATAAGTTATTTACGAAGCTTTACTTAGTTGTGGTACAAGACTGGATGTACGGGCTCCCAGTGAGACCCGAAATCACTAGTAATGATCTGCTAGTCTAGTTAGTTAACGATTACATCACGCGAGGTGCCTCGAACAGTTTTGTATAAAAAACAAAATCAGTCGCCAATCGGTGTTTATTTATCCATTTAAGAATCTTATATATGTCTGGAAAAAAAAAGAAAAAAATCTAAGTATAAGAAAATCTGAAACTAAAAGTATATTACAAAGTTTTTTCGAGTTTAATTAACGGGAGTTGAATTTTTTAACAACCGACCTTAATCAAATAATTTAAATAGATCAATCATTAGCGATGTTTTTTGGGTCCCCCCACAATTTTTCCTACTTAACTTTTAAAAAGAAAGTCTCGAATAAAGATTGATCACCTACTTTACAAACATGCCTCAGAAAAATATACTTGAGAATTTAGTTGTTTTTTTGTTTTTTTTTTGAGACTCATCAAAATGCATAAAATGTGTAAATCTTACAACTACCTTAAGTGATATAAAATGATATTCCAAACAAACAGAAACAATATCAGACGGCCACTTTAAGCGTATAGTTTACTCGTATTCTTTTTTCAATAGAATTCAATAAACAACCACAAAACAATATAACGCTTCCTCTATTACAAATTGGCAAATATTTTTAACATTTTTGTGAATTCCGTCCAACTGGGCCTAATATATAATTTCAAAATAAGCCGGGGTTTGTTTGTTTTTTTTTTGTTTTTTGTTTGGGTTTTTTTTTTTGTTGTTGTTGTTTGTTTGTTTGTTAGTTGAGTTTACACATAAGAGTCAAATAAAAACTATTAAAAAGTAATCCAACGTTAAAAAAAATAAGCTAATTTTTTAAAATTGTTTATATATAATAAAATCAAAGGATTTTCGTCCTTACCGTGTTCATCCTGGTTATGTTGGTAATCATCAGGTATTATAGGCAATAAAGCAAATTCCCCAGCGAAATCATTCTCATCGCTGTCCATATCATCTGTAGAAGTGGTAAATAATATTTTTTTAAATACAGTTCAAAGTTCTTTTTTTAAAGTTTTCTATCATCCAAAAATTAACAACAGATTAAAGACACCCTTACTCTTGAAAAAAAAATGCAGGGACAGTGGAAAACGTCTTGACCGACGTCAGCCAAACACTCGAGTGCCGGATTGAATGGAAAGAAAATAAAATCGTGTGTGTGTGTGTGTGTGTGTGTGTAAAGCTCTGCTGGTGAGAAAAGAGAAATACAAACTAGTAAGATTGTAATTACTCAGAATACCAGTGTCAATGCCAATATAAGTTGATAGTCGTATTAGTAAATAAAGGATTGATGATAAGAAGAAGAAGGAGGAGTGGAGGGAAAAAACCAGTGCGTGAAAATGAAGAAGGACAAATTTAACGTTCAGACTACGAGTGACAATGATGAGAGAGAGAAAGAAAGAAAGAAAAAAAAAAAAGAACACTAACTTAGCATACACAATATGAAGGTGTGCCTCTATTCGAGAAGAGTTTTTAAATAACAAAAACGGCGAATGAAAAGCAGACACAAAAAATATTTAAAAAATTCAAAAGTAGTTAAAATAAAATAATTTGAAAAAAAAAAGAAAACTAATCAATTTTCTATATTTTTAAAATTTAAACGCTGATTGTATATCTAGCAAAGGAGTTGGAAACCACCCCCCACAAAAAAGGCTGTCCAAGGCATGGTACTAATCTACATCTGATGGTGAGGTCACACTTTTGGAGATCTGGGAAGAGTGGAGTACCCCTTCATTGTCATTACTCCCATGTCCACTGTCCTAGAGTGGTAGTACCTGTTAGGGTCCCATCTATGATTCAGATAGATCTGTTTAAAAAATATTCATATTAGATAGGACCGTGTGCAAAAAAAAAAAAACCCTCAAGAAACAACTGCATGACAAATATTAATTTGATCGTACAATGAATATGATTCCTTCTCCAGTAGGCATAAAATAATCCTAGACGGGTTGACATGCTGTTCAATCAATAATTAAAATAAAAATTCTTTAATTGAAAAAAAAAAAAACATTTATCCCAATTCACCGAAGTTAAGCAACGATGATCCAACTCAGTAGTTAGGTGGGTGACCATTTTGTAAACAGTAGGTACTTAAACCAAAAAATAATAAGATACGGTAAAGTTCGAATTTGTGTCAGACCAAGCAAAGCAACCACGACCCCACGAGATTCTTTGTCGAAAGATGGAGAAGTCACTTATGCATTTAATTATACTGGTGTTAGTCGTAAAAATGCAGTCGGTGAATTTAATTGCTCTGAAAAATTTTGGGCCCTCAAAGCACCCTCCGAGGACGTTTTCAAATAGCCACCCCCACCTATTTCTCAACTCTTCTGCTGACCAGGATAAAAAATATTTTTTATTATCAGAACACTTGGAGACAGTTTATTCATTCAGTTTTTGTTAACAATAACGACACTTTTGACAAATTGTATATTTTCATTTATTTTTAATTCAAGTAAATAAGAGAAAATTACGCCAAAAGTGGAATTGGATTATTTGGATTTTGCCCAGATGCCACTCCTCTCAACAAACTCAAATTTTAAGGCATCGCTAAAACTGATAGTTCATAAAAATAAATGAATGAATGTGGGGGTCTATAGGAGTACATCACTTATGAGCTCGTCTCTGCTTCTCCAGCAGTGTCCTGCATGTCTGATTCGTCTAACGTGGATAGTTTTCGTGATGGGAGGCAGGCGGGCCGTATAGTTGGTACCTTGTGGGGTGTTGCCGCCAGGACTTATTCAATATTGCTCTCAACATTCTTGTGTAATTGCCGTCTAACTTCTTCTCCAGCCGTTTTGTCAGCGTCCAAGTGGTGCATCCATACAGCAGTATCGACACGAGAGGTTCCCTCTAGTGTGAAAATGTCGCCTGTTTGATTAAAGCACATATATTCACTTTTGTGTGCATTGACATGGAGGCCAATGCATGCGGCGGCTCGTTCCAAACTATGCAGTAGTGTTTCGGTTTGGTTGGGCGTATTTGCGAGTATCGCTATGTCATCGGCGTAGTCGGCGTCGGTTATTGTTTTTGCGGGGTAACGTCTGCTTCTTTTCTTTGTCAGCTCGAAGCCGGTTTCTCTGATTTTATCGATCGATAATCTATAATTATCGATCGATAAGCACGTAATCTAGGCAGATGATAAAGAGGTATGAGGCAAGCGTGTCGCCTTGTAGTACTCCTGCTACAATGTCGAAGTATTCTGTGTCTCCATCCGGTGAGCCCAGTTTCTCATCACCCCATAGTAGTCTCGAAGAAAGCAAAAATACAAAACAGCCAAAGTAAAAATCCCAATGCCACCACCCAAGTAAACAAGAAACAAAAAAGACAAAAAAAAAGCCCCCTCAACAAACCCCCAAAATGACGAAATCACTACTATCCCCCTTCCCTAGTAGTAGACCTTCCCAAATTATATTTAAATTCATTAGGGGGTAAAAGGTAGAGCAGAACGGAAGAAGAATGAACTTAGCTTGCGCCACCAGAAAATCAGTATCAATACTGGTTAGTATAATGTCTTTGTCCTCCTAATTCAAAATGCCAAAAATTTTACAAAATTGTATGCCGTTTTATTTTTTGTAAACTGTCGCTTGTATTCTAAATGTAAAGACACTTTTACCGTAAACCCAATTTGAATATATGGCTTCTGGCCAAATGTGTTAGTATACACGGCGAAAGGTTCTTAAAGTCTTCTAAAAGCTTAGAAAGCTCATTGCCCTCCCCCGCCCCATAGTAGTCTTAAAAAAAGAAAAGGGGAAAAAAGCTAAGTAAAGGAGGTCCCCAATACAATAAAAACTGCTATAAACATACATTAGTCCAGGACTTTAACTAAGTTAAAACTTAGGGGTAAAGGACCCCCTTTTTTTACGTACACATGGGAAGCAGCATGATGGACGCAAAGGTATGTGATTAAACCCTCTGACGGCCAAACGCAATGCCTAACCTGATCCTGGACGTGTGAGACATGCGGCTCGACCCTCAGAATCGTCAGTTCGATCGGGGAACTACTGCTGCTCATCTACAAGAGTGGCTTCTATAGATGAGAATAAAAACAGCCATCGAAAGATAACCATGACCCACACTCAAACCACATACATAAACCGCATCGCTCTTCGCGCGGGTAAAAAAAGGGCGCGTCCTGCTGAGGTTGGTGCCCTAGCCTCAGTGTTCGAAAAATCAGCTACAGAGCTCAAACAACAAAAACTACTAAAATGCAAACAAACAATACAAATTGCGACATTTAACGTTAGAACTTTAAATAGAATAGGCCAACTACCAGAGCTGACTGCATCGGCCCTAGAACATAAGATAGATATGATATGCATACAAGAACACAGATACACGCACACCGAAGATATCAAATATCATGATACTGGCAATGGATGGACGCTAGCCACTGTATCTGCATGGAAAAACTCTGTCAATGCCACGGTAGGAGGGGTAGGGATACTTATAGGACTAAGAGCGTTAAAAACACTAAATAGCATTGAGAGAATACAACCAAGGATGATGACCGCTACGTTTAATAGCAACCCCAGAGCAACAATCATCTCCTATTACAGCCCTACCAACGTTAGTGAAGAAACTGAACTAGTCGCCTTCTACGATGAGCTATCCTCTCAAGTGCGTAGCATACCGAAACACAACGTACTCGTCATTGGCGGAAATATGAATGCCCAAATCGGGAAAAACGGAAACAACAGATACAGCCTTCACAACAAATCAAATAGGAATGGACAACATCTAACAGAATTCGTGATGGAAAATAGATTAACATGCCTCAATACAAACTATCAAAAAAGGGAGGGGAAATCATGGACCTACACATACGCGAACAATAGTAAAGCACAGATAGACTACGTCTTTATAAACAAGAAATGGGAAAATAGCGTGATAAATTGCGAGGCATACACCTCTTTCGAGGATGTGTCCTCCGATCACCGAATAGTCACGGCAAAGATACGACTAAGCCACACGAACAGCGATCTCCAAACATTATGACTGGGCCCTTCTTAACAACAGAGATGTTAGAGATAAATATGTATTAGAACTAAGAAACAGATTCGAGATATTACAAGAGAAGACAGAAATAGGTACCCCAAATGACGAATATGAGAATTTCGTCAACGCGCACCTAGAGGCGGCAGCGAAGTGTATTCCAACAAAACCTAGAACTAAATATAGAGTCCCATGGGAAACGTTAGCGACTAGAGAAAAACGTGCACATGTGAAAACTGCCTCCAAAAGCTATAGGAAGAACCCAATAAACACTAATGCCATAAAACTAAAAACGGCACAATATCAATTAACAGGCATATATATAAAAGAACTGACAGAATACATACAAAATCTGATAGATAAGATTAGAGACTCAGTAGAAGATAGGCAAACAATAAACGACGTGAGTAAAAGGAAGAGCACAACCAAAGAAAAATTGAAAGCTGCAAACCAACAGGAAAGAATAAAACTGTGGAAACAACATTTCGAAAATCTACTTGGAAACCCACCGAAAGTTACGCATGAACCAATCACCAGAATTATTAATAAACAATTGGACATTAAACAAGGACCGTTCACGCAAGAAGAACTTGACTCTGTTCTTAAAAAAATTAAAAATAGGAAAGCTGCAGATTCCCCCAGAAGTATGGAAGACCAGACAATTCGACGACATACTGCTCCGACACTGCAACGCAGTATATAATCAAAATACAATAGACAGATGGATGAAAGGGTGCATCCCCCCTTCCCTAAAAAGGAGAACCTCGGATTAGCCAAGAACTACTGAGGTATAACACTTACATCAATAGCAGCCAAAATTTACAACGCCTTACTACGAAACCGCATAGAACCTGTAGCAGAAGGTATTTTGGTTTGGTGCGCAATTTAATTCGACGCATAATTTCACCCAATCAGGATGACCTATCCTATTCATTCCGAATCTCTTTCCCGGGTAGCAGAAATTGGGTAAGCTGCCAAACACAAGCTCTTTGGCTGAACAACGCCGTCCAGTGCAGACGCCCACTGGCCGTTCTTCAATAGCAGCAGCAGCATAAATAAAAAAAATCAACTTTCCCCAATTTCTAAAGCAGATGGTCATCTAGAGTGAAAATGGTTGAGGTAAAATTACCTTGAATTTTTCAGTCGTGCAGCCTAGCTAATGATGAGCCATGCAAAATTCTTTATTTGCCCTTGCTAGTCTTTAACCTATCAAACTTGAGTCTACTTCTCTTCGACTTTAGCCAAACCTGTAAAAGCAAAACCAACCTGACAACAAAGCCTTAGATAAAGCCTTTGTTGTTGTTTTTGTTTTTACTTATCTATCGATAAATGTCATGGAAAGTGGGTTTACGATATATATAAATCGGGAGTGTAGGTCCAAAAGGATATCTGGAAATTTCTTGAAATCTCAGAAAATGTTTCCATTTACATTTTGGCCTTAAGTGGATAAAAAAAATGAATATTAGTGAGTGTATAACAATTGTACATAAATAATTTTCTCCTTTAGACAACTGACCTATCCGTTAGGTAGGATGTCACATGACAAAATTAGAACCTCATCCTCTTCTACCCTCTAATCTTTGACCAGTATGGCCACTTAACAAGTAACTTTTTGCAATTTTGAATCCCTTCTACATACTGCTTGTTCAAGAAACAATATGTCTATTGTTCTAGCTGAGGAAATACGTTTGTGTATTCTTTCTTTTTACGCTTTGTCGGCTGTAGAATACACCAACTGCACCTCTGCAATGAAGTAAAATTCACTCCCTTCAATAGGACCACTTGTTGCCCGTGGGTGGTGACCCGTAATGCTTGGGGGCGGGAAATCCTGTAATTAGCAGGGGCTTGAAACTCCCCTCCTGACACGAGTATACTGGTCGATGCATCCCCATTTCAACCAAGGCGAACGGATATCTCCTTAGGTAAATTCCCAAGAGAAGTTGAACTGTGGTCGCTTGAAGAGCACAGGACCAGTGAAAAAAAACTCGGCAAATATGAAAAATCATCATCATCATGTTGTGCCACTAGCACGGATACATTACTTATGAGCTCGTCCCTGCTTCTCCAGCACTGTCCTGCATGTCTGGTTCGTCTAGCTTGGATATATAGTTGGCCGTATAGTTGGTACCTTGAGGGGTGTTGCCGCCAGGACTTATTCAATATTGCTCGCAACATTCTTGTGTAATTGCCGTCTAGCTTCTTCTCCAGCCGTTTAGTTCGCGTCCAAGTGGTGCATCCATACAGCAGTATCGATACGACCACTACCTGGAAGAAACTGAAAAATAATTTTTAAAAAAAACGAAGCCTCTCTGAATCCGATTTAAAAAAATTAAATATTGACAAATTCTCAAGATTCATCGTTATGGAATCACTAGAAGAAACTCAATTAGCCAAACTGTCCTCTTTCTTGATGGAAAAGAATGGTCTCTAGCAAGGAGAACCCCTGAACTTTAAAAAGAATTATTAGCGGCAATCTACTTGTAGAGGTAGATAACAAGCAACATACCGAAAACCTTATAAAAATGAAAACCTTCCACAATTTGAAGAGCAAAGTTTACCCACATGAAAATCTTATCACCTAAAAGGTAGTTATAAAAAACAGAGAGTTATCCTTAGCCAAAGCAGAGGAAATATAAACAGCCTTACGAAAGCAAAAGGTCATAGACTACAAAAGGATAACCATTAGAATGGGTGGTAAAGAAATTAAAACTCACATACACATTCTGACATTTCGCAAATCCAAAATCTCGAAGAAAATAAAAATTAGAAACTACCTCGAAAAAGTAGAACAATACATCCCCTCATCCTTAAAGTGCTTTAAATGTAAAAATATCAATATCACAAAAATAGCCGTTGAGGACGTTCGATGGTGTGGCCAAAAAAAAAAAAAAAACAGTCCACGTGAAGGCAGATTGTCCCAACGAAACTAAATGCTCAAATTGCCAAGAGAACCACTCCGCCTTTTGAAGAACTTCCAATGTATACAAGAGGAAAATCGTGAAGGTGAAATATAGAAAAAATATAAGATTCATAGAAGCAAGAAACAGTGGAATCCTATATAAAAGAAAACACCAACACCAATGTGGTACAGTGTCACCCAGTCGACTACCTAGACCACTGACGAGTCACTGCTCCAATGAAGTATTGAACCTAGGCTTGTTCAGTCACCTGCCCACGTTGTGTTTTAGATTCAGATTACTGAATGTCGCCTTTCGCCGATCGCCAAACAAATCAGACAGGGTTGATCATTCAAAGAAAAATAAATTGAAATCGAAGGCCAAAGATAGAACACGTGGTGTTCAATAATTTTTTTAAAAAGTTTAGTTGACAAGCAAAATAACAAAGTCCGTTTAAAAATAATTAAGTCAGTTTTCCTTTTAAAAATGAATAAGTCTGATCATACAAGTCCCTTCTCCGTTGAGTGAAGTAGCACGATTCAGAGACCTGGTGCCTTTTATCTCAGCGGTGGGTCTAGTTGAAGCAGCAAATACAGATTTTTAAAAAACCATGTGGTTTAGCAATTTCCTATTCAGCTAAGTTTTCTGTTAGTCAGGTTTCCGTTACAAACTCGTGTTTCTCGCTTCTCTAAGAAGGTTTCAAATGCAGAGCGTTAGGGGTTCACTGCTGTTTCTCTCCGGTCTGTCTTCGGACTCTCTCTGTGGACTCTCTGTTTCTGGTCAAAAACTGAGTTTATATAATTGTTTCTCTTATTTCTAAGTGGGCGTATCTCATCAACGGTTTTCTCCTTATTAAACTTCAGTAATTAATTCCATTCACAGTTGCTCTCTCTACTACCCCAACGGCGAATCTCTGTGCCCATTACTCAAAGTGGGAGGGGTTTCTTCCCACTTCCATATGTAACGTAATGGCCAAGGGATTTCGGTTCATGCCTTTGAGTTTAGTTTGGCTGAGAACCTTTCGGCTCAGAACATGGGTTAGTTAGGTGAAAACCTTGATGTAGGTGGTAACGCGCATGCGGGGCGGACGTGCCACTCAGAGATGTCACAATAGCCTGAGATTACGAAACGGGTGACGGAGTGTGAATGACGTCACTCACCGGAAGCGCATGGAGGTTTTTAGGAATTTGAAGAAAGTTAGGGAGTTAAGATTAGACACTGGATGAAGACGGTCGCCTTTTGGGGCTCGCTGAGGCGAGACGAATTTGCGCGCCGTGGGTGCCGCACGAGATGGGGACGAGATGAATAAGACAGTATAGCAAGATTGTGTCTCTCCTCCTTATGTCGAAACCTTTAACTCAAAATTAATAAAAAGGTTTCGTACCTGAATAAGAAGTCGTTACGTGTTTTCGAATTTCGAGATTCCTATGTTCTATCGTTATGAACATTATATGTCTATTTCGCACATGGCGTTAATTGTGGCTATAGTACACATATGTCGACTGTTGTGCCCCACTTTCAGCAGTGGGTGGTCCTCTCCTCGTGTGACCAACATGTCACGTACAGCAAATTACTCAGTCTTCCAAAAAATAAATCGAAATTTTCAATTTCTTAGGGTCTGACATTTCCCATATAATCAAATCTGCACCTGGCTGGGATGGGCCCCTTCTTGACTGTATCTGCCTTGTTTATCATTGTTTTGGCTATGTTAGCTTCAACGACATTTTAGTATAATTCAAAATATATATTTCAACTTTCCTCTTTTTCTTTCTTTCTCTGGTTAGAAAAACAGTTTCATGAGTTTTTGTATATTTCTGCTTAGCCAGAAATTAAACAAAATTTCTCGTTTCTTTTTCAATTTGACAATATATTGTCTCATTCTTCAAAAAAAAAAAAAAACAAACAATGTACGGATTTTATTTTCTAAAATCCGCACTGATCATTTTTTTCTACAACTAAAATTATTCTCAGATTTCTTTCGCTCAGGTCTCTGATGCCTCTCTTAACTTTGTTATAAAAAGGGTAAGTCTAATCAATCAGCATATCGTGGCTGGTTCGGGCAACTCAAACCTAAAATTCCCTGTTTAGAAAAAATGCTGAGTCACCCATGACGTCAGACAACAACAAAACGTTGCAGATACACCATGAAAGAACTTCCGTTATTAACACACGAACTATTTTTCGGGAGGGAATAATTCTGCTGGACTTTCGGAGATAAATTCGTAACTCCAAATTAAAATGAATTATATTTAAAAGTTCCTCTTCAAAGTATAATGAAGAATTTCATTGTTACTTATATCTAATAAAGGAACTTCCTGCTTACAGAAGCATTTCACTAAGCCTAGCAGAGTGGTAGTAGACAACCTCTATATAAACTCAGCGGTCAAAGATCCAAAAACATTTCGGTCACGTGCCGGACTGTCAATGCTCAATGGCAGACTTGAGGCCCCCTGGTTTCGGCAGGGCCGGGCTACATTCGGCTGAGCTAGCTGCAACATTGACACCTTTGCCCGCCTTGTATAGCACTGGACCTCTTGGTCCAGTTTAAGCTATAATCAGTCATACGTGCCCGCACCCAAATTTGGGTCAAATACCAGCTTGGCTCATCACGCCCACATTGCACTAAGTGGGCCGATGACCAGCTTAGACCAGTAGGGCTCGATCCTCGGTTCGTGCCCGACCTTCCCCCCCCTAAACCTCCACTATAATCGACCCTCGGGTCATTGACCTTGTGTCGAGTCCTGTCTGGTGGCAGACAGAGATAAATATCACATTTCGGCTGCGTGCAGGACTGTCAATGCTCACTGGCAGATCTGAGGCCGATAGGCCCCCGGTTTCGTTTGGGCCGGGCTACCTTCGGGTGGGTGAGCTGCATTATTGACACCTTTGACACACTTGAATAGCACTGGACCTCTTGGTCCAGTTTAAGCTATAATCAGGCATTTGTGCCTGGACCCATGTTTGGGGCTATGTCCAGATAGGCTCACCAGGCCCACATTGCACTAAGTGGGCCTAAGACCAGCACAGTCCAGCAGGGCTCGAGCCTCGGCCCGTGTCCGACCTTCCTCTCCCAAACCCCCATTATAATTCAACCTTCAGGTCGTTTGACCTTGTGTCAAGTTCTGTCTGATGGGAGGCAGAGACAAATATCACATTCCAGCAGAGACAGTGCCGGAGTGTCAATGTTCAATAGTAGATCTGAGGCCGAAAGGCCCACCGCTTAGGCTGGGCTATCTTCGAGCGGGCGAACTGCATTATTGGCACCTTTGACACGTTTATATAGCGCTGGATCTCTTGGTCCAGTTTAAGCTATTATCAGGCATCCGTGTCTGGACCTATGTTTGGGTCTGTATCCAGTTAGGCTTATCAGGCCCACATTGCACTAAGTGGGCTCGAGCCTCGGCTTGTGCCCGACCTTTCCCTCTCCTAACCCCCGCTATAATTCGACCTTCAGGTCATTTAATCTTGTGTCAAGTCCTGCCTGGTAGGAGGTAGAGACAAATATACACATTCCAGCTGGGACAGAGCCTGATTAGCCACCGTGCTTCACACAGAGGCTTTTCTGCGTCCTGTCTGAGACCGCCGGTGAGCGAGGAAGATTATCTGTACCTCCTCTGGTCATAACACTCCAACCAAGGTCTTATTCGCAGCAGCTGCTAGAGACACACAGCTACAGGCCTACCCAACAGCCGTTGTCTTGACTCCAGCCAGCAGACGACGCAGGAACCAACGACAGCCGCGAACCCAGCACAGCCTACTAAACCAACCACAGCTGCTTTTCTCATCCGAACTGCTCTTCTAAGAGCCAACCTCAGAAAGTCTTACAATCAAACAGCTCTTCTAAGAGCTAACCTCAGAAAGTCTTCGGAGACCACCTTTATCGTTTTACTGCACCTCCCCGGCTCCAGCTTCCCCAGCAGCAGTTCCTGCACCATCCAGTTACCAGCAACTACAGACCAGCTCCAGCTTCACCAGCAGCAATTCCTGCACCTTCAAGCTACCAGAACCAGCAGACCTGCTGCAGCTTCATCCAGCAGCAGTTCCGGCACCTTCCAGCAACCAACACTTATAAACCTACTCCAGCTTAACCCAGCAGTAAGTCATGCACCAACAAGCAACAGCACCAACTGCCGACCAGCTCCAGCTTCACCCAGCAGCGGAATTCTGTATCACCATAGTCTACGAGCAACCACTGCTCGGACTAACACGACACACCGATGCCACATCGACACATTCCCGGTTAACCAAAGTACTGCACAACCAAGTCTCCAATCATCCAGCCTCTGCGACCAGTAACTGAATTTTCGGACCCGCGACAGGGCAGTCGCGCACACCAATTCAGACTACATCCTCGTCCCTGAACGGACCAATTTTTATTGTTATCGATTCGCCGAATAAATCTTGACCTTTCGAATTAACCCCCTTATCTTTGTCATTTTTACTTAGTTGGTCTTCAGTCATTTTATTTTTCAAGTTTGTGGGATCAACGTAACAAGTCCCGTAACAAGCAATGACATCAATCACGGATATACTAACACTGATATTAAAAAAATAAAATCAAGAAAACGATCATTGGTTATATTTTTCTCTAATTATTTAACTAAAAAGTCTCTGATGAAAAATTGATCACTTATTTTACAAACATGCGTCAGAAAAATATACTTGAGAATTTCAATTTTTCTTTTTTGTAATATAACAGCAAACCTAAAAAAAAAAACGTGCATAAATCTCACAAGTACCTTAAGTTCTAACAATGATATAAAATCATACAAAAATATCACACAAAAAATTAAAAAAAACATAATAATAAAAAATCATTCAAAAAATAATATTAAATGGACACTTAATTGAATATAGTTTATGAAAATAAAATTGAAAAACTAAAATTCAATAAACAGCCACAAAACAATATTACTTTTACTGTATTTCTAACCCAGTCGGTTGGGACTGTAGAATACACCGACTGCATCTCTGTAGATGGGTCAGACCCCCAACGAGTGTTCTGGATATGAAATTAGACTATCTGATGGTGAGGTTTCAGCCTTAAATTTGGGGGAATGTGGAGTGCCCCTTCAATGCCATCGCTCCCAGATCCATTCTGACCCATAGTGTCCTATTTATGGGTCAAATAGAACAAACTATGTGTGTTAACAAATGATTGATGTTAAATTGTGACTGTTACTTAGCAATACTTGAAATTATTTCAACTGAGTGCAAAAAATGTGTTTGGCCCAGCGGTTAGAGTGTTCGCCAATGGCCCGGGAGACCTGGGTTCAATCCCAGGTCGAGTCATACCAAAGACTTTTAAAATGGTACTTGATACCACCTTGCTTAACACTCAGCATTATAAGGTACGGTTCAAGGGTAAAGTGGAGCAATCCTGGGAATGGAGTAGCGCCCTCCCCTACACCTTGGTGTAGTAGCTATCGAAAAGGGAGCCTTCGGGTCACCCTCGACTATGGTCGCTAACTTTACTTTACTTACTTATATATATATATATATATATATAAACAGGATTTGGCATCAAATAACCTACAATGATCGATATGACATAAAACCAAACCTAACTAAACCTAACTGTATTTCAAATAGGCGTATATTTTTGTAAATGAACAAGAAAAGAAATACAAGCAGCCGGATCTAATACATGATTTAAAATAGACCAGTTTTCATTTATTTATTTATTTATTTATTTATTCATTTATATACTTTTCTGTTTATCTTACATTAAAAGAAACAAAAAAGTGCCAAAAAGTAATAAACTTAGAAAATAAGCTTATATATATATATATATATATATATATGTGTGTGTGTGTGTGTGTGTGTGTGTGTGTGATCATAGTATTTTCCGTCCTTACCGAGTTCTTCCTGGTTATGTTGGTAATCACCAGGTATTATTGGCAATAGACAAAATTCCTCAGTGAAATCCTTGTCATCGATGTCCATATTATCAGTAGATATTTCATTTTTCCTCGATACACCGATCATATTCATATTGAATACAATGATTTTTCCAGCATTTATTCTTTTTCTGTTAATTATTCCCGAAAGTCTCACGGCAACAGTGTGTGTTAATCACATTGATACCAGTGATAATATTATTCCAAGACTTCAATTTTTTTTTTATAGAAAAGATCTTTTTACCGGAGAGAAAAAAATTAACTTCTATTTTTAAAGCAAATGCTTTCTTCTCTGCTACTTTAACCAAACCTGCAAAAAATCAACCTTACAACAAAGCCGTTGATAAATATAATTTTTTGTTTTGTTTTTTACTTATATGTCAATAAAGAGATATATCGTTATCGGGACCGAAGGTCCAAAGGACATAGGGGAATTTCTTGAAATCTCTGAAGTTGTTTGCATTTACGTTTTGGCCTGAAGTGGAAAAGAAGGTGAACATTAGAGAGTATAGGGATACAGTAAATAATTATGGGTGCCTCGAGTGGTGCAATGGTTAACAAGCTAGATTTGCAAACCTTTCACGAGTGCCCCATTCATATGGCTTTGTGTAACAGCAAAACAAAAAGTTAAGTAAATTACTATCCGTTAAGTAGGGTGTCACACGATAATACCATAATCTAATCTTCGACCTCTTTTCGCTCTAATTTTTGACCAGTAGAGACATTGTCACAGACCCTGCAAGGGAACAGTAAAGACACATGGCCATCTTACTTACACTTAATAAGTAAGCCTTTAGCTATTTTGTATCCCTTCCATATACTGCTTATTCAACGAACAATGTGTATAGTTCTAACTGTCGAGACAGGGTTGTGTATTCTTTCCTTATAATACCACCTGCATGTATATTGTGTATATAAAATATTAAGAGTTCTTGCCATGTATAATTGAGTTTATTGTGTCTTTCCTTCCGTTTTGTTCAGTGTTAGTATATACTAATGCTAATTTTGGTTCTTGGAAAGTGGAGACTCGACTGAATATCTTCCATAACATCAAGCATTTCTCGTAAGAGAATGTCCTAGATAATACATTAAACTGCATCTGCTGGGGAGGCTACAGTCCTGGAGTTTAGGAAATGTGAAGAACATTTTTATTACCGATTGTTAATCCAGGTTGGTGGTATCTGTACGGGGTGACAGAAGATTTGGTCGTTGGGTTATTTGTTCAGTTTGGGTTTTGGATATCTGACTCCGTTGGTAAGAATTACACCTTCTTAATTCATTGGCATCTTCTTCTCTGTGAAGACTGCAAAGGAAGTAAAAGGAAGGAGGCAGAGAGAGGACATATCTTTTCGATTTCAACTTTATTTCGTTTATGTTTTCGCACGCCCATTCTGTAGCGAGGAATGTCTTCCTAGATTATTTGAGAACCGTCGTTTCTCTCAAATCAGGCATTGAAATTCAATAGTTTTCAGGGTTGATATGTCCAAATTCGGTGTTTTTAGTCGCGGGTTTTTATTTATAATAAAAATTTTACAAAAAAAAATTTGTTCAGTTTGGGTTTTGGATATCTGACTCCGTTGGTAAGAATTACACCTTCTTAATTCATTGGCATCTTCTTCTCTGTGAAGGCTGCAAAGGAAGTAAAAGGAAGGAGGCAGAGAGAGGACATATCTTTTCGATTTCAACTTTATTTCGTTTATGTTTTCGCACGGCCATTCTGTAGCGAGGAATGTCTTCCTAGATTATTTGAGAACCGTCGTTTCTCTCAGATCAGGCATTGAAATTCAATAGTTTTCGGGGTTGATATGTCCAAATTCGGTGATTTTAGTCGTGGGTTTTTATTTATAATAAAAAATTTTACAAAAAACAAATTTTGTTATGAGGCACAAGGCCGCTACAAATGTTTTGGGGGAAGGGGAGAGGGAGCGGTCACGCTTTGCTAAGGGGTCCTAGCTAGTCGCAATCGCCGACCCATTCACACAGTCGTAGTCGTGGGTTGATGTCCATTTGGTACTTTTATATAGGCTACTGTTAACTGATCTGGTTGTTACTGGTGGAAGGGTGAACCAGCGTGCCGCAAAGTGGACACATGGCTCACTCACCACCAGCAGCTAAAAAGAGATCCTTCCAATGCAACGGTCACTTTGCCCAGTCGGCTGGGGCTGTAGAATACACCGACTGCACCTCTGCAGAGAGGTAAGACCTCCCTCCCAAATGAGTGTCCTGAATATAACACTAAACAATCTGATGGTGAGGTTCGAGTGATGTTGGAGCTTTGGGGAATGCAGAGTACTCCTTCATTGCCATTACTCCCAGGTCCATTCTGGCCCGGAATGGTAGCACCTGATAGGGCCCTATCTATGGATTAAATAGAACAGCATACTTATGCTAAACTGAATTGTTTGAAATAGACTGTTTGTCTAAACTGAATAGCTTAAAATAGAAATGTTTTTGACAATTAAACAGTGTGCTTAGATTTAAACTGCATGCTTATGCTAAACTGAATTGTTTGAAATAGAACTCTTTTTGGCATTGAAACTCTACTTTCACTAAACTGAATTGTTTAATGTAGAACTGTTTTGACATTTAACTGTGTGTAAACAAAATCTATACTTATACTAAACTGAATTAGCTGAATTAGAATTCTTTGACTAAACTGAATAGCTTGAAATAGAAATGTTTTTGACAATTAAACAATGTACTCCTGCTAAACTGAATTGTTTGAAACAGAACTGACTATTTTCATAAAAATGGATTTGACGTTAAATAACCTACAAAGGTTGATATGCCACAAAACCAACCAACCAACCAACCAACAAAAGGTCACTGCTGAAAGAGAACAGGTTTCTTTTTCGTGTCCTCAAGTTCATTTTAAAGCATGCGTAGTTCCACCTTCCTGTCAGGGGCTTCTAGAAACTTCTGCACTTTTGAACCTAGTTTTATTTTATTTATTTTCTTTTTCTTTTTTCTATTCACTACACCTGTTAGGGTTCCATCTATGGGACAATTAGAATTGTTCAATCTTTTACTAGGGATTATGGACATCAAATAGAAGTATTAGTGTTAAATATCAATACTTGAACCATTTAACGATGTGCAAACAAATATTAATATCAAATAGAATCATTAATGTTCAATAAGAATACTTGAAACTTTGTGCAAACGAATACGTTTTGGCTCGTTTAAAAATGTTACCTAATATCTATTCGCTTACAAAACGTGTGTGTGTGTCAAAGAGATTTAGCATTAAAATGACATTATAGGACTTTACACTCCTATAATTTAATTTGGGCGGTATGCCACTTGATCCCACAACAAAGATGGCGGACACACACAAATATTCAGTCTCGGGAAACCATTGGCCAGGAGAACCACATGACCTGCTTAAAACTACGTCCGCGTAAATTTCGTCCAGCGTCTTTTGGAGCCGATTTCAAGACACGTATTTTCTATAAATACGTCGTTTTCAAACACTCTTTCTCCTTTTCCCAATTTCCATTGCAGCGCTGACACACTCTCTTCAGTGTGACACTCCTATTCACGAACAGAAGTAAAAAGCCAAAAAATGGATAAGCCTCGCAGACATTCATTTCTTCAAAACACTTTGACTATGAGACTTTCGAATCACATGAAGAAATAGACATTTTAAATATGTCATCATCATCATCATGTCGCGCTGGTAGCACGGATATCCCTGACCCTCTCTCGCCACTCCTCCCTATCGTTCATCGCCCAAGGTAGGTCTTCAGGACAACATCCCGTATCCTCACATAGTTGCTGAATGTACGTTCGTGCTGGTCGTTCTGCTTTTGCACGGCCATGTGTGGGGGTCCATAAGGGTACATCTCTTATGAGCTCGTCTCTGCTTCTCCAGCAGTGTCCTGCATGTCTGGTTCGTCTAACTTGAACAGTTTTCGTGATAGGAGGCAGGTGGCCGTACAGTTGGTGTCTTGTGGGGTGTTGCCGCCAGGACTTGTTCAAGATTGCACGCAGCATTCTTGTGTAATTGGCGTCTAGCTTCTTCTCCAGCCGTTTTGTTAGCGTCCATGTAGTGCACCCGTATAGCAGTATCGATGTGACCGCTGCCTGGAAGAAACTACGTTTCATTTTATCGGTTAGATCTGATTTCCATAGAATCGATAGCCTATTGATAGCTGTCCATGCTTTCGTTAACCTCGTGTCGATGTCCTGTTCGGTTGATTCGACGCTGCTTCCTAGGTAAGTGAATTTGTCTACTAGTTTAAGAGGGGTTCCGTCTAGAGTGGAGATGTCCCCCGTTTGATTAGAGCACATATATTCCGTTTTGTGTGCATTAACATAGAGGCCTATGCCTGCGGCTGCTCGTTCCAAATTATGCAGTAGTGTTTCGGCTTGGTCGGGTGTATTTGCCAGTATCGCTATGTCATCGGCGTAGTCGGCGTCAGTAATTGTTTATGTAATCAACCTTAATAGGACGTTTTCATTATTAACTTTTTCTGTAGTTTAGTTGTGTTAGTCACACACACACACACACAGAGGACTATTTTACTAACAATGTAGAATTAGCAATATTTTTAATGTATCAATGTAAGTTTTGTATAGATATAAATTTGTTTTGTTTGTCGCCTTGTTTTGAATGTTCCTTTTGTCCGCGCCGTTTCATATCCTTTACTCATTTGCTTCATATCTTCATTCATTTGCTTCATTCATTCACGTACCTTTATCCATGTGCCTATATTATGCCTATATTTTGCGTTATTCCAAACATAACATAAAAATAAACTACAAAATGGAAAATTTACCCTTACAACATAAAACACAACCAATCATCTAAAAAGAGAAAGGAAAGATGTGTGGGGATATGTAATTGTTTAGTGGATATGTTACTCTCCATTTTGTGGTGGTAGGTTTAGTGAATATTTTTGGTCCCCCGCAATTTATTGTTGGTTTATATTTGAAAGAGGCATTTGAAGTAAAGATGTGAAACGACGCGTACAAAAATACATTTAAAACAAAGCAGTACAAACAAAATTAAATTTCTATATTAAGAAATACATGAAAAAGGAAACATTACAAATATTCCAATATAGTCTGTTGAATATTCCTCAGTGTGTGTATGTGTGTACTAACACATATATCATGGAAAAAGACTAAATATTGGATTTGAATGTTCAGAAGTTCGCTTTTACATGTAGTAAGTTTTCAAAGTGGTTGAAAGTCAGATGTTTAGAAAAAGGAGGAAGGGAGGAAAATGTTTATAAAGAGTACTTATTCCTTTTCTTTTCTTTCTTTTATGGTGAGGTAGTGGAACTACCAGAAAAGTAGTTTCAGCTCTTAGCTCCAGGGCGGATGTTACTTCTCGCTTGATCACTGTATCTATATGCTTCCTTTGGTCTCTTTTGTTCTCACTGTCTCGGTTCACAAAAATCCCGAGTTTTTATCTCTCCACACCGGCTCCCAACTCGTCACTCCACAATCCTTCTCCTTTTTGGCGCGACCGCTTCCCATTGGCAACTTTAATTTTTATTATTTTTTCTGACTTCTGACTTCTGACCGGATGGGTGCGTGGATCCGATGCGTAGCGACGCGTTTATACATTTCTATGCAGCAACCGACGAGTCAACATCCGGTCGGGAGTTTTATTGTTTATTCCTAAATCCCCACATGCTACACCTAGTCTTCTAGTAAAGTAAAGTTGGCGACCGTAGTCGAGGAAAACCAGAAGGCTCCATTTTCAATAGCTACTACACCGAGGTGTAGGGGAGAGCGCTACTCCTTTCCCTGGATTAATCCACTTTACCCTTGATACGTACCTTATATTGCAGAGTGTTGAGCAAGGAGGTATCAAGAACCATTTTTAAAGTCTTTGGTATGACTCGACTTAGCATTGAACCCAGGTCTTCCGGACCATTGGCGAACGCTCGACCCACGAGGCCAATGAGCCGGCTTGTCATAATAGTAGGACACCAACGATTAGAATTTTGAACTTTGCCTTAATATTGACAAATTATTTAAATTAATAATTCGCGAAAAATCTGTTAAAGGAACAGTATTTTCTGGTAACAACACTAAATTATATTTTTATGAAAAATTATAACCATCGCCAAAAGTTAACTTCGATATTCTCGGACGAATCGATGCTCTCAGCCCCACTTGACCGTAAATTACACTAGCCTCTGGTTGCAGACAGCACCTGTTGTTACTTAGAAGTGGACATTCATCTAAGTACATAACAGACTCATTGGTGTTTAATTTCGATGATGTGGCGGGAACCGGTGCTTTTAGTTGACTGTAACAAAACTTCTTTCTTGGCAGATTTGCGATTTTTTTCATTGGTTAAAAAAAAAGATTTTTCTCGTGAAATATTTTTTCTTTTTTCATCAAAAAACAAATTGTCTTCTTATAATAAAAATATTCAATAAATAAGAAAGATTGCGTAATTTGCATGTGTAGCAGTCACAGATCTATTTCCTCTCGCGAATCAGTGCCCCCGCTAAGCGATTCGGTCACACACTGACCAATCAGGGGCAGAGCGCATTGATTCCTTCTTCCTCTCCAGAACTATTTTTTCTATCCCTTTTTGGAAGTCACGACAAGTCAGAGAGCACCTAGTTAGCAGCCAAAACAGACCTCTCTCACGTCCTCTGCTACGGACATTCCACATGGAAACCTTCACTGAAGAGCACGCTGCAACTAGTCTCACACACTGAAGAACCAGCCTTGCGGTCAGTCACACGAGCTATTTGCTACAGTGACACACACTTCCTACAAACTCAAGGACCAACATACTAACCGGCGACACCAAAAGGAACCCTTTCTCACTCTGACTCTTTTACTTCTGCTAAAATAATAAACCTTTCGTTGTTGTGTTTCAAAAGAAGTTTCGTTATTTATTTGTGTTGTCAATTCATTTATAGTGTTAGGGAAACTAACCATTCATAACACTAAACATGTGTACTGAGCTTTTTAACTTATCATAATAAAGTACGGTTTTGTGAAGATTAATAAGTTAATAAATGTTGTCTGGCGGTTAATGTTTGTCGCATCTGATGATCATTGCTCGCACTACAAACTAAAAACAACATTATTCTTTTAGAGACTGGAAAAAGATTATAACTTTGGTTTCTGGCAATAAAATTTTCAATATCTATTCCATACAGTTAGACAAAAAAAGTAATTATCCAATTTGGCTAATCATTGTATAGGAAATTTAGTTGGAAATACGTTGCTTCCTCTCAAGAACAATCACATAAAATCAACAACATATTTTATTATCTGAGCAAACTAAATAAAAAGAATACAAAAGTGGTAAGTGAACGTATGTATTTAGAAATGTCCTTATTGTTATACGTCTATGTGAAATTCCTAAAAGATATGAGAGTTTGTGAGAGACTTATATATTTGAGAAGTATTTGTTGTTGATTGTGTAGAATTATATATACTCGTTTGTAAGCTAACATGCTAAGGCTATTGTATACTGTGTACTATTCTATGGTGTCATGCTCAATGTGAGATGAGATTAGTCAGTAACGAAAAGTCTATATCCTGGAAGACAAGTCAGATATTTTTTAAGACATTCTGTGGATTAAGAGAACGAGATCTTCGCGTCACCTTCTTACATACTGCTTTCGCAACATCATCCAGCGGCCATTAGCAAAAACTCTTTGGCAGATAAGGATGGTAATCTCATACCTTGTGCGCACAAAATAAGGTCCAGCTTAGCATAATACTTCCAATATAAGTCAAACCCATCTCACTGAAAAAAAAGTATGAGATTATCAAAAATAATAAACAAAAAAGTAAACGGAAACGTATACTACAATGATAGTATCGACAGCGACTTACTCTAACTCGCAGGCTATCCAATATCTGTCCTCACATTGTCTATTCTTCAAAAAGATCTTTAGTCTTTTATTGGTTTATTTTCATAACACAATAAATCAATTGACAATACAAATAAATAACAAAACTTCTTTGGAAACACAACAACGAAAGGTTTATTATAGTAGCAGAAGTAAACGAGTCAGAGTGAGAAAGGGTTCTTTTTGGTGTCGCCGGTTAGTATGTTGATCCTTGAGTTTGTTGAAAATGTGTCACTGTAGCAAGTAGCTCATATGACTGGCCGCTAGGTTGGTTCTTCTGTGTGTGAAGCTAGTAGCAGCGTGCTCTTCAGTGAAGGCCTTCCATGTGGAATGTCCGTAGCAGAGGGCGCGAGAGAGGTCTGTCTTGGCTGCTAACTAGGTGATCTCTGACAGTCAAAAAGGACTCGAAAAATAGTTCTAGAGAGGAGAGAAGGAATCAATGCGCTCTGCCCCTGATTGGTCAGTGTGTGGCCGAATCGCTTGGCGGGGGCATTGATTCGCGAGATGAAATAGATCTGTGACTGCTACATATCTATCGCTTACTAGGCTCGGTCGAAATTGTATACGCCAAAGGTTAGCTCCACAAAGAAAAAAATAAACTAAAATAAACAAACGAATCCGAGAATACACTTGTTTTTATTCACTCTTTGAGCAATCTTAATGAACGAGAGAACGACTCGTCTGATACTTCGATTTTCAGCCTTAATGAATAGACCCTCTGAGAACATGGGAGCTGGTCAATTTTCTCCTCGTTTGGTGTCCAATGGCTAACCGCTAACTGCTTTTCGAGCAGCTACTTGGTAACCTACTGCTGCTTACTACTCAAGATTCGAACGGCTTCAAGTCTTTTTTACGACCAATGTTGAGCAAGGGTTCTTTCTTCGCCCGGCAGCCCAGTCGAACGGCCTAACCAACCGAGACTAATCTGGCTGCCTCTGCTCTGCCAATTTCTGGTAGCTCCTTTGAATATATGGTGCTTCAGATTCCGTAAAAGAAAACCACTCCTCCCAGAACTAAAAATACATTTTAAAAAATGAGATCCTTGTCTACTGATTTTTCACTGTACAAGCGCCGAAGATTTCAGTTCACTACGGACATGAAAAAACTAACCTTTTCATTGTCATCGAGAAATCCTACTCTTTCTATTTTATTGTCTATTAAAATTTGCCGACCTGCTAACGTGTTTAGCTATCTCTTTGATATTTCTATACACACACATCAATGTACATACGTATACGCTGCGTCTATGCCCACATAACCATACAGATATACTTGCACCCATATACATACACATACATATACACTAAGCCTATACCTATATATATATTCATACACACCTGGGTAATTCCCCGTGGTACAATGGCTAAAGTGCTGGACTGCGGCTCCAAAGTAAGCAAGTTCGAATCCCAGTTGCACTATTACGTTCATTTTCGAACTAATATCCTTAGAAAGGTATTAACACTCTTATTTTCGACAGCTATGGGATTCCGCTGTTCTTCTACAAGGGTGGCTTTGGCATTAAATAACCCATGAAGGTTGGTTTGGTTACCATCCGGATAAGATTCAATCATTTGTTTCATTTCTTTTGTTTTCTTTTTTTACATTTAAAACCCCATCACTACAATTTACCCACCTGCTATATTTATTTAGTCTTCCCTTCTCCAACTATTAAAAAGGCGGCGACTTACGGCAAACTGCAGATATATAATTTTGAGGACAAATTCGTAACTGGTCAGTAAAAAACAATGATGGAAATGACTGAAACCTACTCTTACTTCCCTTGTTTACCTGTGAATTTCTTCTGATGACCGCTGGGTGGTTTTGTTAAAGAAGGCGTGAAAATCATATTTTCTTTACCCTCAGGATTCATACTTATGCGACCCCCATACTAGCTAGCTCTGGAGCTGAGCCGCTTTACGTACGTGCCGGGTGGAGTATCAATGACAAACATACATTCACGTTGCACTGGTCTGGTAAATAGATGACTAGCAAGGTTACCTGGCATACGTGCCAGGAGACTTAGCAAAGGCTAGCATAGTTCACATTTCTCCTATTGATCCAATGACCAGCATAGCCCAGCATAGTTTCGGTTCGTGCCCGACCTCCCTCTCCCCTAAATCCCTACTATGAAAAAAAAGACCTTGAGTCAAATTGAATTGAATTAAAAATAATTATTAAAACGTGCAGAAACTCCCAGAGGCCTCTGACAGGAAGAGGGGCGACGCATGCGCGAAGAAAAGGAACCGTCCCGACAAAAGGAAGAATCCCACTCTCTTTCAGCAGCGACCAGCGGAGTGACAACACCTGGATCTTTTTTGCCATCTTTTTTAGCCATGCGTCCGTCTTCGGACGACACATTGGCTAACCCTTCTACAGGTAGTAGTGGTCTCTTTCGCCACCAACCTGATTATAACACAGGATTTAGACAAACTCTCAAAAGCGACTAACACGTCGCTAAAGCTTTATATACCTAACACGTTGTTAAAGCTTTAAATACCGAATTTGGACACATATATACCCAAGAAACGACTAACGCATTTTTAACACCTTGATTGGGAGATTCAGCCATTTCATTTGTATTCAGGAAGAATTTCCACACCCACTGAGTGGTTGTTGAACCCAGAAATAAAGGCAAAATATAAAAGATATCTTCTTTTACTATCTTCTTCTTTCATATAATTCCTTTACAGCCTTCATATCCAATAAGTTAAACCCGCAAGACAACGTGGGGTAAGAATAGAATGACCCAGATGGTCAGATAGCAAACGGCAACACAGCTTGCCTTAGGACCCCATTCCCTTACATGACCCGAGGTGCTCACTAGGATAATACAGTGTAACCCGGATATAAGAGAGTTGTCGGATTCGGAGAAGAAGTCTCTTACATCCTGGTTTCTCTTATATTCGGGTTTGGTCTATTTTATATACATTAACACAGGCTCTATTTCGGAACCAGAGAAAAAATCTCTCTTATATCAGGGTTTCACTTATATCCAGGTTACACTGTAGTATCATCATCATCATCATCATATCGTGCTGGCAGCACGGATATCCCTGACCCTCTCTCGCCACTCCTCCCTATCGTTCATCGCCCTAGGCAGGTCTTCAGGACAACATCCTGTATCCTCACACAGCTGCTGAATGTACGTTCGTGCTGGTCGTCCTGCTTTTGCGCGGCCGTGTGTGGGGATCCATAAGAGTACATCTCTTATGAGTTCATCTCTGCTTCTCCAGCAATGTCCAGCATGTCTGGTTCGCCTAACTTGAATAGATTTCGTGATAGGGGGCAGGTGGCCGTACAGTTGGTGTCTCGTGGGGTGCCGCTGCCAGGACTTGTTGAGGATTGCACGCAGCATTCTTGTGTAATTGCCATCTAGTTTCTTCTCGAGCCGTTTTGTTAGCGTCCATGTAGTGCATCCATATAGCAGTATCGATGTGACCGCTGCCTGGAAGAAACTGCGTTTCATTTTATCGGTTAGGTCTGATTTCCATATAGTCGATAGCCTATTGATAGCTGTCCATGCTTTCGTTAACCTCGTTTCAATGTCCTTTTCGGTTGATTCGACGCTGCTTCCTAGGTACGTGAATTTGTCTACTAGTTTAAGAGGGGTTCCTTCTAGAGTGGAGATGTCCCCCGTTTGGTTATAGCACATATATTCCGTTTTGTGTGCATTAACATGGAGGCCTATGCTTGCTGCTGCTCGTTCCAGGCTATGCAGAAGTGTTTCGGCTTGGTCAGGTGTATTTGCCAGTATCGCTATGTCATCGGCGTAGTCGGCGTCGGTAATTGTTGTTGCGGGATATCTTCTGCTTCTTTTCTTCGTCAGTTCGAAGCCATTCTCTTTGATTTTGTCAATCGATGTTCTAAGTACGTAGTCTAGACAAATGATAAAGAGATACGGAGCCAGCGTGTCCCCTTGTAGTACTCCTGCTACAATGTCGAAGTATTCTGTGTCTCCATCTGGTGATCGTACTTTTACTTTAGTGTTTCTATAGAGAATCGTTATTGCCGCTACGGTTTCTTTAGGTATGCCGTACGCTAGTAGGATTTGTTCCATCTTTCCTCTGTGAATGGAGTCGAAAGCCTTGGTAAAGTCGACAAATATTAATGTCGCTTGTAGGTTCTTTGCCCGTACACCTTCAAGGATTCTGCGGATGGTTAGTATTTGTGAGGTCGTAGATCTATTTCTTCGGAAGCCATTTTGGTTTTTTCTAAGTATGTTGTCGATTTTGGGTTCTATGCGGTTTCGTAGTAGGGCATTGTAGATTTTGGCAGCTATGGATGTAAGTGTTATGCCTCGGTAGTTTTTGGCTAATCCGAGGTCCCCCTTTTTAGGGAAGGGGAGTATGCATCCCTTCGTCCATCTATCTATCGGATTTTGATTGTATACTGCGTTGCAGTGTCGGAGCAGTATGTCGTCGAATTGTCTGGTCTTCCATACTTCCGGGGGAATTTCGTCCAGTCCTGCAGCTTTCCTATTTTTAATTTTTCTGAGAACCGAGTCGAGTTCTCCTTGTGTGAACGGTAAACTTGGACCGTTCACACTGTAGTATATACTGAACAAATACAGCAGATACTGCAAGCTACCAGAGGCCCGTGTGCCAAATTGATCAAAGCTTAGTAAACAACAAATGTTCTTTCTGTTATTATTTATTTACGATAGTAAATCCCCTTTTCCCGGTGTTGATATGTGGCACAAGGTTGGTTTAATGTACAGTGCCTAGCACGAAGCAAGTCTTCCGAGAAGTGAGTGCAAAAATTGCTCATGTTCCATCACCATTCCCTTTCAAGGGCGCCCCAGGTACCAGATAATCAACCTAGAATTTAGTGTTTTTAGACGAGTGTTTCTAGAACTGTGCAAAAGTATTATTTAAACAAAACACCTGGCACAAGTGAACATATTTACTGAGTTAGGTACCTTGGGTAGTGTAATGATTAGCAAGTTAGACTAGCAAACTTTCACGAGCGAGTTAGGTGCCCCATTCATTCGTCCTTGTGCCACATCTAAACAAAGAGCTTACTTAATTACTACATATTTATGTAGTATTGCCCAGTCTTGCACACAAGTTGTTATTTACCAAGCTTGGCTTAATCTGGCAGATAGACTGCTTACAGTACCTGCTGTTTCTAAGTGGTTACTCATCTAATAACTAAGCAAGTTTATTGTTGCTTAACTTCAATATTCTAAAAGGAACCGGTGCTATCAGCGTGACTTGACTGTAAATCACACTAATCTCTAGTTACTTACATTTAACTGTGTATAAACAAAAAACTATACTTATGCTAAACTGAATTGTTTGAAATAGAACTGTTTTTACATTATGAAACTGTGTAATTGTTCTAAATGGAATTGTTTAAAATAGAATTGGTTTGACATTTAATCTGAAGGCTCCCTTTTCAATAGATAATTAGTTTAACATTTTAATTTTCATGTATAATAAGTAAAATTGAGGACTGTAGTCAAAGGTGACACGAAGGCTCTCTTTTTGATAGCTACTACACCAAGGTGTAAGAGAGGGTGCTACTCCATTCCCTGGATTGCTCACTTTACCCTTGATCCTTACCTTATAATGCTGGGTGTTAAGCAAGGCAGCATCAAGTACCATTTTTTGAGTCTTTGGTATGTCTCGATCTGGGATTGAACCCAAGTTGTGAGTAATATCTCCTGTGTTAATAGAGACAATAGATTGATAACTTCTAAAAACCCACTCTGAATTGTCTGGCAAGACACATGGTGCAACATATATAGGTATTTGGTTGAGAAGTGTTTCTATTTCCTAGGAATTCTATTTCCTACGATGATAACGATTACACTCTGTGAGCCTTCCTTGATAGAGCAAGGGCAGTAACAGATTGTTCAGGTTCTAAGTTTTATTTATCTCTGCCTCTCACCAGGCAGGATTTGATGCAAGGTCTTTTTTATTGTGGGGATTTAGGAAAGAATTGTGCCCTGCAGGACAATGGTGGTAATAAGATCACTGAGTGTATTGTGAGCTATGTTAGCCTTTACTAAATCTCCCAGCATGTATGCCAGGTGACCTTGTTGGTCATGGATTCACTAGACTCGGGGGGTGGTCTAGTATAATGTGAATCTATGCTTGTCATTGATATTTCACAAGACATGTATACCAGGTGGCCCAGCAAAGACTGGGTACACTAGGAGCAAGCTACTGCAGCGGGTAAGTCTCTTGTTCTGGTTTTAGGTGTTTATATCAAAGAATTCTTTTCGATTCCCTACAAATGCATAGAAGAACTTTTTTGTACAGCAGATTCTGTTTACATTGAGATGTTGAAGGCTGTTTTTGATCTTGCCATGAATTTCTCCATTTTGGATTTGTCTTCATTTTTCATCTCTGATGACTATCTTGTCAAAAAATTCTGTCTTGCAAGAAAAAAAAGACAGTTTTAATTATGCCTAGTTCTAGTGTAATTTCATCATTATCTTCACTTTATTCACTCTCCTCTTCACTTCTCCTCTTTTTTCTCCTCTTCACTTTCTCTTCCTTCTTCCCAAACTTCTTTTACTCCACGGAGACACGCTGGGATGGCTCTCTCTTTCTCTCTTCCTCCTACCTCATAGAGTTTGGTAAAGCATTTTGTGTCAGAAAAGCAGCTGCATGTACATATCTTGACTAAAAGTGTGACACACACAAATGATAAATTGGTAGTTATAAATGTATAAATATATAGATTATTATGAGATATCATGAAATGAATTATGAGAGGAAGATCTAGCTGCATGTTACTAAAATTCTCTTTAAGTTTGTATATATATATATATGTGTGTGTGTGTGTGTGTGTGTGTGTGTGTGTGTGTGTATACATATGTGTGTGTGTATATATGTGTGTGTGTGTGTGTGCGCACGTATATATGTGTGTGTGTATATATGTGTGTGTGTGTGTGTGTGTGTGTATACATATGTGTGTGTGTATATATGTGTGTGTGTGTGTGTGTGTGCACGTATATATGTGTGTGTGTGTATATATATGTGTGTGTGTGTGTATGTGTGTATATATATATATATATATATATATATATATATATATATATTGTCATTCACAAACAGACTGTATCACAACTCTTCAGAGTGGCTGATTATTTTCAAATTGCACAAATGTTTTTAGTCTTTTCTATTTTTATGGAATTTTTTTTGTATAATATTTTTTTACTGACAAATTGCATCATCTGTTTTTTTTCACACTGTCAGAATCATAGAATTGGTATAAAACTAATATATATATATATATATATATATACATATATATATATATATATGTATATATATATATATTCTACAGTCGCCAACCTATACATATATGTGTGTGTGTGTGTTTGTCTATTTGTGTATATATACATATATATAAATATATTCATATATATATGTGCATAAATATGTGCATAAATATATATATATATATATATATATATATATATATATATATATATACCTAGCAAAAACACCACAAGGTTTTTATTAGATTGATTGATTGATCTTAACATCATGTCTACCAGTCTAGGTTTATTTTATGCAAAGAGGTTAGGGAATCACATTCATTGTACATTTGTATTTATTTTTTTGTGTAATTATTTCTTCTGAGAATTTTACATACAGTCGTATAATATCAAGCATTCCTATATAAAACAAACGATTTGGACACACTTATAAGGTTTCAAGTTATTATTTCTATTTATATATGGTCATTTGTTTGTTCACATTTTTATGATTTCAAATAACTAATGATAATCCTTATTAAATAATCATAGCTTTAAGTAACTATTCTTAATACAAATAATTTTCAACAGATTTATTTGACTCTTAGATGGGACCCTAATAGGTACTACCAATCCAGTTCTAAGTGGACCTGGAAGTAATGGCAATGAAAGATACTCGAAACTCCCCAGATCTCCAATACTGGATGGTTGGTTAGTTTTGTTTTATGGTATATTAACTATTTTAGATTATTTAATGCCAAATCCTCTTTAGACGTATATATTAAGTATGTATGATTTGTAAACCCATTTGTTCATAATGTTTTTAAACGAGCTTAATCTCATTCATTTGCACACAGTTAAATGGTTCCAAGTATTGCTATATATCACTAACAATTCAATTGCACATCAGACATTTGTTAACACACAGTTAAATGACCCAACAGTTCTATTTCTAACAATTCAATTGAGTGGTAGTATCTTGACAGGTCAAATAGAACTGTTTGACATTTAAATTGAGTGCAAACAAGTGACTTATGCTAAATTGAATTGTTAGAAATAGAACTGCTTGATTATTTAACTGTGTGTAAACAAATGACTGATGTTTAATTGAATTATTAGTGATACATAGCAATACTTGGAACCATTTACCTTTGCTGATTTATGCTAAATTGAATTGTTTGAAATAGAACTGTTTGCTCATTTAACTGTGTGCATCAACAAAATGTGTTTACAAATCATATATTTAATACATATGTAAAAACAGAATTGATAGCATTTCACATAGCACTAATACTCTTAGGAAAGGTATGAATCCAATTATTCTCCCTCCAGCTATGGGTAAATAGTAGGGCAGACTAGGTTCTTCAGCCTTGGTGAGGCAACCAGTCTAGGAGAAAGAAAACTCTGAATTCAAACCTGTTAAACTCCGCTTAAAAATTGACCTTGGGTCATATCCTGCCCGAGCGGAGGGGTTGGTAAATAGGGTAATAACAGAATTTGGCATTAAATAACCTACAATGGTTGATATACCATAAAACCAAACCAAACCAAACCAAATCATTTAGTTTGTTGTTTTTTTTTTATATATAAATGAAAATATTTTTAATATTACGCTTAAATGTAGTGTTATTTATTTCAAAAAGAAAAAAGATTCAAATATGTTTTTGATTAGGCAATCTAAAAATCATCACTCGTTCAAATGATAAGCTATTTTAATTTGCCTTCAGCTATAAAATTAAAAGAAGACATACCAGACAATGTTCTTTGGTTAATATTGATTTCGATGTTGGAATAAAACCTTCTTTAGGCATTCCACATATAGTGGGTGGCAGTGTGCATCTGGGAAATATATAAATTTATTCACTTTTCCTGTTGGTAGAACAGCTTGCTTCCAGACAATCCTGTCTTTAAACTTTTCACCTGTCAGGACCAACCTTTACCCTGGCCACCCAACAAGAAAAAAAGAACAAACAATTTTCATGCATTTACAAGATTATTATTTATAATTCAGAAAAAGAAGCTAAGATTTTGATTTTTGTTAAAGTTATAACATTTAACATATTTTAAAATCTAGTTACCAAAGTAGATGCTTACAAAATTTTGTTTAGTCCGACAAAAAGCCAAATGGGGAGAATAAGAGTAGAAAGATTGTGTTGTACCAATCATTCAGTTGGGGAGGGTCTGCCTAAATTGATATTTATCAAGGTTGGTGCAGCACAAAGCCAAATAAAGGAAATAAAACTAGTAAGATTGTGCTGCACCAATCTTTTATTTGGGAAAGGTCTGCCTGCATTGATATTTATTAATGTTGGTACAGCACAAGGTAAAATAAGGGAAATAAAACTAGGAAGATTGTGTTGCACCTGTTTTTCATTTGAGGAAGATCTTTAGTTCAGCTTAAGGTTAAATAATGGGATATAGAAGATTGTGTTGCACCAGTGTTTCAAATGGTCATGGTCAGCTTACTTTGATATTTACATTCATTTGAGAATAGCACAAGACCAAATGGATGTAGGAAGATTGTGTTGCATCTGTCTTTCAATAGGTGAGGCGCTGCCTGCATTTAGTTTAGCATAAGGTTAGATAATAAGAAACAGGAATTGGAAGATTGTGTTGCACTCTTGTTTCAAAAGCTAGTTTGTATTGCTATTTAGTTTAGTTTAATACAGCACAAGATCAAATGGAAGTAGGAATATTGTTTGGTTTGGTTTGGTGGGTTTCATGGCATATCAATCTTAGTAGGTTAATTAACGCCAAATCCATTTTTATGTAAATAATCTGTTCTATTTAAAACAATTCACTTTAGCATAAGTACACAGTTTAATTCTCAAAAACATTTCCACTTCAAACTATTCAAGAAGTTATATGTAACAATTCAGTTAAGTGTAAATACAGTTTTAATGTCGAAAAACAGTTCTATTTTAAATAATTCAGTTAAGTATAAGCACACAGTTTAAATGTAAGTATGGTTTAAATGTCAAAAACATTTCTATTTCAAGCTATTTAGTTTACTCAAACAATTAAGTTTAGCATGAGTATGCTGTTAGTTCTATTTAACCCATAGATAGGGCCCTATCAGGTGCTACCACTCCAGGCCAGAGTGGACCTGGGAGTGATGGCAATGAAGGGGTATTCCGCATTCCCCAAAGCTCCAGCACTGCTGGAACCTCACCATCAGATTGTTTAGTGTCATATCCAGGACACTCGTTAGGGGGGGGGTCTTACCCCTCTGCAGAGGTGCAGTCAGTGTATTCTACAGCCCCAGCTGACTGGGCAATACACAGAGTTAAATGTCAAACAGTTTTATTTCAGATAATTCATTTCAGCATAAGTACACAGTATAGACATCAAAAACAGTTCTATTTCGAACAATTCAGTTCAGCACTAGTATGCAGTTCCAATGTCAAAACAGTTCTATTTTAAACAATTCAGTTTAGCATAAATACGCAGTTTAAATGCAAAAATTAGTATAGTGAAAGAAGCACGGTTTACTTCTATTTAACACATAGATAGGACCTTTATCAGATGCTACCACTCCGGGCCAGAGTGGACCTGGGAGCGATGGCAATGAAGGGGTACTCCACATTTCCCAAAATTCCAGCATTGCTGGAACCTCACCATCAGATTATTTAGTGTTATATCCAGGACACTCGTTGGGGAGGGGGTCTTACCCCTCTGCAGAGAAGCAGTCGGTGTATTCTACTGCCCCAGCCGACTGAGCAACAACAGCTACAAGCTGGAATATTGTATTCCACCCATGTTTCAAGTGGGGAGATGCAGTCTGCTTTGATAGTATTTAAGCTAATTGAGTATAGAAAAGGCAAAATGAAGTGAAGCGGATAAAGATTGGAAGATTATTTTGCACCATTATTTCAAGAGCAAAGAACATATTTTGATATATATTATTTAGTATACCACAATCCAAATTAGAAGATTAGAGTAGAAAGATTGTGTTGCACCAGTGTTTCGAGTGGGGGAGGCTTGTCTGCTTTGATATTTAGTACACTCAGTTTAGTACAGAACAAAGCCAAATGAAGGAAATAGGAGAAAAAAGATTGTGTTGCACCAGTATTTTAAAAAGGAAAAGTCTGCTTGCCAAGAAAATTAGCCTTGAATATACGCACTTAAACCGGCGCCAGTTGGTATCGTCAGTGATGTTTTAATCTTCTGGGTCATTGGAGAGTTTCGGGTCTTGCAACATCATACTCCCCTCACCAGAATGACCCCCTCAGAGATGATCAAATTCTGAGTCAGCTACCCGATGAGAAACAAACTTATGGCTTGGACAGCTCAAAATAAATAATCCCTCAGACCAGGCTGGGCACCTCGGGTAGTGTAATGGTTAGCAAGCTTGACTAGCAAACCTGCAAGAGTGAGTTCGAGTCTCATTGGGTGCCCCCATTCAATCGGCCTTGTGCCACATCGAAGCAAAGAGCTTCGTAAATTACCCTCAGACCAGGCCGAGCATTTGATTACCAAGAAAATTAGTATTCTTTCAAATGGTTTTTAATTCTGGTGTCAGTGAGAAATATATAATTATTTCTACTATGAGTGTGTTTTGTGGAATATATCAAGAGTGTGCAAAAGTTCCCCATATCCTTTTTTTGAATACTTAAGACTAAACACACTGTAGCAGTCACCAACAATTGCCATGTTGATGGTGGCTGATCATCTAATGGGAGTAGAAAAACTCAACTCACCTGAAATAGAAGATCTATTGTTTTTTTCTCTCTGTTCAGTTTCTGAGGCCTCAGAAGAATATGAAAATGAATGACTATGTGTTAGATAGATTCTTTGATTTTATAGGAAACAGCTCTTTCTCATATCTTTCTCCTATCAACTGCTCTCTGTCCATGCTACCACTTCTCTCCTTGCATCCCCAGCCGCCAAAAGAGAGAGAGAATTAAAAAACTCAGCTTCTTTTATCAAGGTTCACAGAACACGGAATATCCACTTTTATCATCTGACCAGCCCACCCTCTGTTACCATTTAGATGGTTGATCTAGTCTGATGATTCTGGCAATTATTTTTAATTGCTGTTTTCAGTCCAGGGTACTAGATAAAGTATATCTAACTGTCCAGAAAGAATAGCAATACCTAGGTTCAAACAAATTAATTCTAATTCATTTTAAAATAAAATCACCTACAAACTATTCACTCACAAATGATGTATATATAAACATTTAACTGTGTGCTAACATATGGTGGATGTTAAATTAAACTGTTTGTGTTAAATAGTAATACTAAAAATTATTTAACTGTGTTAAAAAAAATAATTAACTGTAAATAGAATTATTTGGCAAAAAACCTCGAGGCAACAATATTATTTGTCAACTTTGCCAAGGCCTTACACTCCATACACAGAGAGAAGATGGAGCAAATATTACTCGCCAACAGACTACCCAAAGAAACCATTGCAGCCATAATGATGCTATATAAAAACACGAAAGTAAAAGTCCGCTCCCGGATGGAGACACACACTACTTCAACATTGTTGCAGGTGTGCTGCAAGGAGACACATTAGCCCCATACCTCTTTATCATCTGTCTAGACTATGTGCTTAGAACATCTATTGATAAAATGAAAAACAACAGTTTCAAGCTGACAAAGAAAAGAAGCAGAAGATACTCCACACATACAAATACAGACACGGACTATGCCAATGATATAGCACTTCTGGCAAATACACCCGCCCAAGCCGAAACCTTGCTGCATAGGCTGGAACGAGCAGCTGCTGGCATAAGCATCTATGTCAACACAGACAAGATGGAATGCATGTGCTTTAATCAAAGAGGCGACATCTCTACACTAAACGGTAGTTCTCTGAAACTATTAAACAAGTTCACCTACCTAGGAAGCAGGGTCTCATCAACCAAGACAGACATCAACATGTGACTAGCGAAGGTATGGACAGCTACTGATAGGCTATCGGTCATATGGAAGTCAGACCTAACCGATAAAAGGAAACACTTTTTTCCAAGCAATGGTTGTATCGATACAGCTGTATGAATGCACTACTCAGATGCTAACTAAACATATGGTGAAAGAGCTTGACAGCAATTACATAAGAATGCTGCGAGCAATATTAAACAAGTCCTGGAAGCAGAACCCCACAAAACAGCAACCTACTACCCATCACGAAAACTATCCAAGTTAGATGAACCAGACAGGCAGGACACTGCTGGAGAAGTAGGGATGAACTCATAAGCAATATAATCCTGTGGACTCCTTCACATGGACGAGCAAAGGCTGGACAACCAGCAAGAACCTACATACAACAGCTCTGTGTTGAAACAGGATGTAGCCTTGAAGACCTACCAGAAGCAATGGACGATAGAGAAGGGTGGCGGGAGAGGGTCAGGTGGTGCAACATGATGATGATGTGTATTTGAAATCCTAGAAACCATTTAACTTGTGTAAAAGAACGAACTTGAGCTCAATGAAAAATGTGATCTATAAAATGAGTTTATAAATTATATATATTTAATTTATATGTATAAAGAGGACATGCCATAAAACCCAACCAGCCAACCATCACTTTTAACAATGATTTGAAATCCTCTGCATTTTGCTGAGAAGAACTATCATTACTCGAAAAATTCTGAAAATTTCTCCCAATGCTTTTAAGATGGAAATGTATGAATCCAATTACTCTCCCTCCAGCTATGGGTAAATAGTAGGACAGGACTGGGTTCTTCAGCCTTGGTGAGGCACCTAGTCTCAGAGAAGGAAAACTGTGAATTCAAACCTGTTAAACTCTGCTTAAAAATTAACCTTGTGTCATATCCTGCCCGAGCGGAGGTGTTGGTAAATATGTTAAGATGGAAATGTAAGTAAAGTTGGCAACCGTAGTTGAGGGTGACCTGAAAGCTCCCTTTTTGATAGCTACTACACCAAGGGGTAGGGGAGGGTGCTACCTGGATTTCTCCACTTTACCCTTGATCCGTACCTTATAATGCTGAGTGTTAAGCATCAAGTGCCATTTTTTGAGTCTTTGGTATGACTCGACCCAGGTCTCCAGGACCATTGGCAAATATTTCTTTATATTTAATAAAAGTATTTTTTCATTTTAAGCACAAGAAATGTTTCTAATGTGGTAAGATATTTGCATATTTCTAAAGCCAATGCAAAAATATTAATTATCTATATATGACTGAGATATTTCTGTTGTCAATAGTAATACACTTAGCCTACCAGATGAAATTTTGAACTTGGTCAGCTCATCTCCCTTGTGACAGCTGGCTTCTTTAATAACTTAGACATTCATACCCTGCAACCAGCCACTATGTAACAACATTTGTGGAAGCATGTTGTGTAGTGGTTGTTGTCTTGGGTAATGGACTCAGTGACCTAAGTTCAAATACTGGACAAGACTGTTTGCATGTCACTTTGCACAAATGCTCTTAAAAAAGGCATGAATCCATCTCTTTTTCCCCAATCTATAGGAGAAGGGAAACTGAATTTAAAGCAGTTGTAACTCTGTCAAAATAATTACCTTGTGTCATATCTTGCCCATGACCAAGGGCTTAGTTAAATATATCAAATGTTACAACACAGGAGAATTTTTTTTTCTATGTGAGAAAAACTTATTTCAATATAAGTAAAGTAAAGTTAGCGACCATAGTCGAGGGTCACCCGAAGGCTCCCTTTTCGATAGCTACTACACCAAGGTGTAGGGGAGGGCGCTACTCCATTCCCAGGATTGCTCCACTTTACCCTTGAACCGTACCATATAATGCTGAGTGTTAAGCAAGGTGGTATCAAGTACCATTTTTAAAGTCTTTGGTATGACTCGACCTGGGATTGAACCCAGGTCTCCCGGGCCATTGGCGAACACTCTAACCACTGGGCCAATGTTCAATATAAAAAATATTAATGCAATTGCAAAATAAAATAATCTTATTTTACAATGTTGAGTTACATTTTGATAAAAATAACATTGTGTAATTCTCACAGTACAATAATATTTTTAAGCCATCTTATATTAAAATTTTCATGTTTCATAGTTTTTCATTTTTTTACAATGACATGAAATCATTACGTAAATATAAATTTTTCTAATTGGTTCTGGTTTTTTTTAAGACTGTGGAGGACTAAGTCCCTCCGTAGTTTACAGGAGTTACTTTCAGGTTTCATTTTCACAAATACAACATAAATTTTACAAGCATGTAAACTTATGGAATGTGACAACAACAAATATTAAGAAACAAACAATTTAATATTCATAATAACAATCATGATAAAAACTATTAAATTACAATGTTCATTTTATGTGCGTGTGTGTGTATGTAGAAAACACAGCTATGGCCAGTTCAATAAAAATGATTTGTTTGCCTGTGTGTGCATGTGTACATGTTGGGAAAGTCTATCGAATCAATGTGTCCATAGTTGGCCGATGTAAAGAGGATAAAAATTGTCTTTACTTACAAACATATGTATGCGTGTGTGTATATATGTGAGTGACCGTAAGTACGGGCCTTTTGTTTTCTTAAGTCAACGCGTGCATTTTTTATGATCTTTGGTGACAACGTGTCCCATTCCAGTAGTTGGCAAAAGAACTTTGCATGCTTCTTCGCTCTGTGTCCTGTGTGATGCTATCTGTTGTCTGTCATCCTTGCCTCTCTCTATCTGGTAGTGTAATGCCTTTCTTCATTATTTATACTTTTGGGGGAACTAAAGTGGATCAAAAATAGGATTTTGTTAAGTTTTATTGTGGGTCCTAAAATTCAAGCATGTAGTCATTTCTTGACCAATCAGATTTGTATATTTACTTATTTATTTTGGAGCCTAAATATTTTTCTGTTAATTAGTTTCTGAGCCAGATTTTCTAGAACGTTCTTATTTTGTGTTTTTAGCTAATTGGTAGAAAAATATAAAAGTGTACCTTCAATGTTAATGCGATTTGGATCCAAAATTTCTAAAATGTTCTTATCTCAGTTTTTTGGGGTTGATTATTTTAAGGCTAAAAGAACGTGTATTCTATAAGACTTTCTTATATTGAAACAGTGATGCCATCTCAGATAATTACTATTTATGGTATTTTGTATGGTAATAAGTAGGTACTTGACAGTGTCCATCACTTCTCCAACTTGGAGGTGCCCGTGGTGTAGTCGTTATCGTCGTAGGAAATGGACACGGCGATACGAGTTCAAATCCTGGACCTGACTGACTGCATTTCACATAGCACTAATACCCTTGGGAAAGGTATGAATCCAATTATTCTCCCTCCAGCTATGGGTAAATAGTAGGACAGACTAGGTTCTTCAGCCTTGGTTAGGCAACTAGTCTAGGAGAAAGAAAACTCTGAATTCAAACCTGTTAAACTCCGCTTAAAAATTGACCTTGTGTCATATCCTGCCCGAGCGGAGGGGTTGGTAAATAGTATCACTTCTCCAACTATTATGAGATAAAGTGTACTTAGATACGAGTTGCCAGTAGCAAGAGAAAATCCCTGACTTAACCAAGGTTGGTTGGTTGGTTGGTTGGTATATCAACATTTGTTGGGTTATTGTATAATAAAATCAATTTAGCTGCAATGGTTACTTATTATATGGAAATGTATTTTCACAATCATTTTAAACAAGTAAACACTCCATTATCTCAAAACAGATCTATTTGACCAATAAATAGGACCCTAACATACACTACCACTCTGAGTCTGAGTGGATCTGGGAGTAATAGTAATTAAAAAGGGACTCAACATTTCCCAAAATTCTAAAACTAGAGCCTCTACTGTGGAAGTAGTTTAATGTCATGCCCATGACACCCTTTTTTTTAAGGATGGAGGTCTTATTCTTCTGTAGGGTATACAGTTATTTGAATATCGTACAGTGTTGGCTTATGACACATAGTTGGTTTAATGCATGAATGCCCTGCAGAGAGTAAGACTCCTGAGGTTGCAAAAATCACTGTTCCATTGACATTTCTCTTCCGGGTTACTACAGGTACCAGGTAATCAACCCAGCCCTTACCTCTTTTGGATGAGTGGGTGGGTGCTGCCCAGAGGGTAGGCCACCTGGAACATGAACCATTAAAGTTATCACACAAACCACCTGATGCCAAACAGTAATAGTGGTTTCAGTTGGTATATATAAGACCTTACTAACAAATAAGTTAATTGAGAATTTAACAATCTGGATTAGTGAACTGATCAACATGACATACTTGTTGATCACTTAGTAATGATAGGTGTTCTCATTAGTTAATCATTTTCTATAGTAAAAAAAATATATATTGTTATGGTCAAGGGGAGGTTCAAACGATAACACGACTTGGAAATGAGTGATAAGAAATATATTGAAAGAAAATAATATATACATAAACAGGAGAAACCTCTCCTCAACTTAACACAATCATGAATATTACCGTTCTTGGTGACGTCTCGCCGAGATTGCTCTGAAAAGAGCTTAGCCGGTATATGTCACATGAGGGTGAGTTCATCTGTAGGGGAGACACCCCAACATATATGCCTATTTACAAACCCCTCCGCTCGGGCAGGATATTACACAAGGTCAATTTTTAAGCAGACTTTAACAGGTTTGAATTCACAGTTTTCCTTCTCCTAGACTAGTTGCCTCACCGAGGCTGAAGAACCTAGTCTGCCCTACTATTTACCCATAGCTGGAGGGAGAATAATTAGATTCATACCTTTCCCTAGAGTATTAGTGCTATGTGAAATGCAATTAGTCTCATCCAGGATTTGAACTCGTGTCGCCGTGTCCATTTCCGACGACGATAACCATTACACCACGGGCACCTCAACATATATGTACCAACACAATGTGTTAATATCAATGTAAAAATATTTTTAAAAAAGCACAGAACCAGAATATTTTAACACAAGTGTTATGTAGAAGAATGTAACGATACCAACTTGTGGTTTGAACTCGGATCTCTAGCCAACAAACACAAGTGTTGAAATGGATTGTGCAACTGGAGTTCACATGACTAGAAGTGGTGGATATATGAATGGATCAGTCAGCGTAAAGAGACGAGATATATGCAAAACAGATGTGAAATGTAACATTGTGAGTTAGTATTGTTTAGCATTTCATGCTCAGTATTTGGCTTTGTACCAGAGGGAAGAATTTTTAAGTATTTAATTTTAAGTATCGGCAAAAATTATTCCCTTCACGAACATTACAAAGTTGGTGATGAGGAAGTGTTCCGAACATTATAAAAATAAGATAGGGGGAAAATATTAATACAATGGCAAAATAAAACACTTTTAATTTGATGTTGATAAAATTGTTTGATTTTTACCTCTGTATTAATATTTTTAATCTCTAGTGGTTAGACTGTTCGCCAATGGTCCGGGAAACCTGGGTTCAATCCTTGGTCACATCATACCAAATACTTTAAAGATGGTACTTGATACCTACTTGCTTTACACTCAGCAATATAAGGTATGTATCAAGGGTAAAGTGGAGCAATCCTAGGAAAGGAGTAACACCCTCCCCTACACCTCAGTGTTGTAGCTATTGAAAAGGGAACCTTCTGTTCGCCCTCAACTACAGTCACCAACTTTACTTTTTACTTATATAAAAATATTCTTCTTCAGCATTTTTCAACTTTTCATAATGATATGAATATGGTGTATTTAAAAAATATCAAGACTGAATCTATATTTACTGATACAGATATTAACAATGAAAAAACATATTTAAGGCTGTCTCTTTGGTATTTAACCCATTGAGCTTTTGATTGGTTGAAGCATGTCTAAAATTCCTCTTCTGAACGGGTGTGAAACTGTGCAGTTGTATTTCTTTTAAAGTCCCTCATATCTTCAACTCTTACCCTTGAGATTAATTTTCAGTTTAGTACTATTTACCAACCCCTCCGCTCGGGCAGGATATGACACAAGGTCAATTTTTAAGCGGAGTTTAACAGGTTTGAATTCAGAGTTTTCCTTCTCCTAGACTAGTTGCCTCACCAAGGCTGAAGAACCTAGTCCGTCCTACTATTTATCCATAGCTGGAGGGAGAATAATTGGGTTCATACCTTTCCCAAGGGTATTTGCCCAAAAGTGAACGTAATAGCGCGACTGGAGTACGAACTCGCGTACTACGATTCCGCAGTTCATCGCTTTAACCATTACACCACGAGGACACCCCCAATTTTCAGTTTAGTAAACAAGAAAAGTTGTACTGAGCTGAAGGTGGGGGAAGTGCAGAGGGTGCTGCAATTGCACAATCCTGTATTTTGCCAAAAACATTTCATTCAAGAAGTTGCTAGACTGGTTTCATCATTTTTTTTTTCAAATTGGCTCTGATTTGTCAAGATATTCAGACATCATCAGATGTATACATATCTTTATTTAAATTTTATATTTTAAATATTTGAAAATATTTTAAAGCTTCAATTTCAATACTTTTTGTTCACACTTTTATTTATTTAGTATATATATATATATATATATGCTAAGGGGTTAGTCCATGTCAAGGTTGACCGTGGTGTAACAGCCAATAGATAGAGAGACAATTGACAATAGACAAAAGTATAAGACTTATATATATATATATATATATGAATATATATATATACACACATATTCATATGTGTGTGTGTGTGTGTGTTGCAGCTAATAAATAGAAAAGCAATAGACAATAGACAAAAGTATATGGCTAAAATATGTGTGTCTGTGAGTGTATGAAGGATTAGCCCATGTCAAGGTTGACAATGGTGTAACAACCAATAGAGAGACAATAGACAAAAGTATATGGCTAAAATATGTGTGTCTGTGAGTGTATGAAGGATTAGCCCGTGTCAAGGTTGACAATGGTGTAACAACCAATAGATAGTGAGACAATAGACAAAAGTATATGGCTTATATATATATATATATATATATGTAACAACCAATAGACCGAGAGAATGTGTCACAAGGTCAATTTTTAAGCAGAGTTTAACAGATTTAAATTCAGTTTTCTTTCTCCTAGACTGGTTGTCTAATCAAAACTAAAAAGCCTAGTCTGCACAACTTTTTACCCATAGCTTGGGAGAGAACAGATGGCTTAATACTTTTTCAATGAACATTAACATGAAGTTAAACACAAACAGCTTTGTCTGAGATTTGAACTTTGCTGGCTGATTTTATTACCTATGATTGTTGTATAGCCGTAACACAAATATAAGCAGAAATATAATTAAATATAATAAACGAACTTCAATGAACAAACGAATACACTTCTTTATAAAAATATAATCTCTCATACTTTATTTTTGAAAGGGTGATGTTTATTGTGTGTAAGAGATGAGCTGGAGACAGGGACAGACTGCTATATTGACCCAAATTCTTCTCGCGACCATAGCAGCACTTCTTCCTCATCTTGGCTGGGGTTGCTCAACCGTGGGTCACTGAGGGCCCAAAGCCCTCTGTCTGCCACTGGCTCTCACTTCAGCATTTTGTCTCCAACTGACTCGAACCATCTGGGTACCTGGTTACATTATTGTTTAACGCCCACCTGCTTCCGCTGTACTTCTGCTTATTTACACAGGTGCATCTCTTGATTGACGGCTCGGTCAAGGGGCAATATATAACATGATGATATCCGTTACACTGAGTGTGCCTCCTAATAATCAACAAAGGTAACAGCATGACTTCTGCTTATAAGTTGAAACTGCTCTATAGGAAGAACATTAAACTTAAAATTTGAAGGTCCTAGCATTGATATCAAGTTCTGTTTCATATGAATGTTATTTTAGTAGATTGGTTGACCAATTCTTTCAATGTTTCTCTGAAATCAGAATAAGCAAAAGTGAGTGGCACAATTCTTAACACAAATTAAAATATTCAGTTGTTAGAGCATTAAACTGAAGATCAAAAGGTTCTGGGTTTCAATATTGATATCAAGTCATATGATTGACTTTTTAATTCTCTTTCTCTATTAAGTAAAGTTGGCAACCATAGTCAAAGGCAACCCAAAAGCTCCCTTTTCAATAGCTACTACACCAAGGTGTAAGAGAGGGCACTACTTCTTTCCTTGGATTGCTCCACTTTACCCTTGAAACATACCTTATAATGCAGAGTGTTAAGCAAGGAGGTATCAAGTACCACTTTTTGAGTCCTTGGTATGACTCGACCTAAGATTGAACCCCAGTCCCCCGGGCTATTGGCAAACACTCTACCACTGAGCCAATGGGCAACTTTCTTTATTAAAGAAATGTTATTATCAAAAAGGAACTTACTAAAGTGCTTATGAATATTATCTAATAAATAAATTTTGTCTCAACTAAATAATTTGAGCAACAATAATATGAATATACTGAATAAGATCAAATGGGAGTTTTTCTGATTGTATACACAATGAATCTTTGATATTGATCATAAATCAATTGCAATTATCTTTATATGATAAGAAATCTATAGTGAATATAGAGATCTCACAGACAATGAGGTTACTTCCACTTGATCTACTGAAGCCAGTAAAAGCTGATTTTAATAATGAATACTTCTTTTAGTGACCTTTGACCAATATTTGAAATTTATAAGCTATTTTGAGAGAAGTCTCCTAATTATTCCTTCCATCTTATAAACAAATACTAGTGAAATTTGTAAATAGTTGTGAATTAATGAAGAAGGGTTTTGTTAAATAACTTATTTATTATATTTTGAAAGATTGACATTCTTAAAGGAGGTGAATAGGTTAAGTTTTTCTTTCATAGGAATCTGAAAAAACAGCTAAAGAACTTTTTTTTTTTTTTTTCGACAATTTTTTAAAATAAGTGTAAAAATTTGGTTTTGGTTTCTTTGTTTAATGGCATATTAACCTTCATGGGTTACTGGAAGGAGAAGAGTTGGATCCATACCTTTCCCGAGGTTAATAGTACTATGTGAAATGCTGCCTCTTTCAGAATTTGAACTCAGATCACTGTGTGTATTTTCTATGATGATAACCATTATACCACAAGCACCTTCTATTCAGATATTCACTATTATTGTTGCTCAAATTATTTAGTAGAGACAAAGAGTAGAAGAACAGCAGTGAAACTTTTTAACCCATTGCTGACGGGAATGAGGAAGTTCATACCTTTCTCAAGGGTACTAGTCCAAAAGTCAATGTAATAATGTGACTGTAGATCAAATTCGCTTACTATGATGTCACACTTGAGCACATTAGCCATTACGTCATGAAGACATCCACCAGTACAATAATGATTGACCACTTGCTCAACCCACCCTAACCGGTTAAATTTTTGCATGCTTACATGGATATACTTAATTGATTTGTTAAAATTAGCTGAAATTGATATTCTCCCAACTTATGTACAAAAATAATAATAAAAAAGATTTTTTTTCCATACTCCCTATTTATTGTATTCATATGTGAACATGAACCAGGAGCACTATATGTATGACCTTGTGTCAAACTTGAGTAAACAAAAAATTAAACATCTCAGTCCCCAGCAATGCTTAGCAGATCTTACAGATGATTACTATGACTCACCAAACAAAATTGTTCTCTAATCAACTGACAAAACATTTGCTGCCAAATTCCTAATTGTAAGTTTGTAAGGATATGTGTTGCCCATTTGTCTAGCAAAAAGAGAGTGATTTTTGTGACTCTTCTCATAAAAAAGACTTTTCTAAAAAAAACCTTTATGAACTAGATCCATCGCTAACTAAAAGCAAGGCTTTCACAGACCCCTATCCAAATGCAACTATTTGTGTGTTTTAAAATCCAAATTCCAGACTTTTTATTAGACCAAGTCTTTTAGATTTACAAGACTATAGAATAGAAATGTATGAATTTATATGACTCCTCTGTCACAAACAGTATAAGACACAAGGTCAATTTTAAGCAGAATTTAATTGGTTGGAATTCAGTTTTCCTTCTTCTTGACTAGTTGTCATAAGAGGCCTAGCTGCCCTACAATTTACTCACAGCTGGAAGGAGAAGAGTTGGATCCATACCTTTCCCGAGGGTAATAGTGCTATGTGAAATGCTGCCTCTTTCAGAATTTAAACTCTGATTGCTGTGTGTATTTTCTATGATGATAACCATTATACCACAAGCACCTTCTATTCAGATATTCACTTTGGTTCATATTTTAGCCCAGTTGGCTGGAGAGGGACTGCAAAATACACCAACTGTATCTCTGCAGAGGGGTAAGACTCTCCAAACAAATTCCTTGGATACAACATTAAACAATCAGATGATGATGCTCCAGTAATGCTGGAGCTTTGGGGAGTGCAGAGCACCACTTTATTGCCATCACTCCCATGTCCATTCTGACTCAGAGTGGTAGCACCTGATAGGGTCCTCTCTATAGGTGAAATAGAACTGTTTGACATTTAAACTTTGTACTTAAGCTAAACTGAATTGTTTCAAATAGAACAGTTTTTACATTTAACTGTGTGTAAACAAAAACTGTACTTATGCTAAACTGAGTTATTTAAAATAGAACTGTTTATATGTATAAAATGGATTTGGCATTAAATAACCTACGATGGTTGATATGCCATAAAACCAAACTAAACCAAATCATATATATTTAATATTTATGTATAAAGAGGATTTGGCATTAACTAACCTACAATGGTTGATATGCCATAAAACCAAACCAAACCAAATCATATATATTTAATATTTATGTATAAAGAGGATTTGGCATTAAATAACCAACAATGGTTGACATGCCATAAAACCAAACCAAACCAAATCATATGTATTTAATATTTATGTATAAAGAGGATTTGGCATTAAATAACCTACAATGGTTGATATGCCATAAAACCAAACCAAACCAAATCATATACAATCAAATGTTTTCATGTCATTACACATATAGTCAATAAACTCATTATCATAATGGAATTATGTTTTCAGAATCAAACACTTCAAATTACAAAGAGAATCATAATTACCAAAGTACAAATTAAAGAAATTACCTTCCACCATCTTGCTTTGTTGTGGAAATTAAAGTTTCCCTCTCATTCTAAATTTAGAAATACACCCAACAAGCTGGTAATGTAACATTCTAATCATATGCAAAATCAGTTCTTGCAACCTTTTTTTATTGGCCAGTAAAAATAAAATGTGTATTCTACATCATATGAAATGTGGAGAATTCCAGAAAGTATTCCATAATCAAAAATGAGTTAATTCTGTTTCCATATTTCTATTGCCCATGCAGGGAACAGAATATATAGACTTCTGTGCAAGTAAGAGTTAAGGACTCCAAATGTACATTCAATTTTAAAAAGAAATGAATAAATAAAATAATTCAAATTTTCAGTTAGAAAAATAGGCATTGAAATCTTTCAATCAATATTTCTTAATTCATGTATCAAAGTGAAAAACTAGCTGGAAAATAAAGCATTAAAAAGTTTTTAAAAACTCCTTTTTTTCTTCTTTTTAAAGAGGAAGTGAGATACAGGGAAGGAATTTCAATTTGGTTACATTTGGCTGTTGGATAAAAATGTTGAAAATATCACAAAACCATATCTAGATGCAAAATAAAAAATAAAATAAAATCAATATATTTTTTTCTGGCTCAGGTTGTTTAGTGCAATGAAATAGTAGAAAAAAATTTCAAAAGCATTTAAAATCATAATTGATAAAATAACTTTGTTATTTATCATCAAAGTACTCATCCTCGTATTATATCACCAACCCTGTTGACAGGGCTTAGAGTATGCAAACTTGACTGATTTCCATACAAAAAAGTGTTGATTTTTGTGCGTTAACATTAGTTTTTTTCATTTTGAGATACTTCACAGACGACAATATTTGACTTGCCACAAAAAATTTGAAGAATCAATACCCAAAATGATTTTAGAAATTTTTTCCCTCCAAAAATATTTAAAATACAATTTCTTAGCCAATTAGATTCATAGATAAATCATCCACTTTTTAAGCTAATTTTGAGCCAATCTAAATTGTATTATTAATTGAAGAAATGAATATTTCCTCAGTAAGTATGGATTTATCTATACTTACTCAACTAGTAGTGGGGGGTGTCCACGTGGTGTAATGATTAAAGCGATGGACTGCGGAATTGTAGTAAGCGAGTTCGTACTCCAGTCACGCTATTACGTTCACTTTCGGGTAAATACCCTTGGGAAAGGTATTGAACCCCCTTATCCTCCCAGCTATGGATTAAATAGTACCACAACTGTTCTTCTAGTTGAATGGCTTTGGCATTAAATAACATAAGAATGTTGATATGCCATTAAACAAAGAAACCAATCAACTAGTAGTAAGTACTGAATTATTACTTACTCCAATACTTTTCAGTTTATTTCTTTCAGTGAAAATCTACACTCTTTTCTTTCAAGAATGCATTCAATTTAGACATGGCTTGTCTATTGTAGATGTTAGTTTTAACATAAACCTGTTTCTACTATCTCAAAAAAAATCATCTTGCTTGCTGCTTGAATCATTCAGCATACAGACTTACATTATCGCATTAACATTCTTCTCCCACTTTATGTCCTTAGCGTTTAAGTTATCAATTACTGCTATATTTCATTGCACAAATCTTAACTAACTTTATTTTAAAAATATCTACTCTCTGATTAACATTATCTTTGCTTACAAGAAAAGATTTGGTACTTTTGTTTTTCACCAACTCAAATTAAAGAAATAAGAATTATAAGTTTCTTGATCAGATTTTTAAGCATTAATTTTAATAAGTGTCCTAGGCAGGAACAAACTGCATCTGATGGTGAGGCTCCTGTTCAGGAGGTCTGGAAAGTGTAGAATACCTCTTCATTGTCATTACTCCCAGGTTCACTCTGACCTCATATAGTAATACCTGTTAGCATCCAATCTATGCATTAAATACTTTTACTAGGGATTATTATTAATATTAAATAGAATTATTAATCCTAAACAGCAATACTTGAAACTGTTTAATTGGGTGCAAATAGAATTGATAGTCATAGATATTAATACTTGAAACCATTTAACTGTTTGCAAACAAATAATTAATACTAAATAGAACTACGAGGTGCATACAATAAGTTTCCAGACTTTTTTGTACAGGCATTTAAAATTGTCGTAGACTCTTGAAAATTCACTATGTTATTGCTATACATCTTATGAGATGACTGAGCAATTTTATGATTTCAGCTTCAAATGAACAGCTACAGCAGCAATTGGAATACACCCTACTAAAGCCTGATTGTCATAGCTGGTGAATTTCAAAAATGCAATCTAGACAGGAGGACACTTTAGAAGAATGATATGCAATAAAATTCTGTTTTAAGCTTGGAAAAAATGCCACAGAAACAAATGGAATGCTTCAGACTGCTTTTTGACCATCTTGCATGAATCAAGCATCAGTTTTGAGTGGCATAAGAGATTCAAGGAAGCCAGGGAGTCTGTGAGGGATGATGTGTGCAAGGAGTAAGGAAGTCAATAGACCAGAGTTGATTGGCCAAAGGGTTAGGGTTAGGGTTATTAAGTTGAGGTTTTAAGGGAGTTCAGAAAGAGATTCCATCAGAAGAGGCCAGCACTCTTCAAATCAGGTCAGTGGCATTTCCACCAGGACAATGCACCAGTCCACAACTCCATCCTTGTTACAGACTATTTGAGCAAGATGGGCATCAAGACAGTTACTCACCCTGTGACTTTTGCTTATTCCCTAAGCTCAAAGGCTGTCATTATGAGACAATTGAGGAGAGGCTGTGACGAAGGTCATTAACACACTCACACAAGAGGACTTCGATGGGGCCTTGCAGAAGTTCTTGGAATGGTACAAGTGCATTGCAGCTGGAAGAGATTACTTCAAAGGGGACTAGAGTTTTATGTGTGAACTATCAATTAAAATGCCCATACGAAAAAAGTCTGGAAACTTATCGTATGCACCTTGTATTTGTCTTAGATAAGAGTACTTGAAACTATTGGTTGCTTTGGCAGTGTAATGGCTGACTTTGAAATCATAAAGCATAAGTTCCTAAATTAGACTGCATTGCACATTCATTTGTGTTGCATTCAAATCATAGATGGAGTATAACAATGCACAAGGTGTTAGTGCACAAACTACAACTATACTACCAATTACATCACGTACCTTTCATGGGTTGAAAACTTTTGACTCACATGAGGATTTGTCTTTCCTTTAAAATATACTTAAGTCCAAAGTATTCTTACATTTAACTGAATTATTGATTCCATAGATATGAATATCCTACAATGAATAAAAATGAATGGTCATACAAAAGATTAAAGATTATATAAGAAAAAATTTTCAAATAGTTTCTCTTATGAAAGTAAGAACATCTCAATTCTTTGATTAAATCACCCTGCATGTGGAGATGTAGATGATGGCGACAACATCCTCGGCAGAAGGGTAAGAACCCCATCCCAAAATGGGTTGGCCTGAGTATGACACTGAACAGCACCAGGGGGTGAGGCTCCAGTTCTGGAGCTCTGGGAAGTGTGAAGTCACCCCTCCATTACTATTACTTCCAGGTCCACTCTAAACTGTTAACCTCCCATTTAACAGTTAAATAGATCAGTTTGGTTTGGTTTGGGTTGGGTTGGGTCTCATGGCATATCAACCATTGTAGGTCATTTAATGCCAAATCTTTTTATACATATATTAAATATATGATTTCCAAACACATTTTATAGATGACATTTTTCAACAAGCCTGAGCTCTTTTTTTTTTACACAGTTAAATGGTTTCACTTAATTTCAGACAATTCAGTTTAGCATAAGAACAGTTTTTTGTTTCCACACAGTTAAATGTAAAACATTTCAAACAATTCAATTTAGTAAAAGTACAGTTTAAATATCAACGATTCTATTTCAAACAATTCAGTTTAGCATAAGTACACGATTTTTTGTTTACACACACTTAAATGATCAAACCATCTTATTTCAAACAATTCAGTTTAGATTAAGTACATTTTTTGTTCACACACAGTTAGATGTAAAAACAGTTCTATTTCAAACAATTCAGTTTAGCATAAGTACACAGTTTAAATGTCAAACTGTTGTATTGTTGAGGTGAATGATACACAGAGAAGAATGAGTACTTTATGTATTTATTCAGCTCTAATATCTGGTGCTAATGGATATATACAAAAAAAGACACAGTACAATAAGTTACAAACAATTTACAAGAGAATTCACAAGAAATTGAGGAGGGTAAAAATGTGGTATAGCCAAACAAAGTTTGAATATCTATCAGCTTATTAAATCAACCCTCAAAGTCTTTATTTGTTGGCTATTTATAACTAGGAGCCAGTCCATCTGGTAGAGTGCTGAAGGGGTGTTTAGTCACTGTATAACACAAACAGTTCTGTTTGACCCATAGATAGGACCCTATCAGGTACTACCACTCTGGGTCAGTGTGGACCTGGGAGCAATGGCAATGAAGAGGTACTTCACATTCCCCAAAGCTCTAGCATTGCTGAAGCCTCACCATCAGATTGTTTAATGTCAAATCCAAGACACTCGTTGCCTGGGAGGGGGTAGGGTCTTGCCACTCGGCAAAGATGCAGTCAGTGTATTCTGAAGCCCCAGCTGACTGGGCCAAGATCTGTTTTGAAATTATTAGTATTGGATAACGGTGATGAAAAAAGATATATCTCTTCAACTGCAGAAGATACAGATGGACACTCATTGGGGTTTGGTCTTGCCCCTCCACAGAGATGCAGTCAGCATATTCTACAGCCCCAGCCAACTGGGCCAAGATCTGTTTTGAAATTATTAGTATAGGATAACAGTGATGGAAAAAGATATATCTCTTCATCTGCAGAAGATACTGATGGAATATTCTAAGCTTCACTTGCAGTCTGATTAAGTCAAAAGATTGTACATGTGTTTGTGAGTGTGTACAATATTGTACAATGGGGACGGACAAGTTTTTGGCCTGAAATGTACCTGCAATTCCACATATTCATTCTACTGTTCAACACACTTGACACATCATTTCCCAAGATTCTTTCACCCTCCTAAAAAATTCAATGAAAGTTATTAAAAAATATTCCCATATTTATTGGGTCAATTAATAAACTGTTATGTATTTTTATATTCTGATACTAGTTAAACTATGGAATTCCATGGACTCTTTGAAAATACATTGTAGAATGATTTTACTATAGAACATAATGTAAATGATTTTACAATAGAACTGTAATGTAAAAGATTTTACATTAGGAATGCATGGTAAGGACTTTTTTCAAAACTGATCTTGTGTCACATCCTGCTTATGGCAGAGGGGCTAAGTTGATAAATGTAGGGGTTGACCTCAGATAACCTGTGTATCCTGTCAGTCTGAGTTTTATAGACCAAGAATCAATTTTCTTAATATTGGTAGTATTATTAGTTTTGACTTTTTCTTGTTAACATCAATACCATCTTTGATTTTTGGAGCCATACAATATTTTGGTTGTATCTTAGTATGTTTTCATCTATTTGTTGATTGTTTTGAATATTAAATATTCTGATTCAAAAATAGTTTTGATTCATTTTGACTGATAAAAAAGACTTAAACAATAAACACAAATTTGAATATAAAATTCAAATCTACAAATAATGAAAAATCAACTGTAAATTTCAGAGGCACATCACTGTCCTCGTTGATCTAAGATAGTTTAAAGAATTTGCAAGTTGAATGAAAATTATTTTGACTTTCAAAGATTTTCTCACCTTTAAAAGTAGAGAGTTGAAATCTCTGCAACATTTGTCACTTCATTTACCACCTTATAAAAGATAAGAACATGGCTATGAGAGATGATACAACATATACAACATATACAACACTTTAGCCTCAGCGCAAAAAGCCAAGAAGGTTGTAAGTTGAAGCCAAACATTTATAACACCTACATCAGTCATAACTAAACTGCAGCCAACCCAAATGCTGCATACAACCCACAGGCTACATGCAACTCACAGGCTGCATGCAGCCCACAACACTTTCTGAATGACTCACCTAATTTCACTCGGAAAATAACGTTTATTGAACTTTTATTTATCTAGTTTAATTCTCGCTTGTTCACTTTTTTCATATAATCAAATGAATAAATTAGAAACCAATCTTACTACTTTTACGTACATTTTTATAATGTATTTTTATATTGACGTTACCTTTCAAGTTAAAAATAATGAATGAAATCATTTTATCATCAAATTGTTTTATATGCATCTGTAATTTAAAGAAAACAGTTTTGATAAAATTTCTATTCATGGATTATGAAAATATTCAGTTTTTTTCTTTGATGCACTGATCATATTTATTTTGCATACATTCAAGTATTGATTTTTTTCTTTTAATTATCCCATAATGCATCATGACAGCATCATGTCTGTCACATTGATATCAGTGATAAAAATGATAATGAAAAAATGATATTAGTGATAAAAATGATATCAGTGATAATAATATAACTGAAACTTCAATTTTTTTATAGAAAAAACTTTTTACTAAAGAGAAAAAAATCAACTTTTGCTTATAAAATAAATGCTTACACATATTGTCATCTTTGGTGAAAATTATTGTGTGTGTTATATTATGGTTATATCATGTAAATATACATGATTATATATATATATATATACTTGCAGAAGTACCCAGTCAATGGCTAAAAGGGTTTTATAAACACAGGTGAGTGAGATAGAAAGAGGAAAAAGAAATAAGTAAACTAAGAATTAAAAATATGTGTCCTTATTTGTAGTTGAAAGATTTTTGCCTCCTAATTCAAATGAAAAGCATTCTTTTATTTTATGAATTGTTTTTTCTTCTTTTTATTGACAGCTCTTTTCTAAGTTATATGTCAATATGTACATGTTGAAACAGATGCGACTCCTTTACATGTATTGAGATTATATCAATATGTTATATCATGGTTATATATATATATATGTTATATCAATATATCATGGTTATATCATGTCTGTATATATGTTATATCGATGTTGAATTATGATTATATCATGTATGTATATTTTATATCAATGTTATATTATATCATAAATGTATGTGCATGTTATATCAATATGTTATATGTTATGATAATATAGCACACACACACACACACACACATATATATATATGTTACATTATGGTTATATTATTCATATATATATATGCTATGTTAATATTATAGTTATATATATATGTGTGTGTGTGTGTGTGTGTGTGTGTGTGTGTGTGTGTGTGTATATACTAAATATAGAAGGACTGTGAATATCCAAAGAATGAGAGCTCAATGCGCGGCTATCTAATACAAAATATACCCTGCAGAGCAAAATATATATTTTTGTTTAAAAAAAACGAAATTCAGAAATAGTATTCCATTTCCATAATAAATTTATTTCACTTATTTGTGCTCATGATTTGAATTCCATCTAACAAACTTTAATAAGCAAAATAAATTTGGATGTGTCCTCATGGTGTAATGGTTAAAGTGATGGAATGCGAGATCACTGTAAATGAATTCGAACTCCAGTCACGCCATTACTTTCGGACAAATACCCTTAGGAAAGGTATGAACCCCCTTATCCTCCCAGCTATGGGTTAAAAAGTACCACTACTGTTCTTCTAGAAGAATGAGTTTGGCATTAAATAACCTACAAAAGTTGATATGCCATTAAACAAAGAAACTAAACCAAATTGAAATAATTTTATCATGGAAATGGAATACTATTTCTAAATTTCTTGTTTTTAAACAAGTATATATATATATACAGATAGATAGATAGATAGATAGATAGATAGATGGATTTTTGCTTCTACATTTGTTTTAGATAACATCTCAATCCATTCTGCTATTGTAAGAAAACAGATCATTATTATCGTTATAAACATTATGCAAAAAATTAATTTAGGTTTGGTTGGGTTTTATGACATGTCAACCTTGTAGGTAATAATCTACAAGGGTCGATGCCAAATCCTGTTCATACATATATATTAAATATATATATTATTTGTGAACACATTTTGTAGATAATATTCTTAAACGAGCCAGAGGCCTTTTTTGCACACACTTAAATGGTTTCAATTATTGCTATATAACAGTCACAATTTTACATCAGTCATTTGTTTGCACATATACTTTGTTCAAATTAACCCATAGATAGGACCCTATCAGGTGCTACCACTCTGGGTCAGAGTGAACCTGGGAGCAATGGTAATGAAGGGGTACTCCATGTTCCCCAAATCTCCAAGGCTGAAGCCTCGCTATCAGATTGTTTAATGTCATATCCAGTGCACTTGTTGGTAGAGGGGAGTCTTACTCCTCTGCAGATATGCAGTCAGTGCTTTCTACTGCCCCAGCCAACTGGACTGATTAATTTAGGAATTTGTCCCTTGACACATAAACGATCCATTTCACATGACCAGATAATGAACATGATAACTTTGTTTACACCCTGTTAACTTCAACTGAAGTAAATTAAACAGAATAGTGTATTATGCTTCTCTAATTTATGCTTTGCTGATGAGGATATAAACTTGCTAATTGCTCCTTCAAGCTTGTAAGCAATCTCCCTTTTCCATGAAACAATTTTAGACAACACTGCCAGGAGGGTGGTACAGACCTCATTGAAAAATATTGTTATATCAAAATTATATCAGTAATAATATATTATATGTTACATCACTTTCTCTGTTGTTATAGGGGGGTGTCCTCGTGGTGTAATGGTTAAAGTGATGGACAGCGGAATCATAGTAAGCGAGTTCGTATTCCAGTTGCGCTATTACGTTCACTTTTGGCCAAATACGCTTGGGAAAGGTATGAACCCCCTTATCCTCCCAGCTATGGGTTAAATAGTACCACTACAGTTCTTCTAGGAGAATGGCTTTGGCATTAAATAACCTACAAAGGTTGATATGCCATTAAAACAAAGAAACCAAACCATCTATTGTTATATCTTTGCCTACTCCTTATAGACAAAAGGTTATTGTTAAAAACAAAGAACTCAGACTACAACACTCAGCATACGGAGATGCCTTTATTACACCCATCTTCTTACACTCTCACCTAAACCAATATTGGCCGTTTGTTTACTTCCGGTCCTCGAATAATGCTCTCTCTTCTCAAGAGTATCAGGGTAGATAACTTGCATGCTTTAACAGTTATAATCTGACAAATGAAGAGAAGAATATACCATATTTCATGGCTTATAAGACACACATTTTTTTTAAATCTCCCAGAAAATCACCCCATGTCTTACAAGGTCAAGGATCAGCTTTGGGTTATTGGCTCATGGAGTTCCGTGCTGCCGTGGCCTTTAAATTAAACTGCAAACACCTCCACAAATGAAAGTGAGGTCTTAAGGCATATGAAACTTTAAAAATGGCCTGATTGAAGAGAGGGTCATGAATATCAGGCAAAAACCCTTCGCCAGAAATTCATATTTCAAACTAGTTCTTCTCTTTTTAAAATGCCTGCACAATTGAGGTGTGTCTTATAAGCTGATATGTCATATAAGGCATCAAATACAGTAAAAAAAAGTGTATTACGAAAGAACAACCAAACTAAGACAAGATCAAATGACTTATTAACCCTCATTAAGTTTAAAGTGAAGAGGAAAAATTCTTGAAGGTGTTTGATTTACAATGAATATGTTCTTGGAAAAAAGCTGTTGAAACAGAACCTGTATTTAGAGTGAGGAAAATTCAGAAATAATGTATTCTGCTCAATAGTCTTTTATATGAAGTCAAGATATCTGATTGATTAAAGTTTACACAGACATTGTTGACAACTAGTAATTGTATTTATTCTAATTATCTAATATTGTAACATTAATGGTAAATGGTGAGATATGCCATTATTTTTTTACTCAAAGTAATCCTTAGTAAGACCAATTGACCATCATCACCAAATGATTATGAAACAACAAATGAAGAGTAAAGATGGAAGAAAAGAGTATTAAATGGACAACAAAACTAAAACCCTTATTGACCCTGGACTTGTCCAAGGTTATAACAGGCTGGAAAACATTCATGTCAGAGTTTAATCCACAGTCCAGATGTTCGAAGAAAGAAGCTGCAATGTGTGTGTGTGTGTGTGTGTGTGTGTGTGTGTGGAGAAAATTCAGAAAGAACTCATGCTTGCAAAAAAAAAAAAAAAACAAGTTCTTACGGAAAACGATCAAATTGATGGAACCAATGAATGCAGCTTATAAAAATCTGATATTATCAGATGGCCTAATAATGCTATTTCCAGTTTTTTCAACACTTTGGGTATCAGCACACTTACCTCTGCCATTTAAGAAATATAGTGAGTGATAGAAATAAAAGAAGGAGAAACTGCATTGGAGCTTATTATTATGTTTATTCATGCCAATTAATGAAAGTACAGGAGAGTAGTAATATGTACCAGGCCGAAAAGAGACTGGAGATAACTCATCTCATAATCCATGCAGATGTTCAAAGAAAGAAACTGGAACATGAATGTATAAAGATTTACAAAGAATGGATTTTGTTCATTAGTCATTCATATGAATGGTTTCGTTTAGTTTCTTTGTTTAATGGCATATCAACCTTTGTAGGTTATTTAATGCCAAAGCCATCCTTCCAGAAGAACAGTAGTGGTACTATTTAACCCATCGCTGGGAAGATTAGTGGGTTCATACATTTTCCAAGGGTATTTGTCTGAAAATGAACATGATAGCGTGACTGGAATTTGAACTCATTTACTACGATTCCACAGTCCATTGCTTTAACCATTACACTACAAGGATACCTCCCCATTTATATGAAGTTGAAATATCTGATCGACTAAAGTTTAAACAGATATAGTTTGGTTTGGCTCAGTTTGGTTGGGTTTATGGCATATCAACCATTTTAGGTTATTTAATGCCAAATCCATTTTAATACATATCAACAGTTCTATTTCAAACAATTCAATTTAGTATCAGTATAGTTTTTTGCTTACACTTAGTTAAATGTCAAACAATTCAGTTTAGCATACAAAAACAGTTCCATTTCAAACAATTCAGTTTAGCATAAGTATGCAGTTTCAATGTCAAAACAGTTCTATTTCAAACAATTCAGTTTAGCATAAGTATGCAGTTTAAATGTCAAAACAGTCCCATCTCAACGAATTCAGTTTAGTATAAGTATACACAGTTTAGTTCTATTTGACCCATAGTTAAGACCCTATCAGGTGCTACCACTTCAGGCCAGAGTGGACCTGGGAGCAATGGCAATGAAAGAGTACTCTGCATTCCCCAAAGCTCCAGCATTACTGGAACCTCACCATCATATTGTTTAGTGTCATATCTAGGACACTCGTTGGGAGTGGTCTTACCTCTCTGCAGAGAAGCAGTCGATGCATTCTACAGCCCCAGTCAACTGACCAAACAGACATTGCAGACTACTAGTACATGTACCTAGTCTATCATATAATAATATATATATATATATATATATATATATATATATATATATATATATATATAATATAATATATATATATGTACAATATATAATATAATATATATAATATAATATAATATAATATACAATATAATAATATGATATATAATATAATATATTTCTTTTAATACCCTGTCCGATAGCAAAATCTGCTTGGTAGCGCCAGAAGTGGCAGTACCGCCTTGAGCTACCAAAACTGTGTTATCACCCTGGTTGGCGGCTGATGAGGACAGAGTATCGCGTGTGCTTTCATATGTATGATGAAAAAATATCTATATATATATAATATATATAATATGATATATATAATATAATATATACAATATAATATAATATGTATAATAATATAATGTAATATATATATAATATATAATATAATATATATAATATATATATATATTATATATCATATATATTATATATAATATATATTATATTATATAAATATATATATATATATATATATAATATCATAATATGAACTGTAAAGGGTCGGATATACCACTGTTTTATATTCAAAGTAACCCCAAGCAAGGTCATTTGACTCCTACATTTGATCACTGTAATACTGTATTTGTCATTTTGTAACCTTTTGTCTTTGAGGAGTTTGATCCTCAGTGCTGATAAAGTTGATAAAGATATTTTAATGATAAATTCATTGGAAAAAAAGTTATCTAATCAAATTAAATAAATTTTGTTTGAAATAGAAGATTTTTGCTTAAAAATATTTTGCACTATTTTCCTCTACATTAGTGGAAATTTAATGTCAAACATAATTCTTACTAGAAAGGCACTGCCTGTTTTTATCTTGTAAATCATTCCCCTTAGATATATAATAAAGAGCTGCACTTAGATATTGAGTACTTGAGAAATGTCTAATTTTAACATTTATCAAGGCAAAATAGAATTACAGGTTTTATTAGGGTTTTTTCAGCTACCTCTTGAGAGAATGGTATATCCAATTGTTCACTAAGAGAAATGTCTGGTTTTAACATTTATCAATGCAGAATAGAATAACAGTTTTTATTAATTTTCTTTTTCTTTTTTTTTTTTTGCTTCATCATGGGAGAATTGTGTATCCAATTGTTCATTAACTTAATCAATTTTATCAAGTTTCACTACTGGAAAAAAATTATGGAATCAGCACACTGAAACATGTTCTACTTGGGTTTTTATTTCCAATTTATTTTTATTGTAAAGATTTTTTGCAATAAATTTTTTGAGTAAATTAATTTCCAATGCATTTTTCTTCATTACCTCTGGTAGAAATGATGGAATTTGCACACTTGGACAATGTTCAACTTGTTTTGTTTTTTTTTTTATTTCCAATCCATTTTTATAGTAAAAATCATTTCCAATGAATTTTTCTCAAACTACCTCTGGCAAAAAGGATGGAATTACCACACTGACAGTATGTTCACTTTGGTTTTTTATTTAGCAGTAAAGTTGGCGACCTTAGTCGAGGGTGACCCGAAGGCTCCCTTTTCAATAGCTACTATACCAATGTGTTGGGGAGGGCACTACTCCTTCTCTGGACTGCTCTACTTTACCCTTGATGCTTACCTTATAATGCTTAGTGTTAAGCAAGGTAGCATCAAGTACCATTTTTTGAGTCTTTGGTATGACTCGACCTGGGATTGAACCCCTGTCTCCCGGACCATTGGCGAACACTCTACTCATTAAGCCAATGGCCCGGCTAGCAGTAAATCCTATTTACCAACCCCTCCGCTCAGGCAGGATATGACACATCAATTTTTAAGCAGAGTTTAACAGGTTTGAATTCAGAGTTTTCCTTCTCCTAGACTAGTTGCCTCATCAAGGCTGAAGAACCTAGTCTGTCCTACTATTTACCCATAGCTGGAGGGAGAATAATTGGATTCACACCTTTCCCAAGGGTATTAGTGCTATGTGAAATACAATCAGTCTCATCCAGGATTTGAACTCGTGTCGCCGTGTCCATTTCCTATGATGATAACCATTACACCACGGGCACCTCCCGGTTAGCAGTAAATAAACTAATAACAGATAAGATGCAAACTCATAGATTATTTCATATTTTTCTCTGCATGACTTGGGAAAAAATATACCATTAACTTGAATGATTTAATTTATTTTGTTTGAGGAATATTTCATGAATCCCGAATGTTCAGCTATTAAAGAAAAAATGTTTTGCATCTTATCTGCTAGATGATAAAAAAAAAACATATGAACATTCTCTTAGTTTATGCCTGTGGTAGTATCATGTCCCATCAGTGATGAGACATTTTGTCAGTATATCTGGTAATGAAACAAAGCAGAGGGAATTCATGTTTTTTTCCTTTTCAAGGACAGTCATATGTACAAAGGCAGGAGTTCATACATGCTTATTAAGTGAATATTGATCTGACATTTTCTCTGTATAATGTTCTAACTATATGATTGATATTCATCCCTGAGTTGAAGGCATTCAGGAAGAAAGAGATTATGTTGAAAATTTTATTTCTTGATTTATTTCAAAAGATGTCTCTGAAATGTTCTTAAGTGATTATTTTTTGCTGCTTTGTGCCTGTATATTTTTTATTATTACAAGAAATGATAAATTCATTGAGAAAATAGTTAAATGTGTGGAAATGTAATGTTATACACTATTGCCTATTGACAAATAAACTCATACCAATCTTTTTATTAAAAAAAAAATCAATTTTCTTCTCAACAAAAATACTAGGTTTTTATTATTTCTAATACAACATTATACAAGCAAAACAGATAATATTAAGTATTATTTATCATTTTATCAAAAGATTGCATTGCAAATGATTTTAGTATAGAAATGCATTGAGAATTATTTTAAATGATTTTAGTATAGAAATACATTGCAAGTTATTTAACTATAAGAATGCATTGGAGAAGATTTTATGCACATCTATCTATTGTATTGCGAATAAATAAGTACACCCCTCATAATTTTTTTTTTTTAATAAAAAGTTAATTTCCAACTAAACCAAAGATACCAGGATTTTATCATTTATGGAAATCAATGAAAATGGATATTATTAGGTATTATTTATTACCAAACTTTACAGAATTAAAACTCTGAGACCAAAAATAGAATTATGTAAATATATAAGGGGTCTACTTATTTTTGGACTGATGAATGTTCATTTTCTTGAAATAAAAATAATTCTAAAAAATTGTTTGGTGTATACTTATTTATAAGCAATACTGTATAGATAGATAGATAGATCGATAGATCCTTTCATATATATATCTGTGTGTGTGTGTGTGTGTGTGATAATTGATAAAAACAAATTGTTCAGCAAAAGATACAAAGAGTATTCAATTCTGTTGTAATAGAACAGGTTTAAAGCTAAAATTAAGTTATAATCCCAGACAACTTAAATCTAAACATTTAAATAATATATATATATATATGGGGGGGGAAAGAGACAGAGAGAGAGAGCGAGGGAGAGAGGAAGAGAGAGAGAGAGAGAGAGAGAGAGAGAGATTTGATAAAGAAAAAGGAAGTTTGGAAAATCGAATTAATATGTTTTTTACGAGAATATTATTTTCAGATTTCAAATGAATGTACAACCAAAATTAGATCTACATTAAAGAGAAAGGATGTATGATGATTTATTTCAAATCAGTTCTTAATTTGATTCTTTTTAAGTGATTTTAACCTGAATGAAATAAGATTGACTGGAACTTGTAGCAGAAAGAAACTTGAATTTTTGTTTGGCGTGTAATTTAATTTGACCATTAAAGTCGCCGAACCTTTTCATCCAATCAGGATGACCTGTCCTATTCAGCCCGAACCATATTTTCTAGCAGCACCAAAAACTGAAGAAAGCCCGCGAAACTCTCTCTCTCGCTCAGAAATCCTCAACGGGAACGGACGTCTTAACGTCTGTTCCTGAATAGCAGCAGCACCATCATACACAAAGAGGAGAGCCATCTAGTCTATGGACCCCTTGGGTCTATTCATGTACACTAAGGGATCCTATTTAAAAATAAATTAGATGATACACTCTAACAACTTCCTCCCTTCTTTCCTTACTACGAGACCTCGCAGCATACTAGCGTAAACCCCTTACTTCATGTTGCCATTAAACCTTGATACAAAAACCTAACGACGTCTTCGTTCTTCTCCACTACCTTTATTTTCCATCGACATTTAGCGAGGGGATAAATACCAACGCAACCAACGAAATACCAACGCTACCAATGAAATACCAACGCAACCAATGTAATATCAGCATAACCAACGTAAAAACCAACTTAAACCTTAAACCAAAAACCCAATAATAATAATAATAATGTAATCCCTATCGCTATAAATGGCGATCTTCCGACTTGTGAGAACACGCAACCACATATAAAAACAAATTAAATATACCACTACCAAAATGGAAATTAAATACCAAAACCAATATCACCTCCTACAAACTCTTAAAACAACAAAAAAATCATAATATGTAATCTTTTATCAAATCATATCAATCTAGTTACCGAAAATTTCATTTCTTTCTCATTCAAGACTGTCATTTCTTTGCAAGATTTGCTCATATATATATATATATATATATAGTGTTTAAAAAACAAAAAATATAGAAATAGTATTCCATTTCCATAATATGTATACAAGCTCGTCAGATGGAATTTAAATGGAGTTTAGTTTTTAAAAAAAGTAAGAAACTTCATTTGAATTTAATAAGCACTATAGATCTTTTATGGAAATGAAATACTATTTCTAAATTTCTTGTTTTTTAAACGAATGTATATATTCGGCTAGGTATATCTAGTATTAAATAGCCGTGTATTAAGCACTCTTTCTTTGAATATTTACAATCATTATTTAGAAAAAGGAAAGTTGGCGACCTTAGTTGAGGGCGACCAGAAGGCTCTCTTTTCAATAGCTACTACACCAAGGTGTAGGAGAGGGCGCTACTCCTTTCCCTGAATTGCTCCACTTTACCCTTGATATATATTGCTGAGTGTTAAGCAAGGAGGTATCAAGTACCCTTTTTAAAGTCTTTGGTATGACGCGACCTGGGATTGAACCCAGGTCTCCCGGACCATTGGCGAAAAATCTACCCACTAAACCAATCCCCCAAAAATGTCTCAGAGGTTTCATGTGCTGAAAAGCTCAACTTGTAGGTATATATACAGATAAAGGTAGAAATGTTCAGTCAAGAGCATTGACAAGAAAAGAGATTATGTTGAAAAGTAAACAAATGCTAAATAAATGCATTTACTTTTTATATCATTAGGGTGGATATATTCATCTATCTGTAAACACACACATACACCCACACACACACACACACACACACACACATGCACACATATGTATGTGAATAGGTGTCTGAACATATATTCATACGTATACATACATTACATAATGGATTAAGAAAGGGAATAGGCAACCAGAGTTCAAACCCTGAATGAGGCTATTAGCATTTCACTATGCACTAATGCATCAAGGAAAAGCATTTATCTATCTGTGATCCTTCCCAGTTATAGGCAGACTGGCTCCTTTAGTTTTGGTCTCGGAAAACTATGATTTTAAATCAGCTTTATTCCAATTAAAAATTGGCCTTGTCTCACATCCTACCCATAGCAGAGACCTTAGATAAATGCATATATATATATATATATATATATATATATATATATAAAAGTATATATATTACAACAGTATATGGTTGTCACTATCACACTTGGTGGGTTTGTGGCAGACCAAGTACGATATAATTTGGAGAGTGCTCAATATCTGTGATAGAGCTATTATATAATATAATAACAAATATATCTCTATATATTCTGATTTATGTATTGTCCACAGTTGTATGTATCTCTAGTACTTTCTGCCCGACTTTGAGTCATCATCAGGGGAGGACCTATTACAAAAGTGGTGTAACTTTTGTTTTCGCATATTACTACTATGTAAGAGCGTCTTTACCGTTGAAGAGTATAGCGTTTGTTTTTAAATGGATTTCTATAAATAGTGTCAGTAGCTAAAGACATTTAAGTACATTAGCACTGGTTTGAAAATTAATTCTGATTTATGTATTGTCCATAGTTGTATGTATCCCTAGTACTTTTTGCCCGACTTTGGGCCATCATCAGGGGAGGATCAATTTGCATATTACTTACATAGTATGCGAAAACAAAAGTTTGATGATGATGGCCTAAAGTCGGACAGAAAGTACTAGTTTGTACTGCTTTGTTTTAAATGTATTTTTGTACGTGTCGTTTCACATCTTTACTTCAAATGCCTTTTTCAAATATAAAACAACATAAAAGAGTTGGGGAACATACTGTGGGGGGTATGTAATTTGGTTATTTCAATAGATTGCTCTCTAAATTATTCCCACCACAAATACAACACAAAACTTTACAATCGCGTGAAAGAAATGGAATAGAACACAACGAACATTAAACAACAAACAATTTAATATGCATATAACAGAATATGAAATCAAACAAAACACATGATGTATAAATGGCCTTTTGGAAAATAAAGTTTGACAAAAGGAAAATAAATTTGTTTAAAGATGTGTGTATGTTCATGTTAACGGAGTCCGTAAATAAGTCGTTCTTACTTACATTACATTACGGGTTTTATGATTGTGGCGACAGCGTGTCGCGTTGATGAAAGAAAGTTTGTCGGGTTTTTCTTTTGAATGTCATTCTCGGCCATTTGAAAAGAGGTCATGAACTTTAGTTGAGGAAGGAAAGGAATTTGTTGGACATAGTATCGGCTACTGGCTTAGTGGCTTGTGTTCGTCTGTGTGTAAGCTTGTGTCTTGTGTGTATGGCTCCCTAACTCTGTGTTATTTATATCCTACTGGTGGATCAAAGAATCGTCCTAAAATTTTTGCGCGTAGACATTTATTGACCAATCAGATTTGTATTTTACTATTTTATTTTCGAGCCTAAATATTTTCTTTTAGGTCACTTCCGATCCTAATTTTCTAGAATGTTCTATTCTATGTTTTTAGCTGATTGGTTGAAAAATATAAAAATGTAATTTAAATGCTAATACGGTTTTGATCCTAAATTTCTAGAATGTTCTTATGTATGTTTTTATTGCTTATTTTTAAACTAGAAAAAATGTGTATCCTATAATACTCACTAAACACCAAATAACATGTCACTCTACAAGTGCTCCATACATCTGGCCTTGTGCTAAACTAAGTAAACAACAGCCATGTGAAAGAGTTGAGTGGTGGCTCAAACTCACTGCACTAGCAATGGTTAAGTGAGACTAGTTGCTAACCATTTCTCTGTTGACAGTATTGAAAGTAGACTAAACGAAGTTTAGCACAAGGTTACACTAGTGAAGGACCTAAAGAGTACTGAATACATTATAATGATAAATTTGTTGGTGAGATTAGCTTGCTAACCAATGTGCTATAGTAACCACTTGAATTTCTTTCTGCTCGTGTCCTGGCAATAATCAGCTGATCGTGGGAGTGTTGGTATCTCTCAGTCTTTTGAGACAATGAATTTGCCACCTGGATCTAGATACAGGCCTGGGCAAAGCTCTGTGAAAGAACAAAGGCTCGTCTCGCCTCTCCTCACAACTGATGTTGTCTCAGAAAAGGGTTCAAACAGGTATATTTTATGAAGCCAGAATGTTCAACTATTAAACAAGAAATATATATTAAAAATACATTTATACATATAGCAATCATCATCATCATCATCATATCGTGCTGGCAGCACGGATATCCCTGACCCTCTCTCGCCACTCCTCCCTATCGTTCATCGCCCTAGGTAGGTCTTCAGGACAACAACCTGTATCCTCACATAGCTGCTGAATGTACGTTCGTGCTGGTCGTCCTGCTTTTGCGCGGCCGTGTGTGGGGATCCATAAGAGTACATCTCTTATGAGTTCATCTCTGCTTCTCCAGCAATGTCCTGCATGTCTGGTTCGCCTAACTTGAATAGTTTTCGTGATAGGGGGCAGGTGGCCGTACAGTTGGTGTCTTGTGGGGTGTTGCTGCCAGGACTTGTTCAGGATTGCACGCAGCATTCTTGTGTAATTGCCATCTAGTTTCTTCTCCAGCCGTTTTGTTAGCGTCCATGTAGTGCATCCATATAGCAGTATCGATGTGACCGCTGCCTGGAAGAAACTGCGTTTCATTTTATCGGTTAGGTCTGATTTCCATATAGTCGATAGCCTATTGATAGCTGTCCATGCTTTCGTTAGCCTCGTTTCGATGTCCTTTTCGGTTGATTCGACGCTGCTTCCTAGGTACGTGAATTTGTCTACTAGTTTAAGAGGGGTTCCTTCTAGAGTGGAGATGTCCCCCGTTTGGTTATAGCACATATATTCCGTTTTGTGTGCATTAACATGGAGGCCTATGCTTGCTGCTGCTCGTTCCAAACTATGCAGAAGTGTTTCGGCTTGGTCAGGTGTATTTGCCAGTATCGCTATGTCATCGGCGTAGTCGGCGTCGGTAATTGTTGTTGCGGGGTATCTTCTGCTTCTTTTCTTCGTCAGTTCGAAGCCATTCTCTTTGATTTTGTCAATCGATGTTCTAAGTACGTAGTCTAGACAAATAATAAAGACATACGGAGCCAGCGTGTCCCCTTGTAGTACTCCTGCTACAATGTCGAAGTATTCTGTCTCCATCTGGTGATCGTACTTTTACTTTAGTATTTCTATAGAGAATCGTTATTGCCGCTACGGTTTCTTTAGGTATGCCGTACGCTAGTAGGATTTGTTCCATCTTTCCTCTGTGAATGGAGTCGAAAGCCTTGGTAAAGTCGACAAATATTAATGTCGCTTGTAGGTTCTTTGTCCGTACACCTTCAAGGATTCTGCGGATGGTTAATATTTGTGAGGTCATAGATCTATTTCTTCGGAAGCCATTTTGGTTTTTTCTAAGTATGTTGTCGATTTTGGGTTCTATTCGGTTTCGTAGTAGGGCATTGTAGATTTTGGCAGCTATGGATGTAAGTGTTATGCCTCGGTAGTTTTTGGCTAATCCGAGGTCCCCCTTTTTAGGGAAGGGGAGTATGCATCCCTTCGTCCATCTATCTATCGGATTTTGATTGTATACTGCGTTGCAGTGTCGGAGCAGTATGTCGTCGAATTGTCTGGTCTTCCATACTTCCGGGGGAATTTCGTCCAGTCCTGCAGCTTTCCTATTTTTAATTTTTCTGAGAACCGAGTCGAGTTCTTCTTGTGTGAACGGTCCAAGTTTAATGTCTAATTGTTTGCTAATTATTCTGGTGATTGGTTCATGCGTTATTTTTGGTGGGTTTCCAAGTAAGTTTTCGAAGTGCTGTTTCCACAGTTTTATTCTTTCTTGTTGGTTTGCTGCTTTAAGTTTTGCTTTGGCTGTGTTCTTTCTTCTGCTCACTTCGTTTATTGTTTGCCAGGCTATTCTAGATTGTCTATCTTCCACCGAGTCTGTTGCGGTTAAAAGAGAAAATTAATGAATGAAAATTCGATATATAAATCAATTCTTTTTTTAATTTCTTTAAATTGAATGAAAAGTTTGCTGAAAAACCAAAATACAAAATCTTTTCTTATAGACAAAAATAATTTTAGCCTAAGTGTAAACATTTTTAACACATATGATTTAAGATTTGTCAATGAAGCGTAGCAGTAATTTTGTTAGTTTAAAATATTGGGATAAATTTTTGTTTGTGATAATTCTTCAGAAAGAAGCAAATATGTCACGATGTGAGAGAGAAAGTGTATTTGTGTCTTAAAAAATGTGTAAGTGAACTTTTATTGATAAATCTGCAACTACAAACATGAATAAGTAACAGTTAAAAAATGAGATCATCTTCCTATAATTATTCAATTTTTTACTTCAAATGTGTTGCAAGTTGTTTAGTTATTTTTATGGCATGAAAGCACTTGTTGGGTAATTTGATACCAAAGTCAGTTTTCTTCTTTTTTTTTTAAGCAATTATATGGTTTCTAATAACTTCCAATCTAATAATAATAATTTTCTTCACTTAACTATCCCAGTCTAATTCTTATGGTTTACAAGTTTTTATGTGGCTTTGAGTGATTATTTTTATCAAATATAAATAATTTGTACATGATTATATGGTTTCAAGTTTTCCTGTCAAATACTGATAATTTGCAAGCAATTGAATCAAATACCCAATCATTTTTAAATTAAAAAAATTATAAAAGATTTATTTGACACTTACTAATGTAATTCAAGCCAGAATGATATTTTTGATAATGAAAATTCAATCTAAAGTCAATTGAAAATTTATTTTTTATTTAAAAACACGTCCAAAGATAATTGAACTGTGTTGGCTTTTTTCTTATTCAAAAGAATTTTCTAAAACAATCAATTTTTATCTCTTTGAATATTCAAATTATCGTCTTTATCTTCATCCTTATACCCACAATGTTTCAGCCAATATATCCTTTGGCGTTCTCCAGGTATTTCATGTCAAACTTGGGATCCCACACAAAATCTCAAACTAAACCCTTTATTTTGTATATGGGGATAGATTGTTCAAATTAAGAAAAATTAAACAAGTTGAAATGAAATCCATTCTTGAAAGAAAAGAATGTCGATTTTCAATCCAAAGAAATAAACCGAGAAGTATGTTAGTAAAAATACTTAACTTACTGTTAGTTTTGAGTGAGCATAGACAATTCCATACTTACTTAAGAAATATCTACTTCTTCACTTATTAATTGAATTTTGGTAGACTTAAAATTAGCTAAAAAAAATTGGATAAAAAACTGGCTAAGAAATTGTATTTTTAATATTTTCCTGAAATTATTTTGGGTTTTAATCTGTAGGGGGACTTATATTTATGGTAGATATGTTTAGTCCCCCAAAATTTAATGCTAAAGAAGTTTTATATAAGTTTTGCTTGGAATAAGGCACATGGAAAAAAGTAGTAAATGAATGAAGCCAATGAGTGAAGGATATGAAACGGAGCGGACAAAAGGAACATTCAAAACAAGGCGACGAACAAAACAAATTTATATACTATAATAAAACAGATATTGATACATAAAAAATAGTCGCGTGTGTATGTGTGTGTGTGTGTGTGTGTGTGTGTGTGTAATTAACACAACTAAACTACAAAACGGTTAATGACGGAAACGTCCTATTAAGTTGGATTACATATTTAAATGCCTTTCTTTTTGTGATTCGAAACAGTCGGTTTCGCTGAGGCTGGAAAAAGTCTCATAGTCAATGTATATTGAAGAAATGAATGTCTGCGAGGTTTATCCATTTTTTTGCTTTTCACTCCTGTTGATGAATAAGAAGAATGTCACACTGAAGAGAGAGCGTGTATCCACTGCGAAGAATTTGTGTAAAAAGAGCAAGAGTGTTTGAAGACGACGTATTTATAGAAAATACGTGTCTCGGAAATGGCTCCAAACGCCGGACGAAATTTACGCGCGGACGTAGTTTTACGCATGTCACGTGGTCCTCCTGGCCAATGGTTTCCCGAGACTGAATATGTGTGCGTCCGCCATCTTTCTTGTGGGAACAAGTGACATACCGCCCAAATTAAATCATAGGAGTGTAAAGTCCTATAAATCCTTTAAATTTTTTGCTGCAAGTCAATTATTGTTGTCTGTAAAGTATTTCGAAATTTAAAAACTCGCTTGAATGCGCCAGTTGTTTAATAAAAGCAAAAATACAGATACAAAAATTACAGAGGTCCCCCGCGGACATTCTCGAAACCTATGAACTAGACCTTGTTGTCTAGTTCAAGCCATAACCCAGCATACGTGCCCGGACCCACATTTGAGTTCGTGAAACTACTTGCCTCATCAGGCTCACATTGCACCAAGTGAGCCGATGAGTAGCATAGACCAGCAGAGTTCGAGTCTCGGCTCGTTCCCGACCTTCACCTCCCCTTTATCCCCACTTTGATCGGCCTTCGGGCTTTTGACCTTGTGTCAAGTCGTGTCTGGTGGGAGACAGCGACAAATAAACAGATACAAAAATTACAGCTTACAGTCTATTTTTGGCGCCAAAAATTAACTCTTTTTTTCGTCTGGAAATCAGTTGAGTTCTCATATATATATATATATATATATATAGAGAGAGAGAGAGAGAGAGAGAGATATGCAGTAGCAATTCAATTGACAGAATCAGCACATGTCTAATGAGATTAAATCCCGGGGAAAATTCTTTGCCTTTGGCACTTGAAGAATTCCAAGAAACGACACCTGCTTCTTATTTTTTTTTTTAAGATAGAACAGAGAAACATCTGATACAAAACTCATTCATTGCAACATTGATATCACTACATTAATGGATCTCTGTATCATCTATTTCATATTGTACCAAAATAAGTTAAGCTGATTATTAACTTTTTGCTGGTATTTCTTTCATCATATTTCTCTTACTCTTTTTAGCAGTAGTAGTATTAGATATCATCATCATCATCATCATCAAGTCCTGCTGATAGCACAGATTCCCTTGGCTCTCTCTAGCCATCCATCCCTATTGGCCATCACTCTTGGAGGTGCCCGTGGTGTAATGGTTATCGTCACAGGATATGGACACGGCGATACGAGTTCAATTCCTGGACAAGACTGATTGCATTTCACATAGCACTAATACCTTGGGAAAGGTAGGAATCCAATTATTCTCCCTCCAGCTAGTAGTAGGGTAGACTAGGTTCTTCAGCCTTGTTGAGGCAACTAGTCTAGGAGAAGGAAAACTCTGAATTCAAACCTGTTAAACTCCGCTTAAAAAATTGACCTTGTGTCATATCCTGCCCGAGCGGAGGGGTTGGGCAAATAGGATCACTCTTGGCAAGTGGATGGCATCTGGTATCTATACACCCAACACTTGTGTGTCCATGAAGAAAACTTCGCTTACGACTTCATCTCTGCTTCTCCATCAGTGTTCTGTTTGTCTTACTTGGATGGTTTGTGAGGTTGGAAGTAAGTAGCCATACAACTGCTGTTTTGTGGGCTGCTGCTTCTAGGATTTGTTCAAAACAGTACGCAGCATTCTTGTGTAGTTTCCATCTAGCTTTTTCTCTCAATACTTTCTTAAATCCAAATGCTATTCAAGGTGATGCACCGGAAGGAAGTGACACATTCTAATGGCAGTTATGAGAGGAAATCGCGTGGGCGGAAATTGGCAAACAAAATGGGACGAGCTAAAATTCCCATGGTACACTCATAGACTGATGCACCGGAAGAGAGTGACCTGTGAACTGCATGACAGTTATTTCCGCTTGATGGTGATCAAACATGTCATTCCAAAGATCGAGTAGGCGATTGAGTGGGCGTTGAACTATTATATAACTCAGTCAAGACAGCAGTCAGATCAGTTGGAGACGGAGTTAGAAGATAAGATGTGGTAGGGAAAGCCACACCAGGCCGAAGGGGCCATTGGGGCCCTGGTGAGTTGGGGCCCAGAGAAGTTGCTGATAAGATGTGGCAGATCACCCAGCAGAGTGGGCCTCTGGGCCTCCGGTTGAGCAGCCCTGGAGAACGAGAAAGACACAACGCTGACGGCCATAAGAGTGGGGGTCAAAATATTGCAGTTCCGTTCGGTCTCCAACTCCCTCTCACAGTAGAACCCCACACAACTCTTTCGAACCTTGCAAATAAATTGAGAGGTATATATTTTTCTAAAGAAGTCTTGGCTCGTCTTTTATCATTGTGTCGTTGTGAATTATTCTGCATGTATATGCATGTGTATATGTATATGAGTATATAACACAAGTGGTACGACCATACAATAGTATTGACACCGTCACTGCCTTTAAGAATTACCGTTTTATGTTATCAGAGAGATTAGATTTCCATATGATCAATAACCTGTTGATCGCAGTTCATGACTTTCCTATGCATATGTAGACATTGCTTTCAGTAGATAAGCTGTTGCTACCAAGGCATGTGAAATGTTCAACTGATTTCAGGGGCTAGTTAATTAATGTGGAGATGGCACCCTTCTGTTTTTGATTTAAGTATAGATAGAAGCCAGGGCTTTTTGTGGCTTATTCCGGGCTATGCTGAAGACATTCGGCTTGTGTACATATATTTGTAAGAAATTCTAATAGTTTGAATTTCTTAGATGCAGCATTGTTAATTATTATTAATTTTTGACGAGTATTTCTTTCATCATATTTCCCTTGTTATTTATTACACTAGTAGTATTATAGTCTTTAAATTTCTTAGATGAAGTATTGTCAATTATTGTTTATTTTTGATGGGGATGAATCTCAATTGTAAATACTTTCAAGATTTTTCGCTAAATGAAGAGCTAGGGCCTTAACACCAACATTATTGGAGAAGTCGGCCGAATATTGGACTGCTTTAGGGGATCCACATATTGTTTTTGTATTTGCATTATCATTCTTCTTGACTAGTCGACCCACAAGGCTCTTAAGTAAATACTCATCTTTAACCTTTCAGAGGGGAGGTTTCTGTTTTATCATAAACTCCAGATCTGTACAAATTTCAACATCATTCTTCTATGTGGGTAGGGGCAGGCTGAGCCATCGGTCAATCGGACCATACCCGCGGGTCCGGCACTGCAAGGGAATCCACCTGCCTGCCAATAAAATTATCAAGGATGTCCTTGTTATACACTCTTAATACATGCACTCTGACTCGGGTAACTCAGCTGCACATCATAGTGTGTGTGTGTGTGTGTGTCATGGCCGTAGCTCTGACTACCGACACAGGTACGGGCCGATCCGTGCAATCACAGTGAAAATGCGGGTGAGGAAAAATGTCTTCATAAGAAATCAAATTAAACAATTCGTGAAGGAAGAAAGAAAGAAAGAAAGAAAACGAAAAAAACAAAGAAAACCCCCGAATGAACGCAGTAAAAAAATCTGTTTGTTTATTTATTAACTTTGGGAGAAAATACTGGTTATACTTAGAAAGTCCAAACCTGGTTCCCCAATGGACTTCAAAGCAAAGCTTTATCGGCTCCCTTTTGTGGCTACCCTCATGATTGCCTGGTCGAAGAGAAGACGCAATAAATCATTTTAACTTTCTAAGAATATTCGGATGATCATAAACTTGGCGCCTCTGTAGTTTGTAGTACCGGTCAAGTCTTAGCCAACAATCTGAAGAGGGTCATTCAGTCCTCCCTCTCGCATCTCCGTCACTCCCAAAAGCCACTAAACTTTTCATATGATTGTTTGAATTTACAAAGAAAACATACCTTTTTCCTAACTCTTGTCTGTTGTCAAACATTTTAGTAGGTTAAAATATTGACTATATTGATTATTTTGTTTACATCTGTAATTATGCTAATTTGATAAAAAAAATATTGAGGATTTACAGTAAATTTAAATTCACATTTCTTAAGTCATAGTTTTTAAAATATCAATAAAGCGTTTTAATGCAAATTCAAGCAGAATATTTTTTTAATCTTTTTTAAATCCAATATTGTTATCAAATTGACGAAGGGCTTAACAGACAATTTATGCCGGTGCCAGATATATATGGATCTTACCACATTCTTCTAAAACCATTGATATAATTTCAGTTGATTAGATTTTTTATATGTGCAATGTGCAGTGTCTTTGATCTTGCTCTTGACATTTTTTTTACATATTTAATCAAAACCTTTAGGTATGGTCACTGTGTTTTGGAAGGCTGTTTTTCTAAATGTTTAGAAAAAAATTAAAGTGAAAATTGTTACTTCTTAACCCATTGAGAATAAACTTAAAAATAAATAAATAAATAGAACTTTTATTTATAAATATGTAGAGAAGAGGAAAATCTTGTATTTTGGTTGGGCGCTAAAATTGTTTCAACACTTAATTTCACCCAATCAGGATGACTTATCCTATCCAGCCCGGACCTTCATTTCCGGCTAGCAAAACAGGTGAGCGGCCAAACCCAGTCTCTTCAGCGTGAGGCGGCGACCAGAACAGACGTTCCTCTAGTCGTCCCTGCTTAGCGATGCTTTTTAGCTAGACAAGCCACCCAGTGTGGACATCTCACTGTGGCTTTAACACTAGCAGCAGCAACATGGACACTCAACGAGGGAACCATCTAATTTATGGATTCTTTACGAGGAATCCCAGTTGAACATAAATTAGAAACATTCAGCATGCCTTCCACAGGCACCACTTCATGTCACCCCAAAAATTGGCTATGTCGATCCGAGCGTAACTCCACTCTCGACACACTAGCTCATATTTCACTTCTGGTCCATATTAATGGAGATAACACATACTCTCCCCAGAAATACCAGACACACAAAACTACACGGTGACTCTAAACACAATCCCTCACACGTCCGACAACACACGCTGCTTTATCAACACCCCGCTAAGCCATTTCGTCTCCAACACTAACAAGCCTAAACTCCACGAGTCTTGCAGCACCAAAAGCAAACCATATTCAAAGCTGCAAATAAAAAGTTTTCCTTGTTGTGTGTTAAAGAAAAGTTTCGTAATTCATTTGTGTTGCCTAAAAAATATTGTGTTAGGGAAATTAACAAAATTTCCAGAAACCTCTATAAATACTCGAAATGATGAATTAAAAATGTAAATTTACGAAAGACTGAACTTTCGAATTTAGCCGATATTTATTAATATTATTATTATTAATAATTAATTACTTAATTAATTTGTGAAAAGAAGGCAAGTTATGAGAATTAAAACTGTAAAAGGATTAATTGTCACTTGTTGGGGAAATTACCGCAAGTTTCAAGTTTGGACACTGAATGAAAAGACAAGACAAGACAAATATATTCAACAGCAAATTTAATACGTAAAAACAAGAAAAAAGGAAAGAGATGAAGGGATAGTTTTGCAAATTTTGGTGTGATTTACGGAGAACTTAACTCAGAGTCCGGTTAACAAAGTTGGAAAATTTCGAGGGATGTCTGTAGGACTTTACACTCCTATAAATTATTTTGGGCGGTATGCCACTTGTTCCCACAAAGATAGCGGACGCTCAATATTCAGTCTCGGGAAACCATTGGCCAGGAAGACCACGTGACATGTTTAAAACTACGTCGGCGCGCGAATTCAAGTCCTGCGTTTTTGAGCCACCTACAAGACGCGTATTTTCTATAAATACGTCGTCTTCAAACACCCTTGTTCTCTTTTACCAAATTTCTTCGCAGCAGCAACACACTCCCTTCAGCGTGAATCAACAGTAGAGAAAAGCAACACCATGGATGGGCCTCGCAGACATTCATATACAATGACTATGAGACGCTTTCCAGTCTCTGAGAAACTGCCCGTTTCTAACCATAAAAAGGGGACATTTTAACATGTAATTCTTTTTTAGCTTAGTTGTGTTAGACACACACACACACACACACACAAACTCACACATATACACACACAATTATTTTGTTAGTAGAGTTAGTAATTTCTTTTATGTACCATTGTAAGTTTTATTGTTGTAGAATATAAATTTGTTTTTGTTCGTCGCCTTGTTTAAATGTTCATTTTGTCCACGCTGTTTTACAACCTTTATTTGTTTGATATGCTTTATTCATTCATTTGTTTTATCCATGTGCTTATTCTACCTTAATTCTAAACTAAAACATTAGACTTGTGGGGAAGCAAAAATATAAACCCTTATTTTAAATATCAAAATTAACGTTTAATTATCGGGTACTAAAAACACTTTCAGTCATCCCTACATGTCGCAAATTTCTTCATGACAATAAGGTAGCTGTGCTACAAAATTCCTTATTGTTAAAGGGTGATTCGTAGATGTATAATTTCGTGGGTTGTCTTGGAGTTGAATTTGTTCAATTTCAAGGTTTGCTCCTGGAAGCGAGTGGCGACTTATTTTACCAATTCAGACTGAGGGAGTTGACTCTTTCAGGTCCTTACAAGTTTAAACCGAACCGACCACTGGTTGTTTTCTCTTTAACAGTGGGGATCGATGACCTGGCGAAGGTCACCGGAATCTGGCGCCTCAGAGTCCCGAGGCCTCCAGGTTAAGAATTGGGACATATCTCGAATCGACACGTCATCCCTAATCTTGTGGTTTTTAAAGGATATTTTCACAAAGTAAATTAAATTTTTTTAAGATCCACATGCGATAAAATGCTATCCTTTTGTCAGTTAATCATAAATAAACAAAAATGTAATGTATTTATAAAAAATACCTTTGTATGATATTAATTTGTAAAAATTTCAAATATATTTGAGATGTGTTTAATTAACTTACAACAATACAACAACGGGTATCGAATATCAATGGCATATTCGAAGCCAAAAGACCTCGGCTTCGGCTGGACCACCTTCGGGTGGGCAAAAGACAACATGAAAAGCGTTGACCCCTTTGTACAGCACTAGACCTTGCTGTCCAGTTCAAGCTATAATCAAGCATACGTGCCTAGACCCAGATTTGGGTCCAAGACCAGCTAGGCTCATCAGGCCCACTAAGTGGATCAATGACCAGCATAGACCAGCAGGGCTCAAGCCTCAGCTTCTGCCCGACCATTCCCTCCCCTAAACCCCCAATATAATCGACCTTCGGGTCATTGACCTTGTGTCAAGTCCTGTCTGGTGGGTGGCAGTGAAAAATATATGAAAGACCCCAGCTTCGGCTGGGCCACCATCGGGTGGGCGAAAGGCAACATTGACACCTTTGTCCCCCTTGTATAGCACTGGAACTTGTCCAGTTTAAACTATAATCAGGCATACGTGCCTGGACTCAGATTTGGGTCCAAGACCAGCTAGGCTCATCTGGCCCACATTGCACTAAGTGGTCCGATGACCAGCATTGACCAGCAAGGCTCAAGCCTCGGCTCGTGCCCGACCATCCCTTCCCCAAAACCCCCACTATAATCGACCTTCGGGTCATTGACTTTGTGTCAAGTCCTGTCTGGTGGGAAGCAGAGACAAATATCAGGTTAATAAAAGTTCGATTTTTATGATTATAAGCTTACTTACCGATAGATGTGTAGCCAGAGTTTTTGTAGGGTGATTTTAGCTAGAGAAGTTGTTTTGTTAGTAGCGAGGGAAAGTTTGTTGTTAGCGAGGAAGATGGTTGTAACGTATGTGTGTTTACGTTGAGTTGTTCCCTCGCTTAGGGTTGTTAGTCCCCTCGCTAAGTTTGTAAGAAATAAAAGGAGGATGAAGAAGTAAGATGGCGATAATCGAAAGGTATTAAAGGATAAGGTTTTTATTTGCAGCATGGAATATTGGGTTTGCTTTTGGTGCTGCAAGACTCGTGAAGGGTTGTTAATATTGAGACGAAATTGAGTTATGAGATGTTGAGAAAGTTGAGATGGCAGCGTGTGTCGTCGGATGTGTGAGGGATTGTGTTCGTTGCATTTTGACGAAAGACATGTTGCAGTTGTAGGAACTGAACTTTGGATGTCACCGTGAGTTTCGTGTCTGGTATTTGGGGAGAGTATGCGTTATCTCCATTAAGGTGGCCCAGAGGTGAATTGAGAGCTAGCGTGTCGAGAGCGGGATTACGCGTCAGATCGACATAGCCAATTTTGGGGTGACATAAAGTTGTGCCTGTGCGAGGCATGTTGAATGTATTAAATTTATATTCAACTGGGATTCCTTGTAAGGAATCCATAAATTAGATGGGTTCCCTCGTTTGCCCATGCTGCTGCCGCTGCTATTCTAGAGCCGCAGTGAGACCTCTGCACTGGTCGGCGTTCTCCAGCCAAAGAGAGTGTGTTTGGAAGCTTACAAGATTTGGTGGCCGGAAATGAAGGTCCGGGCTGAATAGGATAAGTCATCCTGATTAGGTGAAATTAAGTGTCGAATTAAATTTGCGCGCCAAACAAAGATACGAATTTTTTCCTTTCTCTGCAGATGTTATTGTAAGTAAAAGATACTAAATTTTTTAATACAGAAACTGGAACAACTCATATAATTCGCAAAAATTTTAGCTCATAATTATAACTTGACTCAAAACTTTTTGATTTATTTTTCCTTTGCTGGTTCTGGTATTTCCAACGGAAAGGGACTTTTTTACAATAAATTTGAAAAAAAATCAACGGTTAAAAAAATTTTAAATACCACAAATATTTTCATATTTTACACATGAGTAAAAATGAACTTGAGAAATGTACGATAAATCAAAAATATATTGCTTTTTTATACCAAAATTCCGTCGCCTTTATGTGACGTTGAATTCTACTCTATCCTGAAGAGATCGATATCTCGATCATTGTCCTCTGTAGAAGGCTGTTACGTAGAAAGTATATCGCCGAAGGCAGTCTAGCACTCCACAAAATAAATCCCGGTCAAGACTCCTATTTCGGGCATATGAAACAGACAAATAATGTGGAGGTTAATTCGGGGCTAGACCGACCTTAGGGGGTGCCAATTCACTTTCACATACACCACCAAGTCCTTTGTCTTCCTACCTCCTCAGATCACGGAAGAACGAACTTCTAGGTTCTATAATAATAACTGTTGGCAGATTTCCCAAAATCCTCTTGTAATGTTTAAGGAGGCAATAAGACGTTTAGCGAGAATTAATGAAAGCGGTATAAGGCTGAGACAAGATACATGTGAAGAAGTCAAATCGATAGAGGAAAGAACACAACCAAAAGATTTCAACACAAGGGTGCATTTAAAATATAACAAAATTTTAATATGCGATGATTAAACAAATAATGATGAGATTTAAGAAACAGTTCCTTTTTCTTTTCTCCTCTCTTTTTAGAATACCGGCAATATTAAGCCAACAGGAAAACATCAAACAAAAATGCCTCTAAACAGTCTTTTTTTAGTCTTTCTCTTTCTTCTTTCTTTCTTTTTCTCTTACTTGAGTAAAAGTGTCTAAGCGGCCGGACTGAAGCGTGTGGCAATGTTCATTCATTGAATTTAACTATTGATGAAACAGAACCCTTACAGTTTCTCTTTTTTTTTTCTTTTTTTTTTTTTTTTTTTTTTTTTTGAATACATATAACTTTCCAAGATTTAAGAATTGTAGAAGGACAACGGTTTGAGTTGTACTTATCTTTGACGGATTCACAATTTTCGGATTTCTTCCTCTCTTTTTTACGGGTGAGTGAATACTTTTAAGATCCAAAACCGGAAGTTATTATCTCTTACGTAATAAAAATAATACCTGCAATACTCTTTTGAAAATTGACTATTTTTCACTTTATAAATTTTCTAGCTGAAAAAAATTTTAAAGGATATATTTTTCAATCATTCTTCTTGCTAAATGACCAAAAATTAGTTAAAATTCATATACATTTTTAAAAGTTTTCAAAAGTTTAAATTTTGTAGGTGTTAAAAAATTGCGAAAGTGTGTGCATACCTACGGGATCTTAGATTTGTTTTCACGCTGTTTCTTTTTTTTTTTTTTTTTTTTTTTTTACATTTTCGATAACTATATTTTGAAGTATTTATTGTGTTTGTTTATTTGAATCTTTGCGTAATTTGTATCAACATCAGCTGTTATGCACAAAAAAAAATATTTGCCATATTTATTTTGCAACTGTATTTTGCCAAGCATATCAATTTCTTCAAAAAGTGAAAAATAAAATGACAGTTTCGCAATACCGTGAAGAAATGGTAACCACCAGTGCATAAATGACTTGAATTAAATCTATAACTAGTTTTATGTTCCCCTTATTCCTTTCTTTTTTACGTATTTTAAGTAATGTTTGTTTAATAATCATTAACTGATGAAGACGTTATTCTTTAATGTTATATCTCCAGAATCACTCACCGACTCACCGCAGTTGGAGTAACATTTGATTATTAATTTACATTTGCCAATAAAAAAGTAAAATAAATTCAATAAAATATTACTTATTTTATCAAAAAGCTATATTGTCCATCTGTAACCTTATGATTTTTGAAGAGCTCTACATGTTAGCGATTTTTGAGATTCCTAATTTTGCAATCTTATTTATGGATTTCAGGGTGAATGAATAGGGTTGAATTCTATGTTTACATTAATGGAAACTTGAGTTTTCATTTAGGTTCAAAAACATTGAAATTACGTATTATTTTATTTTTTATTTTCTAATTTTAAAATCTGATATTTCTACATAAATACTTGCTATCAATTGTATTTTTTTGTTACAGTTTACTTCCTTACTCGTTTTAAAATTGTCCCCAAACAGACTCTACCGAGAAGAAATTGTTTGTCTCGTGTGCAGGTAGCTAAACTCTATTTAATGATGTCTGACTACAAGCATAAAAGTGGTGCTCAAAAGAGAAAAGAGAAAAAGGAAACAATATCCAATATAAGGAAGTTTTTGTTTGACCAGTCCTGTTGCCTTTGTTATATTAAGAAAATGAGGAAAAGAAATGAGTGGACGAGAATATTGGTGAGTTACCAAAACTTTAATGACAGCCAGAGAGATAACCCTTGTACTGTGAGTCGTACAAACGGAAGAAAACAGTTGCAAATGTTAGAGCAGGAATTAAACATCCAATTTGAAGCTTAGAGGATCAGTTGGTCTAGAAGGAATGAATAAACGATAAAGGAATGATTTCCTAGAAGACAACGGTCCATAAATTGGATGTGCTCTCCACTTGTTGATGGGGGTCTGTTGCTGGAGTTAGTGAGAGAGAGAGAGAGAGAGAGAGAGAGAGAGAGAGAGAGAGAGAGAGAGAGAGAGAGAGAGCCTTCACACCACCGAGAAAGTCATCTGAGCAGAATGTGATAAATAATCCTCATTGGTCGAAAATATAAAATCGAAACCTCAACAGTCAAAATAATTGCTGCGTTAAACAATAATTCGAAATTCTGCTACAAAGACAACACATAAAATTGATACATTTTTTTTGCTAAGAAAGCTACATCCTCTGAAAAAGTCAAAGATGCTACTGACAAAGCATCAACAGGGACAGAAGCACCTTCTGCATCTGAAATTACTCCGCATTCTGTTGAACCCTTTGATCTCTCCCAGTCAGATGAAACCAAATTCGATGGGCCACCAGCTAAGATTTCAAGGCTTGATTCCGTGACAACCAGTACACAGATTACACCTGCTAAAAGTGCATATTTTCTTAAACCAGATACCAGCCATAATGCCTCTATTTTACAGGAGATGTTCTGGAAATTTCATCCAAACCAGCCTGTAAGTAACATACCATTCAATAGTGCTGTTGTATATGACCGACAAGGCATTCAGGGCATGAACATAAACAGAAAGTGGGTGACATACAATGCAGAAAACAAGACTTCGCATTGCTCGTTTTGTCTGATGTATACTCCCGAGAAAAATCGAAACATGCAGATGATTCAGGGCTGTTCTGACTGGAGACACATCACAACAAGACTGTTTGAACATGAAAAGAGCCACTGTCATAAGCATTCCACAGATGCTTATTTTCTGAATGTTTGTGAAAGACCCATCAAGCACAATTTGTTAAAGGAACAACTCTCCTTAAGAACTCAACAAGTGCTTCAGCGTCGCTCTGTTTTTAAACGTGTAATTGATTAATATTTTACATTGGTTTTCAAGTCGTGTCTTACCGTGGCAAACATAGAGAAACTGTTGCAACTGTATTTGATTGAAGTAATCATGACAATCGTGGGAATGTTCTAGAGGCTATAAAGCTTCTTGCAGAATACAATCTACACCTGCAGGAACATTTGCAGGTCATTTTGCAGGGCAAACAAAAAAATCCATCTAAGAAAGGGCGTGGCAAATTTATAACTTTTTTAAGCAAAACAACTGTGAATAAGATAATAAATATTATTTCGGACATGGTCAAAAACGAAATTATGAAGGAGGTCAAAAATGCAGGGATGTTTTCAATTCAAATTGACTCTACCTAAGACATTTCTGCTCATGAGCAGGGTGCCATTGTATTTATATATGTTGTTTGGGAGCGAGCTAAGGAAAGACTAGTTCGCCTGGTAAATGTGGATAATACAAGTGGAAAATGCTTGCACACCCTGCTAAGAAATTCACTTGCAGAGATAAGCTGGACACTGGAACAGTGTATTGGAGATTCATTTGATGGAGTAGATAATATGAGTGGTGTTTACTCTGGTCTCCAAGCACTTATGAAAGCAGCTCAAAAAAAAAAAATGGAGGTGCCCGTGGTGTAATTGTTATCGTCGTAGGAAATGAACACGGCGACACGAGTTCAAATCCTGGACGTAACTCATTGCATTTCACATAGCACTAATACCCTTGGGAAAGGTATGAATCCAATTATTCTCCCTCCAGCTATGGGTAAATAGAAGGACAGACTAGGTTCTTCAGCCTTGGTTAGGCAACTAGTCTAGGAGAAGGAAAAACTCTGAATTCAAACCTGTTAAACTCCGCTTAAAAATTGACCTTGTGTCATATCCTGCCTGAGCAGAGGGGTTGGTAAATAGGATGAAAGCAGCTCACCCAAGTCACATCCATACTTGGTGCTAAGCACATGTTCTGAATCAGGTACTATTTACCAACCCCTCCGCTCGGGCAGGATATGACACAAGGTCAATTTTTAAGCGGAGTTTAACAGGTTTGAATTCAGAGTTTTCCTTCTCCTAGACTAGTTGCCTCACCAAGGCTGAAGAACCTAGTCCGTCCTACTATTTACCCATAGCTGGAGGGAGAATAAGGAGGTTCATACCTTTCCCAAGGGTATTTGCCCGAAAGTGAACGTAATAGCGCGACTGGAGTACGAACTCGCGTACTACGATTCCGCAGCTCATCGCTTTAACCATTACACCACGAGGACACCACCACATGTTCTGAATCAGGTGATCAGTGATGAAAGCAGTGTATGTGTTGCAGCATGTATGTGTCTTTTTGGTCTGCTAACTGAACTATGTACGTTTTTTAATGATTCCGACAAAAGGATGAAGGTCTGGGAAGAGCATATGCTGACAAAACCAGGAAAAAAGAAACGCCTAAGACTAAAGCGTATTGGTCAAACTAGATGGTCAAGTAGAGGTAGAACACTTCAAAAATTGTTGGGCAGCTACACAGATCAGTAGTATTTGTCGCTGCCTCCCACCAGACACGACTTGACACAAGGTCAAAAGCCCGAAGGCCAATTAAAGTGGGGATAAAGGGGAGGGGAAGGTCGGGAAGGAGCCGAGACTCGAACCCTGCTTGTCAGTGCTGCTCATCGGCTCACTTAGTGCAATGTGAGCCTGATGAGGCAAGCAGTTTCACGAACCCAAATGTGGGTCCGGGCACGTATGCCAGTAAACGGCTTAAACTAGATGCTTGGTCTAGTGCCGTACAAAGGGGACAAAAGTGCAGCTCGCCCACCCGAAGGTTGCCCAGCCGAAGCTGGGGGCCTATTCGGCCCCGAGTCTGCTCTTGGTTTCGAGCACCCATCCGGCACGAATGCCAGACGGCCCAGCTAAAAAGCCGGGGAGGAACAGATCAGTCATCAGAATTTTATTCAGACCTTCTGATCATCCTTCAGCAAATAAGTGATGCAACTGATTTCAAAGGATCAGTTCCCTATGAAGCACAGAAATTGAGTGAAAACTTGCACAAATTTGAAACCAACTTAAGGGCATTTACATTCATCTGAATTTTTGATATTACAACACCAGTGTCAGATTATCTGTAGACGCCAGGCCTGGATACCATGCAAGCTTGGCATATTATTAACAAAGCCTCTGAAAATGTTGGAAAACTTAAAGGATTTTAGTGGCATTTTTGAAACAGCAATTAATTTTGTTGTTCATACAAATTGTAAATTAGAAGAGGGGAACATTTCTGTCCCTAAGAGCTTCTCAATTTCAAACATCAGATCTAGTCGCTCAGCACCAGAAGGTATCACAGACGAGAAGAGAAATTTTGAGGTTTCATACCATAATGCAGTAACTGATGCTGTGCTCTCGATCATGTGAACGAGATTCTCATCTCATGAAAAACTCTGAGCAGATTTCCTGCTATGACCCAAACAGGTTTTCTGAAATCTTGACATCTCCACAAAACATGGTACTAAGTTTGATTGCTAATGTAGTATCAGAAATTGACATAGTGGCACTACAGGATGAACTGATTTCATTTGCATCGAGCTACAAAAACCTGAAGAAGGGATATGAATGACAATGAAAATGATTCTGACAGCTTGGAGTCAGAGGTGGAGTATGCAGAAGTTGCTGAATGCAACATGAAAGAATTGTTTGTCATGTGCTTTTAAGTTATTATCAGAGTATAGGCTGTGTGCAGCTGCTTATGAAAATTTATATGCAGTATATAAATTCATTGTAACACTATGCGTCACACAGCACACACGTGAAAGATGTTTTTTCTAAACTAAGACTGTTGAAAAAAAGGCTGACTGAGGTCTTCACTCACCAAGAATAACTTTGAGTCAATTATGCTGATTGCTCCTGAAAAAGACATTGCAATGAAAATCAAATCAAACTAAGACAAAATCATTGATGAAATTGCAGGATTTTCAGGTGAAATAAGTACAATGTTGTTACTGTAATCTGTGAACGTTAATGTTTGAAACTTTTGGCTAAGTATTATTGTAAAGCATAGTACCTCATACAGGGTGACCCACCAAAAATAGAACCCATAAACTTTTTTATTACTTTTTAGCGATAAAAATGTTTGTTATTGTTTTTAGCGAAGAAATGTGTTCTTGCGTGTGTGTGTTATTCCCTCGCTAAGTGTTGTAAAATGAAGGAGGGTGATGAAGTCAGCAGACGAAGATGCCGTTAGCTTTTATATGAAGGTTTTTAATGGCAGCATGGAATAAAGAGTTTACGTTGATGCTGCAAGTCTCGTAGGAAGGAAAGAAGTAAGGAAACGAAATGGAGTTGTTATGGAGTGGAGAAAGCAGCGCGTGTCGTTGGACGTGCGAGGGAGATATGTTCGCTATAGTGTAGCAAAAGTCGTGTTTGCTGTTTGAGGAGAGAAACGTTGAAGTCACCGTGAGTTGTGGTTCTGGTTGTTTCGGAGAGAAGCGTGAATGTCTCCAGAAAATGTTGCCCAGAGGTGAAGTAGCTAGGTGTCGGAGCGAAATTCGGCATCGCAGTCGACATAGGCAATTTTGGGGGTGACGTAAAGATGTTCCTGTGTGTGGCGTATTGAATTTATCTAATTCATATTCAACTGGGAACCCTTGGTCTAAGAGAAATAGACGCCAGGGGTCTATAAATTAGATAGTTTCTCTCATAGTGGTGTGATGCTGCTGCTTCTTCTTCTTCTTCTTCTGCTGCTGCTGCTGCTATTGAAGAGCAGACAGTAAGACGTCTGTACCGAACAAAGAAGTTCTGCGAAAGAAGGTGTTTGGCAGATTTCCCCAGTTTGTGCTGCCCAGAAAGATGATTCGGGATGAATAGGATAAGTCATCCTGATTGGGTGAAATTATGCGTCGACCCTAAGGGTCGAATTAAATTACGCGCCAAACAAAAATACGCAATTCTTTCTGCTACAACTTCTACAAAAATAAAGCAAAATAATTCTGATGTCTTTTCCTTGGTAGACCAGGACATGTTGGTGAATACTATGGTCCCAATTTTTCATGCACAGAATCTACTTCATATCCTGAAAAAAAGAAAAGGCTAGAATTAAATTTATCAATTTCAGTCAAAAATTTATGGGTTCTGTTTTTTTTTGGGGGGGGGTCACCCTGTATATTAGGGTGTGTTAAAATGTAAAAAATTATTTTAAAAAGTGTATGTAAACTCAATTCAGTATCTGTTTCTAATATCTATTATTATAAATTTTATAATTTAGTACATTGTTTACATGTAAATTTGTAGTTATTAAATGGAAATTTTGTTTGACATGTCATTACGCTTTGTTGTTATGATCAGGCATGTGTCCATGAACATCTTCATGAGCTTGAAGTTTTCAAATCTTTTTATGCATATAAACACATATATATCTTAAACTAAAGCCTTTACTTAGCTTATAGGACTTTACACTCCTATAAATTATTTTGGGCGGTATGCCACTTGTTCCCACAAAGATGGCGGACACTCAATATTCAGTCTCAGGAAACCGTTGGCCAGGAGGACCACGTGACAAGCTTAAAACTACGTCGGCGCGTAAATTCAAGTCCTGCGTTCGGAGCCACCTACAAGATGCGTATTTTCTATAAATACGTCGTCTTCAAACACCCTTGTTCTCTTTTACGAAATTTCTTCGCAGCGGCAACATGCTCTTTTGCCAAATTTCTTCGCAGCAGCAACACACTCCTTCCAGTGTGAATCAACAAGAGTGAAAGGCAACATGGATGGGCCTCGCAGACATTCATATACAATGACTATGAGACGCTTTACAGTTGTGGCGATTTAGGAATTAACAGTAAAACTCCCAACCGGGTATTGACTCGTCGGCTGCCAGATACAAAATGTATAAACGCGTCGCCACGCATATGGCTCCACGCATCCATCCGGTTAAAATCAGACAAAAGAAAAATAATAAAATGTAAAGTAGCCAATGAGAAGTGGTCGCGCCAAAATTAGAAGGATTTTGGAGTGGCGAATTTGGAGCCGGTGAAGAGAGATAAATACTCAGGTTTTCTGTGAACCTACCTCTTTTTTCGGGTAGTGACGTCGAACCGACAACACCGATTTTACTATCTGGTGTTTTGGGCACCACGCTGTGTCTTGGGACGTAGCGTTGGTTAGTCCATTCACCAAGTAAATAAAGGAAAGTATGAAAGAAGTGTTTTCGTCTCCTATCTGTTTTTTATCTTTTCCTTTTGTATATTTCTTATGGACCTTCTTTGGGCAAGGCATTGCACCGGCCAGTCAACGTGGGGTAAAATAATATAACCAAAATATGGAGTCAGATATCTTACGGTAACACAGCCTTGCCCTTAGCCACAGACCTTCATAAAAACCTTCAAACCCCACACAGTCTCAGTGAAACTGCCCGTTTCTAATCATAAAAAAGGACATTTTAAACATCTAATTCTTTTATTGCTTAGTTGTGTTAGACACACACACACAAACTCACACATATACACACACTATTATTTTGTTAGTAGAGTAAGTAATTATTTTTATGTATCAATGTAAGTTTTATTGTTGTAGAATATAAATTTGTTTTTGTTCGTCGCTTTGTTTTAAATGTTCATTTTGTCCACGCCGTTTTACAACCTTTATTTGTTTCATATCTTTTACTCATTTTGTTGCATATTCTTCATTCATTGGCTTCCTTCAGTTACTACTTTTTCCATGTGTCTATATTATATTATGCCTATTCCACCTTTTTTCTAAACACCAAACTTATATAAAACATTAAACGTGTGGGGAAACATCAAAATAGTAGGGGACCATAAATAGCATAAACACTTTCAGTCACCCCTACAAATGGTAACCCTGACTTAGAACACGCAACCAAAAATAAAAAATAAATTAAATATACCCATAGCACATGGAACTCTTTCTACATTACCCCCTACAAATTTGAAACCTTACTTCTTGAGAGAACACTCAACCATAAATGTTAACCCAACGACATAAAATGAGCATACAAAATTTCCTAAACATTCGAAAGATTTAGAAATATATTTCACTCATTTCAAGGGCAACATGAAAATTCTATTACGGCGCGTGGACTTGAGAAATAAGAGCGGCGAACACATGCAAATTCTTTAAATATCTTATTCAAAATTTTCATATACAACAATTACATGCAAAAATTTAAACAAAATTTTCCAAGCTAAAATTTCCTACACAGAAACAGGACGGCAGAATTTTGACATGCTGCTGATTTTGACACGAGGCATATTTCTTCACTTTCCCCACTACCAAAAATCAGGCAACCTTTCAACTCTTTTACTTGCCCACCTAATCTTACTGGCCACCAAGACACTTTCTTCTTGTGCTACCAGACAGGTCAGTAGACGACACACAGTTCTTTTACTACTACCAAACTTGTCAGTGGGTCGACATACACCAGGAAGAACAGGACTACGCGATATTCTCCACCAGCCAAAAAAAAATTCCCGACATTTTCTGAACAAATACCAACAAAATGCAAGCCAATTCACTTACTATCTTCATAATTCGACAAACTATCCGTGAGTGCCAGAGTGACGAAGCCAAAAAGCACCCACAAAAGACCGGATACAATGTTAGCAAACAAATCACAAAAACTACTAAGACATCTGAAAGTTTGATTTTACGAAAACGAAGACAAGCAAATCTTTAAAAAAATCGACACTAATACTCAGACGTCCAACAACTAAAAACTCTGTAGGAAACTTGTTCCAAGCTGACGCAACATTCCATTACACAACATTCAACTTCGAAAATTTTCAACACAACAGGAATTATGATAGCTATATAATTGTGCACACCAACAAGAAAATTCGAGGCGTGGTCAATACGTGCCCACGAGCCACGCTAAACCCCGAATTTATGGAAAAACACAAAAAACCTAGCTAGACTAAATTCAACAATGAATAATCGTTTCAACCAAAAACGAAATTTAACATAAATTCACCTGTCACTTCATTCAACTGCACACAACACAACCTTCATGGAATGCCCAAACAAAAGACATTTTCCACAACATCAATTATCAACACATCCTAAAATGAGCCTAACACAAGATACGTAAGACATTATTTCAGCGAATTGAGTTAAACACTGCGTTCTACACACAAAACAGCACTAAAATTTCACCTTGTGCCCACAAGGAATGCCAAAAAAAGTGCGAACTAACTCCCACACTAAAAAAATACACTTGCATTCATTCATCACCACACAGTCAACAGTCACGTAATTTTGCCTCCACGTTAGAGAACATATTGAAAAATATTTTCAATATTTATCAATCTGCGGGGGGGGCATATAGGACTTTACACTCCTATAAATTATTTTGGGCGGTATGCCACTTGTTCCCACAAAGATGGCGGACTTTCAATATTCAGTCTCAGGAAACCGTTGGCCAGGAGGACCACGTGACAAGCTATGCTAATGCTCAGTTCACCTGCTGCACAGCTTCTACATGTGGCATTTAACTGTAAAGAGTGGGGAGATGAGGCCTATTGTATTTTCTGCCCGAGAGCCTATAACACTCTCTGTCTGACCCTGTATGTGGGGCATAGATTTTATGAACCAGATGCTCCTACTGATGCCTAACCTCTGGCAATTGGCCCTGACAGATTCTAATTAGCATTTCACAGTTATTTTCATCAATGCAAACCCTATAAAGTTGCAAATTGAATGGGAAATTGCTTTAGTAAGTAAAACTATTGTTCTAATAAAAGTCTTGCAATTGTTACAAGACGAGATCTTGCCTTGATTTGAAAAAACAAAAAGAAAGAAAAGAAGAAAAGAAAAAAGAAACGGAAGTTAACACTTCGAGTTCTCAACTAAAAATGAAAAGTTAGTCGCTCACGCATAGGCTCCGCGCAGAACTTCCGTTTGCGATAAATTAACAAAAAAAAAATACATTAATAAATATCCAATCGGAACGCTTCCCGCGGGGCACAAAAATTGCCGTTCTGAGCCTACAGAAAACGTATAAATAGACGGACCAAACAATCATCAGTGCAGTTGCGTTCCTACACCACAGACTTGTTCCCTCACACGACCCGTGTTAAGGATTCTTCACCCCGTCTGGCGCCTGTCATCCGATACATCAAACGCTCTCCGCAGCTACCAACGTATCCTAATTCCGAGAAAACCATCCCTTGACCACGAGACAAGTACAGTACATGAACTTTGTAGCTACTGCCACTGAATTCATTCTTTGACTGTGAATGTATTTCTCCGTTCTACTCTCTGTACTTAATCTATCTATAAAAAATTTCTATAACATCATTACTGTGTTATTGTGAGTATCTATACGTTCTTTGTTTTGCAACCATACGCATTTCTCGCCCACAACTCAGAATATAACACAATGATGTACTATTTTTGGTGGGTCATGGTTATATATATATAAGAAAAATTCAATAGTCCTTCATTTGGCTATTATAAATTTCTTTCAGCTGGCCCCTGATAAAAGCCACCAACCTCTTCAGATAGCCATCACATAATAGAGGGAAAAGGTTATAAAAGATACTCATTCAAAAAAATTTTCTCCCAATTATATGGATGATATTTATAAATTTATCTATTAATAATCATACATCACTCCGGGAGAATTATAAAAATCCTCTTATATATTCTCAATTTGAATAATTCCCCACTCATCTCTGGATATATATATATATATATATATATATATATATATATATATATATAGTATCGATAATTACTTAGTGAGTCAGGAACTAACCTACTATAGTTTCGTCAAAGCAGCTCATCAGGGTACCTAATCCCAACTAAAGAAGTATGGAAAGAAAACTACATTTATTGTAAAAAAACAAAACAAAAAAAAACAACCTCACCCCGGACAGAAAATTAGAAGATCAATAAAAAAAAATTGCATTGCATTGTAGGTTAACAGCCCGAACGATGTTTTTTTTTCTTTTGACCAACCGATTGCGTGTCTTTTGATTTTTTTCAATTGGTTGGCCTTTTCCTTTTCTTTTTTTTTCCGATATGTATTTTTTCCCCTTGACAGTGATTCGTTGTATATTTTCATCTTCAAATCATTTGCCGGGTTTTTTTTTTACCGTAAGGGCTATTATTTGATATATATATATATATAAACATAATACGAGTTTTAGTTGTATATATATATATATATATATGTGTGTGTGTGTGCGTGTAAAGTAATTTATAACTATATACAAATCACCGCAAAGCAAACAAGTGAACAACTATGTCAGTCTAATTTTCACATTTAAGGCTTTTATTTGGCATGTGACAGCACATTTGAGGCCTATATTATACTGATATTAATATCACATTTGAGGCATTGATTATATTGATATTAAAAACACATTTGTGGCCTCTATTATGCTAATATTAACATCTAGCATTTTTAGATTAGTTATAAGTATTAGTCTAGTGGGTAGAGTGTTCGTCAATGGACCGGGAGACCTGAGTTCAATCCCCGGTCGTATCATACCAAAGACTTTAAAAATGATACTTGATACCTCCTTGCTTAACACTCAGCAATATAAGGTACGTATAAAGGGTAAATGAGCAATCCTGGGGAAGGAGTAGGGCCCTTCGGTGTAGTAGCTATTGAAAAGGGAGCCTTCTAGTCGCCCTTGACTACGGTCGCCGACTTTGCTTTTTTATAAGTATCTATTTAACCTATTTTATGATCATTTATAAGATGAATTTTGAATATTTTTAATAAGTGTCCAAATTTTGCAATTTATCTATCACCTCTTTGCTTTATGGAAGTAGATTTTCCATATCAATTGTTTGTGGCACTTGGTTTCTCATGCAATGGTAATACAGTCATACAAATGCTACCAAATACTCTCATTTCAGATTTGTCTGCACAATGTGATTTGGTCGTATTCTTTAAAAAAAATTACACTATTTCATGTAAAAAATAATAACAAAAAAGATAGTGCGGGCATTAATTGAAAATGAAAATATTTCGTATGTTTAAAAGTATTATCTGAATTATTAAATGCACTGTCGATTCGGCTTAGATAATGCTGACTGTCTCCGCTGCAAAAAGATAAGACCCTGCCCCACCAAAAATGGATATCCTGGGTTGGACACTAAACTGTATTTATTCTGGAGATCTGGAGAGTACCCCTGAGTACCCCTGCATTACTATTACTCCCAGGTCTACTCTGATTTTTGGTTGATAGTACTTGTTAGTGTCTCATCTATGAGTCAAATAGATCTGGTTTGATTTGGTTTGGTTTGATGGCATATCAACCATTGTAGGTTATTTAATGCCAAATCCTCTTTATATATATATATATTAAATATATAGGATTTGGTTTGGTTGGATTTTATGGCATATCAGCCAATGTTTGTTTATTTAATGCCAAATCCTCTTTATACATATATATTAAATATATAGGATTTGGTTTGGTTTGGTGGCATATCAACTGCTATAGGTTATCTAATGCCAAATACTCTTTATACATATATATCAAATATATAGGATTTAGTTGGGTTTGGTTTGGTTTGATGGCATATCAACCATTGTAGGTTATTAAATCTCAAATCCATTTTTATACATATAAACAGTTCTATTTCAAACAATTCAGTTTAGCATAAGTACACAGTTTAAATGTCAAAACAGTTTTATTTCAAACAATTCAGTTTAGCATAAGCACAGTGTTCAGATCTATTTTACCCATAGATAGGACCCTACCAGGTGCTATCATTCTATGGTCAGAGTAGCTGCAGAATACACTGACTGCATCTCAGCAGATGAGTAAGACTCCTCCAACAAGTGTCCTGGATATGACACTCAACAATCTGATGGTGAGGCTCCAGTAATGCTGGAGCTTTGAGGAATGCAGAGCACCCCTTCATTGCCATCAGTCTTAGGTCCACTCTGGCCTGAAGTGGTAGCACTTGATAAGGTCCTATCTATGGGTTAAATAGAACTAAACAGTGTACTTATGCTAAACTGAATTATTTGAAATAGAACTGTTTTTACATTTAACTGTGTGCAAACAAAAACTGTACTTATGCTAAGTTGAATTGTTTGAAATATAACTGTTTATATTTATTAAATTGGATTTGGCATTAAAAAACCTACAATGATTGATATGCCATAAAACCAAACAAAACCAAACCCTATATATTTAATATATATGTATAAAAAGGATTTGGCATTAAATAACCTACAATGGTTGATATGCCATCAAAACAAACCAAACCAAACCAAGATATAATGTAAAATTTAGACTTTTTTTTCTTTTTTACTGAACCAGTTTTCTAACCAACAAGATATACTTAAAAAAAACCACATAAGACTTTGAATCAGAAAGTATATATATCATACTTAATACAAATGATTTGCACACTGTTTGGCCACTTACTTCCCATCTTACAAACCATCCATTTAAGACGAACAAGACATGCTGGGTACCGTTGGGAAAATAAGGACCCTCATAAGTGACATTTTCCTGTGGACTTCTACATATGCACACACCAGTGTTGGCCAACCAATAACAAAAAAAAACAGCAATGTGTGGACTTAGGATCCTATCTAGAGAATCTGCCAAGATCAGTTGCCTATAGGGATGGATAGAGAGAAAGAGTCAAGGGAATTCATGCTATCAGCATGTCTTAATGATGATGTTGATGATGATGAATAGAAATGATATATATAATAGAACAGACGAATATTATCTATTATACGAGGCGCCTCGAAATAAGTTTGCAAACTTTTTTTGTATGGGCATTTAAATTATCATAGACTCTTGAAAATTCAGTATGTTATGGCTATACATCTTATGAGATGACTGACCAATTTTTATGATTTCAGGTTCAAATGAACAGCAACAGCAGGAATTGGAATACACCTTACTAAAGCCTGATTGTCACAGCAGGTGAATTTCAAAAATGCAATCTGACATTTTAAAAGAATGATATGCAATAAAATTCTGTTTTAAACTTGGAAAAAATGCCACAGAAACATATGGAATGCTTCAGACTGCTTTTTGACCATCTTGCATGAATCGAGCATCAGTTTTTGAGTGGCATAAGAGATTCAAGGAAGGCAGGGAGTCTGTGAGGGATGATGACAGGTGTGGGAGGAGTAAGGAAGTCAATACACCACAGTTGATTGGCCAAAGGGTTAGGGTTACTATGTTGAAGTTTTAAGGGAGTTCAGGAAGAGATTCTATCGGAAGAGGCCAGCACTCTTCAAATCGAGTCAGTGGCATTTCCACCAGGACAATGCACCAGTCCACAACTCCATCCTTGTCACAGACTATTTGACTAAGATGGGCATCAAACCAGTTCCTCACTCTCCGTATAGTCCAGACCTTGCTCCCTGTGACTTTTGGTTATTCTCTAAGCTCAGAGGCTGTCGTTATGAGACAACTGAGGAGATAAAAGAGGCAGTGACGAAGGTCATTGACACTCTCACACAAAAGGACTTCCATGGGGCCTTGCAGAAGTTGTTGGAATGGTACAACAAGTGGATCGCAGCTGGAGGAGATTACTTCGAAGGGGACTAGAGTTTCATGTGTGTACTATCAATAAAAGTGCCCAAATGGAAAAAGTCTGGAAACTTATTTAATGATCCTCGTATATATATATATATATATAAAAAGATCCTCGTATATGTGTGTATATATAAGGAACTTATATTTTTAAAAACATCTTATATTCTGATGTCAGATGAGAATTATTGTAAATAGTCTGACCTTTAGTAGAAAATATCAAAGCATACTACTCAAAACCATTCTATTACAATATACATGACCACAAAAAACGGAAAATACTTTATTCTCAGATGTAATTATTAATGCATAAATATTAACATTCATATTTAACACTAATAATTTTCCAACACATCTATTTGACCCATAGATGGGATGCTAATTGATACTACCTCTCAGGATCAGAGTGGACCTGAGAGTAATAGCAATAACTAATAATAAAAATCCTTAGTAAACAATTAAAACAAATGTCTATTCTTAATACAAATAACTTTCACACAATTATATGGTTTCAAGTATATTAACAACAAACATTTATATTTATAATATTGGATTTGGCATTAAACAACCTACAATGGTTGATATGCCATAAAACCAAACAAAACCAAATCCTATATGTTTAATATACATGTATAAAAAGGATTTGGCATTAAATAACCTACAATGGTTGATGTGCCATCAAAACAAACCTAACCAAACCAAGATTTAATGTAAAATTTAAACTTTTTTCTTTTTTTACTGAACCAGTTTTCTAACCAACAAGATATATCTAAAAAAAAAAAACGCATGAGACTTTGAATCAGAAAATATATATATCATACTTAATACAAATAATTTGCAAACTGTTTGGCCACTTACTTCCCATCTCACAAACCATCCAATTAAGATGAACTTATTTTTTTTGTACTACTCAGTATAACAGAATTAACAATAAACACAGTGCTAGAAAATTGAAAATGAGAGTTTATTCTATTTTTGCAATATAGATACTTAAATAAAAAACAAAAAACAAGTCTGAATAATCTGTTTAAACTTGAATATTGAGCAGAATCAATACAACTGGATTTTCTGACTACATATTTGCCTCTCGGAAAACAATGTTAATATTTATGTATTGATAATCATACAAGAGAATAATGTATTTTCCTTCCTTTCCAGTCATGTTGTATCTTGTAATAGAATGGTTTCGTGTGGCATGCTTTGATATTTTCTTCTAAAGGTCAGACTATTCACAATAATTCTCATCTAATATCATTATATAAGATGTTTTTTTAAATATAACCATGCTTTAAATATATATATATATATATATATATACCGGCTCATTGGCCTAGTGGGTAGAGTGTTCACCAATGGTCTGGGAGACCGAGGTCCAATCCCAGGTCACGTCATACCAAAGACTTTAAAAATGGTACTTGATATCTCCTTGCTTAACACTCAGCAATATAAGGTACATATCAAGGGTAAAGTGGAGCAATCCAGGGAAAGGAGTAGCGCCCTCTCCTACACCTTGGTGTAGTAGTTATTGAAAAGGGAGCCTTCTGGTCGCCCTTGACTACAGTCGCCAACTTTACTTACTTATATATATATATATATATAGGGTGTTTCAATATACATGGGACCCATGTGACTGCTAATAACTCTAATAATAATAATAATCTTGTGTTCTTTTTTGTTTTCAATTTAAAAATAACAACTATTAATTCTCAATCGCAATGCCTTGGACAAAAGAGGAAAAATATTTTGCATCACTGCTTATTTGAAGATAAAAACCATACAAAACATCAATGCAACCCATTAATATGATAATGATCGATTACTGAGACAAGAAACTTAAAAAAAGATGGCATGTCCTGGAAGCTGATATAATAACAATGAAAAAAAAGTATTGATTTGATGTCTCTATCTCAAAGTATGCATTGTTTACAGGATGTGTTCCAAATGACCGCCATTATGCTTGTCTCAGTAATAAATCATATTAATAGGTTGCATCTATTTTGAGAAGTCTGTATATACATTAATCAACAGACATTATTCTTTTTTCCTATCATATATATTATTTTTTCTTTCTCATTATTAAAGCATGCCTATAACACAGATTCATTTGACTCTTTCTCACCATCCATCCCAATTGATTATTGTGGGTCTTCTAGATAGGATCTAGTATCCACACAAAGCTGGATGACATAGGCTTTTGTTGGTTGGCCAACACTGATGTGTCCATGTGTGGGAGTCCATAGAAAAACATCACTTATGAGTTTGTCCTTACTTCTCCAGCAATGCCCAACATATCTTGTTCGTTTTACTTGGATGGTCTTCAAGATGGGTGTTAAGTGGCCATACAACTGCTAGTTTGTAAGAATTTTATTCAAATAATGATGGGTTTTTTTTATGTACCAGAAGACTGTCAGCATGACCTACTTTAATGACATCTGTGCCTGGGGCATTTTCTTTACTAGTGTGTTTTCCCTCTATGAAATGTCTTTTCGAGCTCATAGTGGTAAACCAAATATTAGTCTATTTGTAAACATTTCTTTGACTAAAACATACTTCTCTGTAAACATTGAGTATTTATTCTGTAAATTTCACATGGTTTGTATTTCAAAGCCACTAAAAATTTGATGATAGACCTCTGTTCAAGCCTGGAACACTCTGATTGATTTGCCACCATTTTGAATTGCTTCAAAATAAATATCTTTGCTAGATTAAAATAATCTTTGTCTACATTTCTGAGATAAGGTATTATGTACATTATTTACATTTTTCGGACTATTGTCCTCATCTTTGTCACCATGTTTATCACAACGTTTTGGCTGTTGAACGTTCCGGCCATCTTCAGGTGGTTGGAATGTCAAACTTAACCCTTTATTTCGCTTACCAGGGTAGACTGTTCTAGTTCCATGAGCCATGTTTAATGGATGTCAGTTATTAGTTATCTTCTGTTAATTTCCCCTCTGAAAGTTCTCCACTGCCTTCACTGGGTATTGAACTCACACTCTTTGGGTATGACACTGGATCTAACCAATGCCTACATATAAGCAGTTCTATTTCAAACATTTCAGTTTAGCATAAGTACACAGTTTTAATGTCAGAACAGTTCTCAATGACACATGGTACAGTGGGTAAAGGTGTTTGGTTTGGTTTCGTTTCGTTTTGTTTTATGGCACATCAACCATTGTAGTTTATTCAATGCCAAATCCATTTTATACATATATATTAGAGATATATGATTTGTAAACATAAGTAAACAAAATTGCTACATATCACTAACAATTCAATTAAACATCAGTCATCTATTTACACAAAGTTTAATCATCAAACTGTTCTTTTTCAAGCAATTCAGTTTAGTATAAGTCATTTGTTTGCACTCAGTTTAAATGTCAAACAACTCTGTTTGACCAATAGATAGGACCCTATTGGGTACTACTTCTTCAGGCCAGAGTGGACCAGGGAGTAATGGCAATGAAGGGGTTGTCTACATTCCCCAAAGTTCCACCTTTTTCCACACAATGAACTAGTCCATCTGCCATATATAGCAGTAGCTACTAATACCAGGGCAGACTAGAAGGTGAAGAGCAGCTTCTTATTGGAATAGTATTAGAGCGTTGGAGACTGGAGATCGCACTAGATCACCTTACTTGCTACCGTAAGAACAGGAGCCAATACTATCGTTGGACTATATCTTTATTCTGTATTCACTAATCCTATGTTCTTGTCTACTAATAGTCTCTCTACAGTATATACTTTTTCCTGAGAATATATCTCTATTTCCCCTCATATCGTGGTTTGTCCTTTATTTAATATTACAAGCGTTCACTAACCAGAACGTAATACTATGTTATAATAATAATAATAATAATAGTTGCTGACCTTACAGACAAATAGTATATGCACAGTCCAGAATTTGTCCTGGAGAAAAAAGATTCACAAAGTTCTCTGGGATTTCAGATACAAATGGATAATCTAATCTAGAAAACCAGATCTCATCATCTTCAATATCAAAATATGCC
>OY757930.1:66164462-66174462 GCA_963585895.1 Sepioteuthis lessoniana | reverse complement strand
AGAGATCCATGATGATTGATATCTCAATAGATGAGAAAAGATTGAGATTGATATCTGGAGAAACTTATGAGAAAACAAATAGATAACTAGTTTAGTTTAGTTTCTTTTCTTAATGGCACATCTATGTTTATGGGTTATTTAATGCCAAAGCTATCCTTATAGAAGTACTCATGGTACTATTTAACCCATAGCTGAGGGATAAAGGTTTTCATACCTTTCCCAAGAGTATTACTCTGAAAGTGAACGTATTAGTGGGACTGGAATTTGAACTTGCTAACTATGATGTCCCAGTCCAACTTATTAGTTACTATGTCATGGAGACTCCCTCCAGATAACGATTTATGTGCTGAAATAGTAATAATACAACAAAATCTTCTTTTGATAATAACCCTGGGGTCGGACATAGTTTCAAATTTCAAACATCATTTGCATTCATCATAAGAAAATCTCCACAATATCACTAGATTTCATTTAGTTTTTTTGTCTTGTGCATGAGTACATGACAGCCTGGAAACTTAATCTACATTTCTATTCTATAGTCAACCATAGCCGAGGGTGACCTGAGGGCTCCTTTTTCAATAGCTACTACACTGAGGTGTAGGGGAGGGCACTACTCCATTCCATGGATTGCTCCACATTACTCCTAATCCTTACCTTATAATGCTGAGTGTTAAGCAAGGAGGCATCAAGTACCATTTTTTGAGTTTTTGGTATGACTTGACCTTAGATTGAACCCCGGTCTCCCAAACCATTGGCAAACACTCAACTCATTAAGCCAATAGTCAGTTAACTAATCAATCAGACCTTATAGATTTCAAAAATAAAAATAGAAATATCTTGGGGCTGAAATAAAGGCTTCCAAAATTGGCCATTTGAAAATTTCATTAACAAATTAAAAACCAACACATTTAGTTAGGACGCATTGCAGGATGCAATGGTAAACAAGCTAAGACCGTGAACCATTATTAGAGAATTTGATTCTGAGTTTCTGGTCTCATGTTAAACTAAGTTAAGCTTAGTAAATGACGACTGTCATAATCAGTTGGTATATTTAATCTATTTAAGTTCATATTGATATTGACAAATAGGGATAAAAACATTGTTTGCGGCCAGTATTCTAAGAGGAGATCTACCTACCTTGAAAATAAGCATTCCAATTCCTGGTTTTCATATGGATTTGAACATTTGCTATTTGTGTCAATAAAAAAATGTTCAGTTATCTCTTGGTTTACATAAAATCAAACCACACCTATAAACTCATCCCTTTCTTTTTTTCTCTTAATCATTTTTAATGCCATATTTGTCATTATTGTATTTTATACTTGTAGTATTAATGACCACCTGAGTGGATTGAAATTTTAATAGAAATTTTTTTCAATTTAAGGAATAAAAGAAAATGATGAAAAATTGTTATTTTACAAATTGCGAGTTTTTCCCACTTGTAGTAAGGGTGGGTTTTTGATGGGGTTTGAGTAACAACGACACTCTTCAGCTTTCCCTGATATTTCTAACTATTCTAACCAATTTTGGCAATGCTGTGGTCTGGACACTTTCAATTCTTTCCTCTCCGAAACTCTATTTCTTTTTTTAGATTGTTTCACAGGCTCCAACTATGTTTGCTATTTTTGTCATTTTCATATTCCACAACTTTTTTAGCTCTCTAACAACTTTTTTGGCTCATTGCAATGTTTTAGCTCACTGACAACTTTTTTAGCTCTCTAATAACATTTTTAGCTTACTAACAACTTCTTTAGCTCTCTAACAACTTTTTTAGCTCTCTAACAACATTTTTAGCTCTCTAACAACTTTTTTAGCTCTCTAACAACCTTTTTAGCTCTCTAACAACTTTTTTATCTCTCTAATAACCTTTTTAGCTTACTAACAACTTTTTTAGCTCTCTAACAACTTTTTTAGCTGTCTAATAACATTTTTAGCTCTCTAACAACATTTTTAGCTCTCTAATGACATTTTTAGCTCTTTAACAACTTTTTTAGCTCTCTAACAACTTTTTTAGCTCTGTAACAACTTTTTTAGCTCTCTAATAACCTTTTTAGCTCTTGAATAACTTCTTTAGCTCTCTAACAACATTTTTAGCTCTCTAACAACATTTTTAGCTCTCTAACAACTTTTTTAGCTCTCTAATAACCTTTTTAGCTCTTGAATAACTTTTTAGCTCTCTAACAACGTTTTTAGCTGTCTAATAACGTTTTTAGCTCTCTAAAAACGTTTTTAGCTCTCTAACAACGTTTTAGCTCTCTAACAACGTTTTTAGCTCTCTAACAACTTTTTTAGCTCTCTAACAACATTTTTAGCTCTCTAACAACTTTTTTAGCTCTCTAAAAAATGATATATTTACCATTTTGTTTTGTTATTGTCATCAGTTTATTTTAAATATTATATCGTTCAAATCTTTTACCCCACAAGCTATATACTCCTGAAGCCTCACACTCAAATTCTGCTGAGCTTGCCTCATTATTACCTCTGATATTGCAGCGATTTCATGGTGAATAAAATCTTTCAGTTGGTCTGTTGTCTGCAGCCTTCACTGATAGACTTGACCCTTTAGGTATCCCCAAAAGAAGTAATTTCAAGGAGATAGATCTAGCAAGCAAACCGGCCATGGTATGTCTACATGGTGACACCCACCTCAATTCACTCTTATAAAAGCTTGTAAATTATTAATAAAAGAAAAGAAGGGTTAAATGAAGATATAACTGTTCACAAATAATTATTAAATAGAAAGTTATTTGAACTGTGAAAATAATTGTATTTAGAATAGTTACTTGAAGCTACAGGATCCAGCAGAATGGTTTCTATGATTCATAATTGGCACCATGTGATGAAAGGTATGTCTTTAAGTAGCAGCAGGAACAGCCATACCATTTCACTTATCATCTTGGTATCCATGGAAGTTCTGAGAGGAATTTCCTCACCATGAGATTATGAACGTTCCTGATTATCAACACCACTGGAATTTTGATTATTTTTTATCAGTTTTCTTTAAGTGATTTAGTTTTTATCTTGTGATTTTGTTGCATATAGACTCTTGACTAAGCTGTCGATCAGAGATCTCTCTGAACAGGACGCACCTGTGTAAATAAGCAGAAGCAGTCACGTGGTCTATTGGAAATCGTGGGCATTATGAAATGATATATGCAGATGTGCTGTGCACATGAAGGTCAAGGTCAGTTGGAGTCAGTGTCAGTCTTGAATCAGACCCAGCTTGCAGTCAATGAGAGTGCCCCGCTGGGGCAGTAGCCCACAACAGGCTCTCAGTTGAGCACCTCCAGGTAAGAAGCCGATGGAGTACTAAGTCGAGCCTTGAAAATAACACAGCATGGTATGGTCAAGAGAAGAAGTTATTGGTCAATATAGCAGTCTGTCTTTGTCTACCTGTCTCTGTACCATCTCTCCCTCATACCAAAGAAGCTTTGACTCCAAGAAGACTCAATATATTTCATAAAGAAAATTTATAGTCATTCTTCCATGAATGTATATTCCTTCATCATGGTATACAACAATTTAGAATTAGTTAAGGGAGACAATAAATAATTGTCTACCTTTGGATTTGGGGACATATCTTTGAACAACAAATGTCCATTGGTCTCATTGTAATTCAAAATCCTTTCTCATCCCCTTTTAATCTCTGTTCTTTGAATGAGGTGGACTTGCCTTTTTATTATTTCTGTTCATTGAAATGAAGAGAGATTTTGTCTCCCAGCCCAGCAATAGACTTTTGTCTCACCTTGGTATTGAAATGTAAGCCTACATGGCTGTGAACACAAGAACTCTAGTTTCTTGGTTTGGTTTCTTTGTTTAATGGCATGTCAACCTTCATGGATTATTTAATGCCAAAGCCACCCTTGAGAAAGAACAACAGTTATACTATTTAACCCATAGCTCTTTAACCATTACACCACAGGGTATTTTCCGACTAGAGTTAAACTTTTGACCATTTTTGGTACTGCTTGATCATGGAACCATGGGCACATTTTATCGGATGGGACACATTTGTTTTTATATGTATTTATGAAATGCCCTATATGTGTAAGGCTTTTGCCACTGGACAGGGTAATTCTTTTAAATACTCTGTCCGGTGGCAAAAGCTGTTTGGCAGCACCGGGAGTGGCAGTACTGCCTTGAGCAACCAAAACTGTGTTATCACCCTGGTTGGTGGCTGATGTGGACAGATTATCGCATGTGCTTTCACACGTTGTATGATGAAAAAAAAAAATGAAATGCCCTATATGTGTAAGTGAGCCTATTGTATCCTTCCTTCTGTTTATTCACTGTTTGTGTATCATTGGATATATTAATGCGAATATTGGACTTTTGTATATGAGGACATGACTAAATATCCTCCCTAGCACCAGCCTTTATCAATAACTTGTAACCAGTTTAATAATGGAATTGATTAAAGTAATATTTATTTGATTAACTGGATTTATCACTTGAGTAAATCATTTTGATTGATGCCAACATAAATATTATTTTTAGAATGAGTTATTTCTTGGGTGGTTTTATAGTAAGTTGAATGATTCTCAAAATGAATAAATGAATATAAAGGTTTCTCTGTGACTTCATTATTTCACAATCCAAAATGGATATGGCATATTCAATTGTATTCAACTCAGAAAAATTGCTTAGTTGAGTGATTCATTTTATATTTTTTGGACCTATTATTTTTTAACATGGATTTAAAACATGGATTTAAAAATGGATTTAAAAAACATGGATTTAAAAAAACGAATAAAGATAAGAAATAAAAATAAAAATCACGAAAAAGATAAAAGATTTTTCTTGACTCTGATTCAAGAGAAACAAGTCAATTTTTTTTGTTAAAATTTAAAAAAAAACATAACACTGATCAAAAATGACAGGATTCTTTACTTATGTATATATTATATACCCCCCCTGCTCTCTCTCTCTCTCTCTCTCTCTCTCTCTCTTTCTCTCTCTTGTACTGGAAAAAGAATTGACAAAATAGGTTTATAAAAGTTAAGTGTCTTTTTATTGTTTTTTTTTACAACTTGCTTATAGAAATTACATGTTATACAACATATACATATAGTGATGGGTCTTTTCATATCCTACAAAACCGTCAGTATGACCTTCTTTACTGACTGCTGCATCTGGAATTTTTTCTTCACTGGAGAGTCAATGTATTTCCACAACATAGAATGTCTTTTTGACTTTGGCTCATCTTGGTAAATCCATGCTTTGCCCATTTGTAAACATTCATTTACCTAAAACATGTTTGTTCGTTCACATCACATATTCTTCTGTAAATTTGAATTACACTTCTCAACTGCCAAAAATTTGATGACAGAACACTGTTCAAGCCTGAATCACTCTGCATGATTTGCCACCATCTTGAATAGCCGCAAAAAATATTTTGTAAGATTAAAATACTTTTTGCTATAAAACAATTCCAAACAAGGCAGAGAAAAAATTCTGAAAAAATTATTTTGCATTTTCCCCCCAAATTCCCCTCATTTATTCAATGACCCTCATAAATATATATATATAATTATGAATGGAGGAATTGATATATTAAGTTGAAATTACCATGACAAGAAAATCCGGCACACACCTACACGTGACATACGGAGCACTGAACAGCTGTTTCGACCTTATTAGGTCTCATCAGCAGTGCATACCGTGATCTCCACCACTGGAGATTGAACCAACAATCACTATATGCCAAAGCAGACACTCTACCACTGGGCCACTGGTTCATGCCACGTATAAGCGATACCAAATTAACAAGTCATCATAAATTGCGCGACCACTTGACCTAATGTGTCTTTTTTTATAGGTACGTATTCTCTACAGCGGATACGACCACCTCCGGGGCTATGTCTTCCCAAGTTGGAGTTACGAGTCCTCGTAACATAAGCCTCATGGGCAGGAAATATAATTATAATTATGAATGGAGGAATTGATATATTAAGTTAGAAATTACCATGACAAGAAAATCCGGCACACACCTACCATGACTTGTTAATTCGGTATCGCTTATACGTGGCATGAACCAGTGGCCCAGTGGTAGAGTGTCTGCTTCTGTATACTGTGGTTGTTGGTTCGATCTCCAGTGGTGGAGATCACAGTGTGCACTGCTGATGAGACCTAATAAGGTCGAAACAGCTGTTCAGTGCTCCGTATGTTACATGTAGGTGTATGCCGGATTTTCTTGTCATAGTAATTTCTAACTTAATATATATATATATTTCTTTAAGAAAAAACAAAAACCAATCACATTAGGATTATAAATTTATTTCCATCCTGTTATGGGTTTTTGATTTAAATCAAAAACACCAAAAAAGACTAATAGCACTTCTTCAGATCTTATGGATAAAAAAAAAACATATATGAAAATTTATAAATAAAAAAATCCTCAAGATATTCATTGAACAATTTGGCAATGTTAATGTTTCGGTCTTTAAAACCTTCATTATGGCTTTTTTTTTATCATTAAAAGTTTTCAGACTATTGTCTTCATCTTTATTGTTATTTCCACAATGTTTCGGCTGATATGTCCTCCAGCCTTCTTCAGGTCTTTGTCAAACTAGGGAACCTACACGGAACTTCGAACTAAGTCCTTTATTGAATCCATGGGGGGTCACATGTTCTGATTCTGTAAGCCATAACCGGGTACAAGTGTTAAGTATTCATATATTGTTACTCGCCTGCAGTCAGGATTGAACCTGCAAACTTCCTTAAGATTCTAAGGAGACAATCATCTGGATTCAACAGTACCTTCAACTAAATGACGAACATCTGGACCATGTACTCTTGAACTCCTTTTGATATTTTTGGTTCACATTCAAGATTAAATAATTGCAAATCATAAAATATTATTCTTTTACCTTTTAAATAAATGTTATTTACATTACTCTATCATTTGTGGTCCTTGATTTGTGGCTAATCATTTTGTTTCAAAAATTATGAAGCACCCTGTTTATCACCATTTCTGTCTCAAATCACAGTATCTGTGATTTCGGTCTTGAATGAGAGTGTTGCTCTGAAGATCATGTAACATTATGATATCATCTTGAATATTAGTTAAAAGTTAGCGACCATAGTCGAGGGTGACCCGAAGGCTCCCTTTTCGATAGCTACTACACCAAGGTGTAGGGGAGGGCGCAACTCCATTCCCTGGATTGCTCCACTTTACCCTTGAACCGTACCTTATAATGCTGAGTGTTAAGCAAGGTGGTATCAAGTTCCATTTTTAAAGTCTTTGGTATGACTCGACCTGGGATTGAACCCAGGTCTCCCGGGCCATTAGCGAACACTCTAACCGCTGGGCCATTCATAAATAATTGGTGACTCATGTTGTTCAGATAAAAAAAGTTTTTATTCAGACTCATACAATTTCATAGCAGTCCGATGCAAACACAAGGACCGAAGAAGACCTTGTAAAGTTTTATCAACATATCTTCTTTACAGCCACCACCCCTACTCCGTCTCTCACCAATGTCTAACCCCAACTTCTTTCTTTGAATTTCAAAACTCAACTCATTCAATTTTCAAATTATGTCATTTTTATATATTCTCTGATTTAATTACTTATTGCATCATATTTTCTAGAATCATCACATGTGTCACAAAACCTTATTTCCCCACACCAGTCAACAAGCCTTGATTTGTTTATCATCCATATCCTGTTTTACCCCCAACGTTATTTTGATGTGAGGTGTTAAACCTGGTTGCCGCCTGTGCATGCGTTTGACTATTGCAAGGAATTACACCTACATTCAAAGTCCTTTGTTAACTTACAATTTTAAAATGATTAATATAATTAATTAAACACCCCAATTATTTTATAATTGGAGAGTAATTCACTGGCCTTCTAAGCGTTTAAGTTTCTTCCTCAATTATATTTTCATCTCTTGGTGATATGCACTATCATGTTATGTCTTCAGTCAAAACACAGAAAAAAATTAGGTGTTCTGTTGTTGAGATTCCTGCCCCATTGCCCAAAAGAATAGGGTCGAGTAGTCATTTACTAAGCTTAGCATAGTTTGACACAAGTAAGGAGCACCCAGTGAGAACCAAACTCACAAAAAATAGTCTGCAAGCCTATCTTGGTGATCGTGCCACTAAAAAACAGGGGATCTTAGCTTAGGCACAAGGCCAATAGTGTGAGGAACCTAATGTGTTTGCTTTTTTTTAAAGATTATATTATCCAAATGTTTACCCTCACAAGCTATACATTCTTGAAGCTTGAAATCAGGACTCCTGGACCTTTGGCAAACATTCTACCCACTATGCTAGGTGTTCATGCCTTTCCTAAAGAGTATTAGTCCAAAAAGGAAGTATTAGTCCAAAAGGGTATTCGTCCAAAAGGGTATTTGTCCAAAAGGGTTGGTTGGTTGGTTTATTGGGTTTTATGGCATATCAACCTTTGTAGGTTATTTAACGCCAAATTCATTTTTATGTAAATCAGATTGTTTAGTGTCATATCCAGGACACTCATTTTGGGGGGGGGGTCTTACTCTTCTGCAGAGGTGCAGTCAGTGTATTCTACAGCCCCAGCTGACTGGGCAAAGTCCAAAAGGGAAGTATTAGTCCCAAAAGCAGAAGTGGAGTTCAAACTCACTTACTATAGCCTCTATGACACAGGGACTCCTGAAAAAAAAGAGTGACAGAGAATAAAAGAAGAGAGAGGGAAAAAAATGATGATGTGGATGAAGAAGTGAGGAAAAGGGTGAGAGAAGATGAATAGTTTGATTGCCACAAGTTAACAAAAGAAAATGAAAAGTGGAAGACAGGATTGAAGATAAGATTTTTATGTCTGAGGGAGAAGAAATAGAGGCACTTGGGAAGAGATTAAGCATGAAAATGCATAGCTAATGGTTTTGGTTAATTTATTTAATGACATATCAAATTTTTTGGTTGGGGGAGTTTCCATGGCGTAATGGCTAACATGTTAATTTGGTACATCTTAGTAGGCAGGTTTAAACTCAACTCAAGTTTTTGAGTTCCCTTTCAGAAAAATATGCTTAGAAAAGCATGAACCCAATGGCCTGGGAGACCGGGATTCAATCCCATGTGAGTCATACTAAAGACTCCAAAAATGGTATGTGAAGTCTCCTTGCTTAACACTCTGTATTATAAGGTACGAATCAAGGGTAAAGAGGATCAATCCAGGGAAAGGAGTAGCATCCTCCCCTACACCTTGGTGTAGTAGCTATTGAAAAGGGAACCTTTGAGTCACACTCAATTACGATCACCAACTTTACTTACAACTTAGTACCACTGCTGTCCTTCTATATAGATCGATTTAGTATTAAATAACCCACAAAGGTTGATGTGCCATTAAAGAAAGAAACCCAACCAAACCTTTAGAGTTATTTAATGCCAAAATTTGATTCATTCATAAAATTTTTATAATAATTGAGGAGAAGAATTGAGATAAACTGAAGAGAAGGAAAGAGAGAGAGAGAGAAAGAAATAAGGAAGAGAAAAAGAGAAAAATAGAAGACAAGGAGAGAGAGTGAGAAATAGAGGAGTAGAAGAGAAAGAAATAGAAGAGAAAGATAGAGAGAATAGAGGAGATGAAAAAAAAAAAAGGGAAAGTTTTAGTTTATGCAACTGACGTTTCCGACCACCATTTTTGAAGGAGAGATATCGACAAGTTCTTTTCTTTACGATTTATCACTCCGGGAAAAAATAAAATAAAATAAAATAAAGACCTACCTTACCGTTACGTTGTCTCATTTCTTTTCTTTTTCTATTGACATTTCCAAAAACTAACTCGATGATTTACTTATTCTAATTTCTTTCCTTTAATTACATATCAAACTTTGTAGGTTATTTAATGCCAAAACTATCCTTGTTGAAGAACAATAGTGGTACCAACCGCTAGCTGAGGAGCTAAGTGTTGTATAACCAACAAAGAGACCATAATACTTTTTTCTAGAAATATAACTTGGTATTTGTTTACAACGAAAGTTGAAATCTTGTGGATGAGAGAGACAGAGTCGGATTGCAA
>OY757930.1:65866247-66164262 GCA_963585895.1 Sepioteuthis lessoniana | reverse complement strand
TGGAAATAAATTTATAATCCTAATGTGACTGGTTTTTGTTTTTTCTTAAAGAAATTATTGCTCTGTAATGTCAGTTACATTGAGCTCTTTACCAGGAAAATTTAAATGTTCACTGTTGAATGATTTTTGTCCTGATGAAATTACTCCCAACTCCGGTTTAACTGGACTGAATAATACCTATATATATATATATATATATATATATATAGGGAATTGGTTGACCATAGTCAAGGATGACCTGAAGGCTCCCTTTCCAATAGCTACTACACCGAGGCATAGGGGAAGATGCTATTCCTTTCCCTAGATTGTTCCACTTACCTTTAATCCATACCTTATAATGCTGAGTATTAAGCAAGGAGGCATCAAGTACCATTTTTTGAGTGTGGTATGACTCGACCTGAGGTTGAATCCTGGCTTCTCAGATCATTGGTAAACTCTCTAAGGTAACAATGGCTCTAAACTTATTGTATAAGCATCCCAAAATTTAATTTTTCGACATAGTCTCTGGTGTTGCCATGCTTGAATCCCAACTTTTCTGTCAACCTTCATATAAAAATATTGAGTCAGTCTTTTTGTAACTTATATCTTTTGAATTTATATAAAAATCAAAATTGATATTGAACTTTATTTGCTTAATAAAACCTAACACCCCACCAAAATTTATCAGTCTTTTTTTTAATTTAATATATATATATATATATATATATATATATATATACCAACCTCTCTGCACTGACAGGATGCAACACAAGGTCAAATTTCTAAGTAGAATTTTACAATTTTGAATTCAGTTTTCTTTCTCTTAGACTGGTTGCCATATTAAGTTTAAAGAGCCTAGTCTGCCCGACTCATTACCTATAACAGGAGGGAGAATTGTTGGATTGCTTTCCCAAGTGTGTTAACGTTAGTTGAAATGCACACGTGATTTGAACTCAGGTTGCCATGCCCATTTCTTATGACAATAAACATTAAATCATTAGTTTGGTTTCTTTGTTTAATGGCATATCAACTCTTTTTAGGTTATTTAATGCTGAAGCCATTCTCCTAGAAGAACAGTAGTTGTACTATTTAACCAATAGCTGGGAGGATAAGGGGGTTCATACCTTTCCCAAGGGTATTTGCCCGAAAGTGAACGTAATAGCGCGACTGGAGTACGAACTCGCTTACTACGATTCCGCAGTCCTTCGTTTTAACCATTACACAACGCAGACACCCCCTACATCATTAGCGCTTAGATATTATAAACTAAAACTTACATCATATATTGGTTATATAAACAAATCCTGAATATCTTAGCGACATGGCTAATGGACATTAGAGTGTAATAAGTTAATTTTACTCCCTAATGTACTTTCAGCTTCTCTTAATTACCTCCCTTTATGTTAGATTCGTGCACTATATTTTTCTTTTCTGTTTCAGACGGAAATCATAGCTAAGATTTGGTAGTTAAATTATTTCCAGTTTTATTGTTCTTTTCTTTCGTGGTTAATCTTTCTAGTTATCTATTGTTGTTGCATTTTTTCAGGCCAAAATTAGAAAAAAGTAAGTGATATTCCTGTATTTTCTTTGTTTATAAATATTTGATTTTTCTACTTAAGAAGATTAAGGAAATTTTAGATTTTAATTTTAATCTTTTTATCAATATCATCTCACCAAAGAATTATTTGCAATTAGCAAAACTACTCAAACAAAAGCCGGAAGTGAGTTTTTATAAAATATTTATTGTTTATTTACAAACGTAATCGAACTTACACAATATTTTTAACCTGAAAAAATTAGGTTAAGTATTTCTTTTTAATTTACTAAATCAAAAAAAAAAGAAAAAAAAAAAGAAAAAATGGCAGCGATTTTATTTTATAAAATGATATTAATTTATAAATCAACTGTAGTGAGTTTCATTTTGCTTATTTAAATTTAATATTTATAAATTAATAGTTTTTAGCACCCCTCCCAATTTTATTTCGACTTTTTAAGAAAAATAACTGAGTTAAAAAATCTGTACAAATATCCAGATAAATTCATTGTAAAATATGAAATAATTACATTTCTTTCGTTACGATTTTCTTTGGTAATTTTCCCACCTTTAGTAAATTTGTAAATTCTGAATATACATACTTATTATTGTTCGGGAATTTATTCGCTGCAGCGTTGGAACCGGTGTTACTTCACTGATAGTTCCTCAATTAAATTCTCCTTCTACGACTACTCTTCTTCTTTGGGCATCTCTCCTTTTTATTATCTTCTCACATCAACCATTAAAAAATATTTGCACAGAACATATACAGTATAACAATAATTATATTCAGATCAAATTCTGCTCAGTAATTCATCTGATAGTTCCCCCAAATATCCCCTTAAATTCTTTTTCTTACTTTTATTTTTGAAATCATCCAATTTAATCCTAACTGTTTTTGTTGTTTTTAATCTGATTAGGCAAATTGCTCCAAAAATTTATTACTCTATAAAACAATCCAATTGGTTAATAGACTTAGTTTTTGAAATCAGCCTTGACTGTAAATTTTCAGTTCAAGAAGAAATATTTAAAGAAGTGTCTACAATAATTAGAGATTCTGTTTATTATTCTAAAAGTTTCAATGAGATCACTTCTTATTGTTCTTTCTACTAAAAAAGTTAATCTGAATTTCTGCAATCTTTCCCTTTAACTGTAATCTTTTACTCTTTTTATTAGTTTTGTCACTCTTCTTTGTATGCCTTCTAATCTCAATTTGGTGAATATATCTGTTAAAGTCAGTGTTATTTCCATTTTTGTTTAATTAAGATGACAATGTACCCATTGCAACCTGTATATGTTATTTTTGACTTGATATTTTTAAACAGGATTTGTGTTGATATTTTTTGCTTGTTATGGGAAAATCAGTTGTCCCCTTGAATCAATTTCTTCTTATCTTTAATATCAATGATGACATTTCAACATTTTATTTATACATCAGAGCATCTTTTTTTGCACAAGTCAATGTTTTAGTAGTGAAAACTGACCGCTATTCCACTTTTTAAAGGAAAACTTTTATCAGCAACATTTTTCCCACTCTTTGTGCAGATTGCTTGAATATGAAAAACTGAAATATTCACACTTATAAGTAAAATATATTTTGTACATCATACTGCTTTTATGTTCTCTAAACAAACATTAATTAACATTATGTTCTCTAAACAAACTTTAATTAACATTATGTTCTCTAAACAAACATTAATTAACATTTGTGAAATATCTTTCTAATAAATCTGTTAGAGTTTTGTTGAATTTAAAAGAAAAAGGTGAACAATTGAAGAGCTTGATATGATAACATTTATTTAAAATTACAATGTAAACAATTTTTCCCTTTTTAATCAATGTCTTCTTTCCAAATTGAAACAAGTTTTGGAAAAGTAAGAATGATAAATAATTATCTAAATTATGTTTGATTGAAGAATAGTAATATATAAACTCTTGTTTTTGACGAGACATAAAAGTATGAGATTTTTTCTTTTTCTTTTCCTTCCTTTTTTCTCTTCTTTTCTCTGGAGTGTTTTGGCAAAAATTTTTTGCTTTTATCATCTTTCAGTCCATTGTATCTCCTAGAAGTTCCATACTTTTAAACATCAATGTCTGTGCCAATCACAAGATAGTTTTTTCAAAAAAGAACACTGATTGAATGATTGAACTGTTATATGATCTTTCTTTGTATATATATATATATATATATATATATTTCTTTTCCCCTGTTATTGTATTTTATTAAAACATCCATCATTGTTCTAGCAACATTTGTTACTTCATCCTAAAGTCCGCATGAAGGTTTACTAAAACCGAAACATTTTAACATTGACTTTCCTTTATAAAAAATTCATCACTTTTGGGATTACTTTGTTTATCTATTTTCTTTATACTGTTGGATTTGTTTCCATTATTTATTTTTAAACTGTGTTATTGTAATTTTATAATTAAAAATTCTTTTATTAAATAAATTCACACTGAACTCTTGTCCTGAAAGTAAATCAATTAAAAAAATTATTTTTTTAAAACTAGCTCCAAGATAATAAAGGAATTTATTTCAAAGAGAACATTCTTTGATTTTGTCAAGACTGAATAACTAAGACAATTTTGAATCTGTTAATTTTGTTAAATATAAAAGATGTACAATTAAAGAATTTAGCATGATATCACTTGTTGGTTAAAAAATTACAATGTAAACAATTAACCCTTGATTTATGAGATCTTAATTGTTAGCATTCAGCTATGAGTAAATAGTTGGGTAGATTGGGTTCTTTGGCCTTGGTAAAGCAACCACTCATGAAGTAAAGGGGTTTACACTGGTATTCTGCGAGACTCGTAGTAAAGAAAGAAGGTAGGAAGTTGTTAGAGTGTATCATCTAATTTGTTTTTAACTAGAATCCCTTGGTCTAGAAGAATTGACCTAGGGGTCCATCAACTAGATAGCTCTCTTCATAATGGTTGATGCTGCTACTCTATTCAGGAACAGACGTTAAGACGTCCGTCCCCGTTGATGATTTCTAAGCGGGCTTTCTTCAGTTTTTGGTGCTGCTAGAAAATATGGTTCGGGCTGAATAGGACAGGTCATCCTGATTGGATGAAAATGTTCGGCGACTCTGACGGTCAAATTAAATTACACGCCAAACAAAAATTTAAGTTTCTTTCTGCTACAATACAATGTGAGGAGTATTTGTGTTTGAGTGTGCATGTATGTGTGTGTGTATGTGTGCGTGTGTGCAAATGTATATGTGTGTATGTATATAAATATATATGTGTGTATAAATTTATTTGTGCGTGCATAGATATATGATATGTTAGCTTGTTTCCTTTGTCTCCCTCTTCTTTTTCCCAACATTCCCTTACCTCTCTCTTCTATTTCCTCACTTTTCGTTCTTCTATTCTTTTCTTTTCTTTTCTTTCCTTCCTCCCTTCCTCTTTCTCCTTTTAATTCATAACTTTCTTGATGATTCTATTTGTTCTACATCATTACCTTAAACAGTTACGTGACATATTTTTAAATACAAACTCTCATTTACTGATTAAACTGTAATCCCTTTCTCTGTGTATATATAATATTTTCTCCTTGTTTTATATTTCATCAAAAATCCAACGGTGATTTAATGTCACTTAACAAGCAGCGGTCGTATCGATACTGCTATATAGATGCACTACTTGGACGCTAACTAAACGGCTGGAGAAGAAGCTAGACGGCAATTACACAAGAATGTTGCGAGCAATACTGAACAAGTTCTGGCGGCAACACCCCACAAGGCACTAACTATACGGCCACCTGCCTCCCATCACGAAAACTATCCAAGCTAGACGAACCAGATATGCAGGACACTGCTGGAGAAGCAAGGACGAACTCATCAGTGATGTACTCCTATGGACCCCCCCATATGGCCAAGCAAAAGCAGGACAACCAGTTCGAACATACATACAGCAGCTATGTGAGAATACGGGATGTAACCCTGAAGACCTGGTAGAAGCGATGGATGATAGGGAGAAGTGGTGAGAGAGGGTCAGGGATATCCGTGCTAGCGGCACGACATGATGATGATGAATATCATCCTTCCTAGTCCTGGTGATGGTTCATTAGAACCCAAACATTATAACGCTGACTTTTTTTACATTAAATTCTTCTCAATGGATAACCTTGTTTTTCAATTTTTCTCTATATTGTCAGATTCATTTCCATTTTTTACTTCCATATACGTGTGTTAATAGATATATGTGTATGTGTGTCTACAAATATATATATATATATATATATGCATGTATGTGTAAATGTGGGTGTATAAATATATATGTGTGTGCGCAAATGAATATATGAATGTGTGTATAGATATACGTACGTGTGTGTGTATGTGTGTAAATATATATATGTATACGTGTGTGTATAAATATATATGTACATGAGGATTGCTACTTCTCGTTAAAAGATGGCCATTTCACTATTTAATAATTCTTTATTGCTCAATCATCTGTATGCAGATGTCTCATCAGAACAGTATATCTCTTGTTTACACTGGATGTTTAAAAAAAAATTGATATTATTTGAGATGTAAACAGAGTTTCAGAAAATCTATATCATTTAGTAATCTAATAAAAAAGTAAGTAAATTTGGCGACCGTAGTCGAGGGTGACCCGAAGGCTTCTTTTTGATAGCTACTACACTGAGGTGTAGGGGAGGGCGCTACTCCTTTCCCTGGATTGCTCCACTTTACCTTGATCCGTACCTTATAATGTTGAGTGTTAAGCAAGGAGGCATCATGTTCCATTTTTTGAGTCTTTGGTATGTCTCGACCTGGGATTGAACCCAGGTCTCCCGGGCCATTGGCGAACACTCTAACCATGATGCCAATGTCCGTTTCTTTTTTTTTTTTTTTTTTTTTTGTTTTGTTTGTTTTTTTTCGTAATCTAATTCTCATTCAAATGATCTCAAATTTTAATGGCATGTGTAGAAACAACTCAAAATTCTGGCTAAAGCTTAAACGTTATAGCGTTTCGGGAAATAGTTAATTTCTCTTGCACTATATTTTTTAAGCAACACAAATGAATGTCGAAACTTTTCTTTAACAACACAACAAAGAAAGTTTTTATTTGCAGCATGGAATATGGTTTGCTTTTGGTGCTGCAAGATTCGTGGAGTTTAGGCTTGTTAGTGTTGGAGACGAAATGGCTTAGCGGGATGTTGAGATGGCAGCGTGTGTTGTGGGACGTGTGAAGGATTGTGTTTAGAGTCACCGTGTAGTTTTGTATCAGGTATTTTTGGGGGAGAGTCTGCGTTATCTCCATTATTGTGGACCAGAGGTGAAAAGGGAACTAGTGTGTCGAGAGCAGAGTTACGCTCGGATCGACATAGCCAATTTTTGGGGTGACACAAAGTTGGGCCTGTGCGAGGCATGTTGTAGGTTTCTAATTTATGTTCAACTGGGATTCCTCATAAAGAATCCATAAATTAGATGGTTCCTTCGTTGAGTGTCCATGCTGCCGCTGCTGGTGCTGCTATGTTAAAAAGCATCGCTAAGCAGGGACGTTTAGACGAACGTCTGTTCTGGTCGCCGTCTCAAGCCAAAGAGAGTGGGTTTGGCCGCTCACCCGTTTTGCAAGCCGGAAATGAAGGTCCGGGCTGAATAGGATAAGTCATCCTGATTGGGTGAAATTAAGTGTTGAAATAAATTGAGTGCCAAACCAAAATACGAGATTTTCCTCTTTTCTACAATGTCTATCGTTTTTCCAGTGAATGACATTTCTATGCCTAAAAAGAAAAAAAGAAACATAAAATATTACTAGTTATTTCTACACATGCTGTTAAAATTTGTGATCATTTGAAGGAGAACTGGTCATGTTAATAGATTATGAACTGATATTGTTTTTCTGAAACACCCTGTATATTCACATGCACTTTCATGTGCTTAGTCAAACTATTACATATTTTGCACACTTTGCCTTACTCTGGTCTTGTTAGGTATATATATATATATATATATATATATATATATATATATATATATAATACTACGGAGAAATTATGACTCAATAAATGAAAACATATAGTTGAAAAAATAAAAAAAACAAACAATTTATCCATAAACATATAAAAGTTCAGTTTTCGGTTTATTTGTTTAATGGCATATCAACCTTTGTAGGTTATTTAATGCCAAAGGTATTCTCCTAGAAGAACAGTGGTTGTACTATTTAACCCATAGCTGGGAGGATAAGAGGGTTCATACCGTTCCCAAGGGTATTTGCCCGAAAGTGAATGTAATGGCGCCAATGGAGTACGAACTCGCGTTCTACGATTCCGCAGTTCATCGCTTTAACCATTACACCACGAGTTTAGTCGAAATTTTTGTGGTTTGGTTTGTTTTCTTTTATGAGATATTAACCACTTCATATTATAAAATGCCAAATCCTTTTTATACATATTAAATATATATGATTTGTCAACACATTTTGTTGTAAATGTTTTTAAACGAGCCTAAGCTGATTCTTTTGCATACAATTAAATGGTTCCAAGTATTGCTATATATCACTAACAATTCAATAAAATATCAGTCATTAGTTTACACTCGGTTAAATGTAAAAACAGTTCTGTTTCTAAGAATTTCATTAAACATAAGTGATTTGTTTCTTTCCAGAGTGAAGTTGGTTTGGTTTTATGGCATATCAACCTTTGAAGGTTATTTAACGCCGAATCCATTTTTATGTAAATAATCAGTTCTATTTCAAACAATTCAGTCTAGCATGAGTACACAGTTTAATTGTCAAAAACATTTCTATTTCAAACAATTCAGTTTATTCAAGAAGTTAAATATAACAATTCAGTTTAGTATAAGTTCAGTTTCAATGTCAAACAGTTCAATTTCAAATAATTCAGTTTAGCATAAACACGCAGTTTAGATATAAGTACAGTTTAGTTGTAAAAAGCATTTCTATTTTAAACTATTTAGTTCAATCAAACAATTCAGTTTAGCATAAGTATGCCGTTAGTTCTATTCAAGCCATAGATAGGGCCCTATCAGTTTGGTTTGGTTTGGTTTGGTTTTATGGCATATCAACCTTTGTAGGTTATTTAATGCCAAATCCATTTTTATGTAAATAATCTGTTCCATTGAAAACAGTTCAGTTTAGCATAAGTACACAGTTTAATTGTCAAAAACATTTCCATTTCTAACTATTCAAGCAGTTATATGTAATAATTCAGTTAAGTGTAAATACAGTTTTAATGTCGAAAAACAGTTCTATTTGAAATAATTCAGTTAAGCATAAGCACGCAGTTTAAGTGTAAGTACGGTTTAATTGTCAAAAACGTTTCTATTTTAAGCTATTCAGTTTACTCAATTCATTTTAGCATAAGTATGCTGTTAGTTCCATTTAACCCATAGATAGGGGCATATCAGGTGCTACCACTCCGGGCCAGAGTGGACCTGGGAGCGATGGCAATGAAGGGGTACTCCGCATTCCCCAAATCTCCAGCAATGCTGGAACCTCACCATCAGATTGTTTAGTGTCATATCCAGGACACTCGTTGGGGGGGGTCTTACCCCTCTGCAGAGAGGTGCAGTCAGTGTATTCTACAGCCCCAGCTGACTGGGCAAAGTGTATCTAAATGTCGAACATTTCTGTTTGACCCATAGATAGGACCCTATCAGGTGCTACCATTCCGGGTCAGAGTGGACCTGGGAGCAATGCCAATCTCCAAAGCTCCAGCATTACTGTAGCCTCAGCATCAGATTGTTTTGTGTCATTGTTGGATTGTTTGGGGGAGGGTCATTATATATATATATATATATATATATATATAAGCCGTCTACAAATTGGTAGCAAGTATTCATAGAGTTTCCTGTTAGTAGCAGCAGAAGATCGGCCAATCAGAGATGACTAAAGTATATATGAGGAAGGGTAAGCAACGCCTAGTATCAAAATGTATTGCAGTCTTTGTACTGACAAATGTACCTTTTGTATTAAAAGTCCCACAACTGGATGACAGATAAGATTGCTACCAGAATTTCAATGGGTTATGGGTCCAGGATAGCGAGTCATTTCTTTGACGGCGATGAAGCCTAGTACAAATTGTGCAAAGGGAGGTTCCTAGGATATCTTAAAATACAACATTTACAACGGTCCATTGGCCTAGCAGTTACAGTGTTCGCCAATAGCCCGGGAGACCAGGGTTCAATCCAAGGTCGAGTCATACCTAAGACTCAAAAAATGGTACTTGACCCCTCCTTGCTTAAAACTCAGCATTATAAGGTAATGATCAAGAGTAAAGTGGAGCAATCCAGGGAAAGGAGTAGCGCTCTTCCTTACACCTCAGTGTAGGAGCTGCTGAAAAAGAAGCCTTCGGGTCACTCTCGACTATAGTCGCCAACTTTATTTATACTGTCAATTACAGATCAAAGTGACGATATGGATTTCATAGAAAAGAATGCTACCGTGTTTGCCCAATTTATTCTGTATTTGGACGACTCAAGTTTATCATTAGTAATGAGGAATGCAAAAGACAATGGAAGAAAGTCCTGAAGAATATTAAGGGAGCATTATTTATCAAAAGGAGAGTCGAAAGTTAATTCCCTCAATACAGAGCTAACGTCTTTGAGAAGATTGGAATCAGAGTCTATTACAGACTATAATGGTTATATAATGGTGGAGTAATGGTTATCGTCATAGGAAATGGACACGGCGACACGAGTTCAAATTCTGGACGAGACTGATTGCATTTCACATAGCACGAATACCCTTGGGAAAGGTATGAATCCAATTATTCTCCCTCCAGCTATGGGTAAATAGTAGGACAGACTAGATTCTTCAGCCTTGGTGAGGCAACTAGTCTAGGAGAAGGAAAACTCTGAATTCAAACCTGTTAAACTCCGCTAAAAAATTGACCTTCTGTCATATCCTGCCCGGGCAGAGGGGTTGGGTAAATAGGATTACAGGTTATATAATAGGGGCAGAGAATATTTCTAATGCAGAGATGCAGTCGGTATATTCTACAGCCCCAATCGACTGGGCAGTGTTTTAAAGGATAACGAAAAATGTTAAAATAATTGTTATCGGAATAGTTCCAAGTCAATGAACATTCTGCATCTGCTTCCATGACGACTGCATGAACAGTTTCAATTATCATTTAAAAAGAAAATCTTGTCATATCAAATTAACTGTCTAAGCAAAACGTATGATATGAATAAATTATTATTTTCAACAATGCAATTTTCGTTTTTTAAATGTCATGAAAACATGTTGTCTGATATCATTATCCAAAATATCTATTACATACACACACACACATATTTTTATATACACATCACATGTTAATGTTCACTCAACATCATTAAAGAATTGTGGTAATGTATATATATATATATATATATATATATATATATATATATATATGAATTTGAATGTGATACTTTAGGTTTTTATTTCATGTAGGTATACTCCATATGTGCTTCAGACTTTATAGTCCTCTTCAGGAGACTAAAAATGTGTTTGTTTTGATGGGGGTATGATTCTTTTTTATTCAATTTTTTTATAGACATATTAACAAGTGGGTAGTTTGTATGTTTTTGTGTTCATACATTCATAAACAGGCATGTAAATTCTGTTGTTGTTTTTTCTTTTCTCTTTCTTCCTCTTTGAGTTGAATGTATGTGAGAATGTATTAATAAGTATTCAAAGTACATCCAGTTATATATGTATATACGAGGTGCCTTCAATATGTTTCCAAACTAATTCAGTATGTTATTGCTATACATCTTATGAGATGACTGACCAATTTTTAGGATTTCAGCTTCAAATGGACAGCTACAGCAGCAATTGGACTACACCCTACTAAAGCCCGATTGTCAGGGCTGGTGAATTTTAAAAATGCAATCTGGACGTGAGGGCACTTTAGAAGAACGATATGCAATGAAATTCTGTTTTAAACTTGGAAAAAATGCCACAGAAACGTATGGAATGCTTCAGACTGCTTTTGGAGCATCTTGCATGAATCAAGCATCAGTTTTTGAGTGGCATAAGAGATTCAAGGAAGGCAGGGAGTCTGTGAGGGATGATAAGAGGTGGCATAAGAGATTCAAGGAAGGCAGGGAGTCTGTGAGGGATGATGAGAGGTGTGGGAGGATTAAGGAAGTCAGAACACCAGAGTTGATTGGCCAAATAAAGAATTTATTGGAAAAGGACCGTCGTGCGTCTATAGAGACAATAAGTGCACAGTTTGATGTCAGTGTGGGAACTGTACTCACAATTATTCGCGAGGAACCGAAGATGCGGAAGATTTGCGCAAAGTTTGTCCCAAGGGTGCCCAGAGAAGATCAGAAAGAAAGACGTTGTCATGTCAGCAGGGAGATGGTCGAGCTGATCAATTCAGATCCCACAGTTCTTGATGCTCTGGCGACCTGCGATGAAAGCTGGATCTACTGCAATTACCCAGAGACCAAGAGACAGAGTTCCCAGTGGAAGCATGCTGGCTCTCCCAGACCCAAGAAGGCCAGACAGAGCAAATCCACCCACAAACTTTTGATGATCTCTTTTATGACAGCACTGGCATGATCTACATGCACTGGGTTCCCACTGGACAGACAGTCAACAAGGAACACTATGTTGCGATTTTAAGGGAGTCCAGGAAGAGAATCCGTCGGAAGAGGCCAGCACTCTTCAAATCGGGTCAGTGGCATTTCTAGCGGGACAATGCACCAGTCCACAACCCCATCCTTGTCACAGACTATTTGACCAAGATGGGCATCAAGACAGTTGCTCACCCTCCCTATAGTCCAGTCTTGCTCCCTGTGACTTTTGCTTATTCCCTAAGCTCAGGGGCTATCATTATGAGACAATTGAGGAGATGTAAGAAGCTGTGACGAAGGTCATTGACACACTCACACAAGAGGACTTCCATGGGGCCTTCCAGAAGCTGTTGGAACGGTACAACAAGTGCATTGCAGCCGGAGGAGATTACTTCGAAGGGGACTAGAGTTTAATGAGTGTACTGTCAATAAAAGTGCCCATACAAAAAAGTTTGGAAACTTATAGAAAGCTCCTCGCATATATATATATATATATAGGTAAAATAGTAGGTTAGAGTAGGATCTCTAGTTTTGTAAGGACAACCAGACTAGGAAAAGAAAAAAATCTGAATTTAAAACCTGAAGAATATTATTCAGGAGAATCTGTGACACTTTGGTTCACCATTCTTCTGTTATCAGCTTATCCAAGAAGTGTGGTTCTATACAAAACCTTCACCACAATAAACAAATCACCTGTGTAGATAGTCCAACAGTTGGTATCTTTAACCAAACTTTTCAACCTTCATGTGCCAAGATCAACAGAAAAGTCCAGCACCAATGGCTTATGTGTTCACCTGTTTGTGATAAATACATCCACTCAAAGAATTCCTTGAGTACAGAATAAATCCAGCACTTACCAATATCTTTGACAATGACCAAAGATAGTCAAAAGTACACTTAGTTGGACTTCACTAAGAAAGACTTTGGAACATTCTTCGACTACCATTGAAGGCACAGTTGGAACATCTTTTTGCCAACAGGAAAAACTGAATAAAAAGTTAAACACCAAATCCTTGTCTGTTATACCCAATAAGATATGCCTATAAGATAATTTACTGCCTAAATACACATCATATATATGAATATGTATTATGTGTATATTTAGGTATCATTTCTTTGTTAAGGCATATTTGATTGAATATAGACATGTATATATGGTTCAATCAAATATATATATATATATGTATATATATATATATATATATATATATATATATATGATGGACTCCCCCGTCGATTTCTACGCATGAGTGTCTAAAAGCAAAATCAGTTCGAACGTTTATAGCAATTGTGAGATTTCGGTCCAGCTAGCAATTTGCAGACAAGACCACAAATGGAGCAGGAGTGAGGGGTGTCGGAAAGAATTGATATATATATATATATATATATATATACTTTAAGAAAAACAACAAACCGGTCACATTAGGATTATAAATTTATTTTCATCCTGTTACACGTTTTTGAAAATTTCAAAAACACGAAAAAAATTTAACAGGACCATTTCAGATCCTATGGAGAAAAAAAAACTAGAATAGAATATTGCTCTGTATTGTCTGTTACATTGAGCTCTTTACCAGGAAAATTTAAATATTCACTCTTGAATAGTTTTCTTGTCCTGATGGAATTACTCCCAACTCCGGTTTAACTGGACCAAATAATACTATATATATATATATATATACATATTATAGACATGTCTATATGGTTCAATCAAATATATATATATATATATATATATATATATATATATATATATATATATATATGATGGATTCTCCCGTTGATTTCTACATATGAGTGTTTAAAAGCAAGATCAGTTTGAATGTTTATGACGATTGTGAGATTTCAGTCCAGCTACAGATTTGCAGACAATACCACAAGTGGAGCAGGAGTGAGGGGTGTTGGAAAGAATTTATATATATATATATATATATATATATATATATATATATATATATATATATTGTCATCCACATACAGACTGTTTCGTTCCATCAGAACTCTTCAGTGTGGCTAGACACGCAGGACGCTCGAAGCCGGGATCGAAACCCGTCCAACTTTACGTTAGACTAAGTTTATATATATATATATATATAAGATATTATTCAATCCAGTAAATGTGGAATAGGGAATAATTCCAATCAGGACAAATAAAATATTCAAAAATTGAATTATAAATTAGATAATCCAAGTAAATAGCTCAATGTAAATAAAAATCCACAGAGCACTTAAACGGAATTATCTAATTTGAGTGATCAATGTAAAGTTTATAATATTTGTAAACATATATAAATAAGTTTATGCAGAGCAAAATATCATTGAGAAACAAGAAATGACTATATATATATATATATATATATATATATATATATACTTAAATAGAATTATCCAAATTGAGTGATCAATGTAAAGTTTATAAGATTTGTAAACATATATAAATAAGCTTATGCAGAACAAAATATCATTGAGAAACAAGAAAATCAATATATTCCATTATGAATTTATTTCGCCCATTTGTCAGGATTTATATATATATATATATATATATATGAGTGTGTGTGTGTGTGTGTGTGTGTGTGTGTGTGTGTGTGTGGATAAATGAATGCTGTTTTGAAAAATCCTCGGAGCAGTGCTCCACAAAACGTAAGCACTCTACAAAACAGTAACTGTATGGCTACTCACCTCCCATCTCACAAACCTTCCAAGTAAAACAAACAAAATATGTTGGACACTGTTGGAGAAGCAGATATGAAATCATAAGCGAAGTTCTTCTTTGAGCTTCTATACATGGACACACTAGTGTTGGCGAACCAGCAAAGACTGGATGCCGTCTAGATGACCTGTCAATAGTGATGGCCATTAGGGACTGATGACAAGAGAGAGTAAAAGGAATCTGTACAACTTGATGATGATAATGATGCTCTATAAATATATAATGATGATTCATAAACACATACTCCCCACTGATCCTAATAAGAAAATAAAACTTATTATATATTATAATAAATTCAAAACCTACAACTTAGTTATAAAAAATAATTCTCTCCCTCGATTGGAGTTTTGCAAAAATCCAATGTTATACATCAATTTATACGTCCTTTAGGAGATTGTATCTCTGAAAATAACAATATATATGTTGGTTTAACCTCAACTACCCTATCGAGGAGACTTACAATGCACCTTTCTGATACAAGTTCCAAAGCACAGCATTTCAAAAAACATTTATGCCCAACAATAGAATTACAGAAAATTCTTACCGAAAACACAACAATATTAGAACATCAAAATAGCAAGCAAAATCTACAGATTCTCGAGGCACTACATATTAGGAACATACTTAATTTAACAGAATTCATTTTGAAACCAGTGCTAATGTATTTAAATGTCTTTAGCTACTGGCGCTATTTATAGAAACAAATTTGAAAAGTAAACGCTATACACTACAACAGTACAGACGCTCTTCTTAGAAAGTAGTAATGTACATACAAATGTTACATCACTTTTGTAATACTTCATCCCCTGATGATGCCCCAAAGTCGGGCAGAAAGTACTTGGGAAATAACTAATCATGGAAGATTTATCAACCAATTCCCGCTGAATATCATAAGATCAATACGGCAATTCAAAAGGATTAACAAAAAAATATGTAGACAAAAATATCTATTATGTTCAAACAAATATATATATGTGTGTCTGCGTGCTTAGAACATCAATTGATAAAATCAGGGAAAACGGCTTCGAGATGACAAAGAAAAGAAGCAGAAGGTACCCCGCAAAAACAATTACCAACGCCGACTATGCTGATGACATAGCGATACTGGCGAATACACCCAACCAGGCCGAAACACTTCTGCATAGTTTGGAACGAGCCGCCGCAGGCATTGGCCTCCATGTCAATGCACACAAAACTGAATATATGTACTATAATCAAACAGGTGACATTTCCACACTAGACGGAACCTCTCTGGTAGACAAATTCACCAACCTAGGAAGCAGTGTCTCATCAACCGAAAAAGACATCGACAAGCGGCTAACGAAGGCATGGACAGCTATCGATAGGCTATCGATCATATGGAAGTCAGACCTGACCGATAAAATGAAACGCAGTTTCTTCCCAGCAGCGGTCACGTCGATACTGCTGTATGGATGCACTACTTGGACGCTAACTAAATGGCTGGAGAAGAAGCTAGACGGCAATTACACAAGAATGTTGCGAGCAACATTGAACAAGTCCTGGCGGCAACACCCCACAAGACACCAACTATACGGCCACCTGCCTCCCATCACGAAAACTATCCAAGCTAGACGAACCAGACATGCAGGACACCGCTGGAGAAGCAGGGACGAGCTCATAAGTGATGTACTCCTATGGACCCCCACTTATGGCCGAGCAAAAGCAGGACAACCAGCTCAAACATACATACAGTAGCTATGTGAGGAGACGGGACATAGCTCTGAAGACCTGCCGGAGGCGATGAACGATAGGGAGAAGTGGCGAGAAAGGATCAGGGATATCCATGCTAGCGGGACGACATGATGATGATGATGATGTGTGTGTCTGATATCATTATCCAAAATATCTATTACATATACATACACACAGATAAACATTCACACACACACATACACACACACACACACTGCTGCAGGCAACACAGGAACTACTCAAGAATTCTGTCTTGAACAAATCCTGGAAACAACAACTCTGAAAACAGCTGTTGTATGGCCACTTACTTCTCATCTCATAAACCATCAAGAATGAACAAAACATGCAAAACTCTGCTGGAGAAGTCGGGACAAACTCATAAGTGAAGTTTTCCCGTGGGCTTTCACACATGGATACAATTATTGGCTGACCAGCAAAGATTTATATTCATCAGCTCTGTACAGGCACTGGGTGCAGTCTAGAGAACGTGCTAAGAGCGATGGCAATTAGGGATGAATGATGAGAGAGAGTCGAGGGAATTCATGCTATCGGCATGACTTGATGAAGATGATGATGATTATTATATATATATATATATATATGTGTGTATGATGACTGAAAGCTGGAACATGCTCAACCAATTTATTTATGTAAAAATAATTGGAGGTGCCCGTGGTGTAATGGTTACCATCCTAGGAAATGGACACGGCGACACAAGTTCAAATCCTAGACGAGACTGATTGCATTTCACATAGCACTAATACTCTTAGGAAAGGTATGAATCCAATTATTCTCCCTCCAGCTATGGGTAAATAGTAGGGCAGACTAGGTTCTTCAGCCTTGGTGAAGTAACTAGTCTAGGAGAAGGAAAACTCTGAATTCAAATCTGTTAAACTTCGCTTAAAAACTGACGTTGTGTCATATCCTGCCCGGGCGAAGGGGTTGGTAAATATAATTTATGTAAAAATAATTTCCACCGATAATTATGTCCATTCTTTTGTTCATAACCTATATATATATGTGTGTGCGTGTGCGTGCGTGTGTGTGTGTGTGTGTGTGTGTGAGTCGTAATCATACTGCTAATCTTGCTAGTCATCATTTGAAAGATGAAGAAGGAAAAGATAAACAATTCAATGATTTCATAGAATATTTTCTAAAATGAAAATAGAAAGATCCTATATCGGTCTTAGGTTGACGTAGTGTGATCTTTTGTGCTGTATGCCAGTCGTTTGTCTTTGATTGTCATGTTATCTGAAACATGGAAGGCAACTTGTTTGAAAGAAGAAAAAAAAAAGAAGCAAAATAACAAGGGGGATAATTCAAATGACAGATGAAGTTTCATAAGTCAACATTCTTTGATTTCGAAACAATACTTAAATACAAAGAGACACTTGTGGTGTAATGGTCACCATCATATGATAATGGGCATGAAGGCCTAAGTTCAAATCCTGGTCAAGACAGTTCACATTTTACCTAGCACTAATACCCTTGGGTAATGTATGAATTCAATTATTCTCCCTCTGGCTATTGGTAAATAATAAATTTAACTTTGGTATGGCAACTGATCTGGGAGAAGGAAAATTGTAAATTCACACTCTGCTTAAGAATTAACCTTGTGTCACATCCTGCTTGTGATAGAGGGGTTGGGTAAATGCATACATAAATACCAAGAATTGGTTTACACCACAAGAATCCCTCCATAAAGAGGGGGTGTCCTCGTGGTGTAATGGTTAAAGCGATGGACTGCAGAATCGTAGTAAGCGAGTTCGTACTCCAGTCGCGCTATTACGTTCACTTTCGGGCAAATACCCTTGGGAAAGGTATGAACCCCCTTATCCTTCCAACTATGGGTTAAATAGTACCACTATTGTTCTTCTAGGAGAATGGCTCTGGAACTAAATAACCTACAAAGGTTGATATGCCATTAAACAAAGAAACCAAACCAACCAATCCTCCGTAACCTCAAAGAATAGCTTGAAAGTAAAGCATCTGATTCATTGACTCAAAAACCACGACAGACACAGGGAGCACAATAATGCTGTTGTATAGAGTAAATTTTCAGCTTCCAAACTCTTTTCTCCCACATAGTCACCACTGTTGGCTGTGCATTTTTGCAAAAGCCCGCATGTGAAACTCAATTAAGAGTTACTCTGAAAGTAATACCTCACAGTTTATCATGTCCCTTCACATCAAAAGTTTTTGGTGGTGGTATAGCAGCAAATATTGACGCTTTCTATCCATTTTTTAACTTGTTATAGACTGTAACTTAGTGGCAGTCTGGCAAAATACCACCTGACATGAAAGCAGAGGGGTGTCATTGAATTCTTTCATGTAGAAAAAATTATACTTATTGACAGTCATTGATAATTGCTAAATGCTTGTAATGGTTGGTTAGTTGCATGGAATGTCAATCTTTCTTGGAATTATTAAAGTCTAGGTTTGGTTTGTTTGGTTTGTTTGGTTTTATGGCATATCAACCTTTGTAGGTTATTTAACGCCAAATCCATTTTTATGTAAATAATCTGTTCTAATGAAAACAGTTCAGTTTAGCATAAGTACAGTTTAATTGTCAAAAACATTTCCATTTCAAACTATTCAAGCAGTTATATGTAATAATTCAGTTAAGTGTAAATACAGTTTTAATGTCGAAAAACAGTTTTATTTGAAATAATTCAGTTAAGCATAAGCACGCAGTTTAAGTGTAAGTACGGTTTAATTGTCAAAAACGTTTCTATTTCAAGCTATTCAGTTTACTCAATTCATTTTAGCATAAGTATGCTGTTAGTTCTATTTAACCTATAGATAGGGCCCTATCAGGTGCTACCACTCCGGGCCAGAGTGGACCTGGGAGCAATGGCAATGAAGGGGTACACTGCATTCCCCAAAAGTCTAGCACTGCTGGAACCTCACCATCAGATTGTTTAGTGTCATATCCAGGACACTCGTTAGGGGGGGGTCTTACCCCTCTGCAGAGGTGCAGTCAGTGTATTCTACAGCCCCAGCTGACTGGACAATATAAAATCTAGTCAGTAAATAAAGTTAGTGATCATAATCTAGGGAGACCCGAAGATGTAGAGGAAGGTGTTACTCCTTTCCCTGGATTGTTCCACTTTACCCTTGATCCGTACCTTATAATGCAGAGTGTTAAGCAAGAAGGCATCAAGTACCATTTTTTTTTTTTTTAGTGTTTGGTATGACTTGACCTGGGATTGAACCCAGGTCTCTTGGGCCATTGGCAAACACTAGTTTAGGGTTTTTTTTGTTTATTTAACAGCATATCAACCCTTCATGGGTTATTTATTGCCAAAATTTGATTCATTTGTAAATTTGAATATAATTCTGATTATATTTTCAATATTCTAATGCTTTCATTGATGATAATTATTGGTTTGCACTGCCATATGATATGAACTATCTCAATCTAATGTTAATAATTTAAACGCAGTTATGGCTTTAAGTAACTAATCTTATTTGCTAACAATAATAATTATAAAAATAATCTGTTTATACACAGTGATATGGTTTCAAGTATTCCTATCTATAAATAATAATTTTCAAATGGATCTATTTGACCCATAGATGAGACTCTAATAGGTACTACCACTCTGGGTCAGAGTGGACATGGGAGTAATAGCAATGAAGAGTTACTCTACACACCATAAAGCTCTAGAACTTGAGCCTTACCTCCAGATGAAGATTAGTGTCATACCCAGGACACCCCTTCTGGTAGGGTCTTACCCCTTTGTGGGGAGGGGGTTTTACCCATCTGCAGCAGATACAGTGAGCATATTCTGAACCCTATAAACAGGGCTATAAACAGTTATAGACTCCAATTATGTACCTTACAAAATCTATCTTTGCAATTATTTTAAACAAGCTAAAACTTCATCATCTCAAACAGATCTTGGCCAGTCGGCTGGGTCTGCAGAATACACTGACTGCATCTCTGTCGAGAGGTAAGACTCGACACAAGTGTCCAGGGTATTAAACAATCTGATGATGAGGCTCCAGTAATGCTGGAGCTCTGGGTAATGCAGAGTACCCTTTCATTGCTATCATTCCTCAGTCAACTCTGGCCAGAAGTAGTAGCACCTGATAGGGTCCTATCTATGGATCAAATTGAACTAAACTGTGTACTAATGCTAAAATTGTTTGAAATAGAACTGTTTATATGTATAAAATGTATTTGGCATTAGATAACCTACAATGGTTGATATGCCATAAAACCAAACCAAACCATTAAAAAAAATAGATGAATTTAGCTGCCAAAAAATCAGTGCATATTATAGGTTTTTTGGGGTTTTTTTTATCGGGATTTCATTACCAAAATTTTGGGGTGTAAGTTATAAATAAGCATGTGTTATAGGGTGTTATAGGGTGTCCAAGAAAAATGTATACTCCCTTTGATTTATTATAAATAAAATAAAACAATCTGATGATGAGGTTCTAGTAATGTTGGAGCTTTGGGGAATGCAGAGTACCCCTTTATTAGCATCACTCCCAGGTCCACTCTGACCCCGTGTGATAGCATTTGATAGGGTCCTAATTTTGGATTAAATAGAATTAATCTGTGTAATTATGCTAAACTGAATTGTTTGAAACTTTTATCAAAATGACTTAATTTGGAATTAATTTTTATTTATTGCGGACTTTTTGTCCTCATCTTGGTAGTTTTTGTGTTGTTTCTTCTTTCACTACGTTTCGGCCAAATTTCACCCCTGGCCTTCTTCAGGTGATTTTACTGCGACCTTAGATAGGAATGCTGAGTCTTGTAACCGTATCCCCAGTAATTGCTGCCTTCCATTGTTGTTGTCTTATCGCACCACGTTTTTGACCAAGTAAACCTCTGGCCGGCTTGGGTAGGATTTGAAACCACTATCTTCTGACAATGCTCACCTGGAACCGTAGAGACTCGACGCCTCTATCCGCTGCGCCACGGGCCCCGAATAAATCAAAGAGAGTATACATTTTTCTTGGACACCCTATAACATCCTATAACACACACTATCCGAGGTCACGGTAAAACCATCTGAAGAAGGCCAGAGGTGAAATTTGGCCGAAACGTAGTGAAAGAAGAAACAACACAAAAACTACCAAGATGAGGACAAAAAGTCCACAATAGATAAGAATTAATTCTCAAAAGCCTCATCTCAAAATGATTCCAATTAAAGACTTAATTTGGTGTTGTTAGAATGCATCTTTGTCGGACAGCTTCAACAAATCAATTATATTACATCTTAAAATTAGAAACAAAATACACATATACTTATACCATATTAAATACATGTTACTACAAATATATACAATGAGTCATACATATGTTTCTTCTTCACTCAAGGAGTTATCAGTTCTCAGTTCATAAGATACGAAGCCCCTTCATAGTAGTTTATCTTCTGCCTCATGGCGTTTAGTTAAGAGCCCACAAATGTATGTCTTCCCTGCTGGGGAGACTGGTAAAAAGGTTGACTGTTTCGTCTCTCCCAGGGGATACCTAACTTTTTTGTGTCTCCCAATGAAGGAGAGTTTCTATTTAGGAACCCTAAATGACCCGAAATGGGTTGATACGCCATAAAACAAAACAACCAACTAACCAATCAAACAAATTTATGTGACCCACTGATAAAACCATAACAGACACCACAACTCTAGGGAAGAACCTGGCCATGATGGAGTAATTCCACATTCTTCAAAGCTCTAGAAGGGATCTGTTTAGTTTGGAAATCTATTCATTGGTTAAATTTTCAGGGTAGAATCTGATTGGCCTGAAAAGTCATTAACCAAAATCTTTGGTGTCTAAGGTCATATGAATCCAAAGATCAAGAAGGTAATAAGGATAATATTATCTGTGTCTGCTCAGAGCTGATGATGGCATCCCTCTCAGTGGCTTTCAAATCACACATAAAGTGAAACAATGCACATGTCAGTATACTAACTACTACAATATTGCCAATCACAGTGGTCACTATATCCTTCCATCTATGGATTAAATAGTACCACTACTGTCCTTCTAGAAGGATGGGTTTGGCATTAAACAACCCTGGAGGGGTTGATATGCCATTAAAACAATCAAGCTAAACTTTAGTTTTTCTTACAACTCTTCACTGGATCTTTATCCAAAACCTAGCCTGAGGGATGGTAATTATAACATGTGTTCTTTGTATTTATGCTTTTTGCCACCTCTTTTCGGTGATATGCTTCAGTCGCATTCATCGTACTCTCCTAAGAAGATGAGCCGTTCTGCAAAGTTCAATTTTTTGTATTTCATATTGGCCGGGAATTTTGACTTGTATCTATTATATATATTTTATTATATATATTTTGACTTAGATATTTATTATTGTTGTGATGCTGACAAAAGAAAGACATGAGGAACGCAAAAAGATTGATAGAAAAACATATATTCCAGTAACAAAAACAAGATACAAGTGAACCTGGTTAAACAGTAGTTAGTTGATAGGAAGTTGAGAGTCCAGTGGGGTAGTGACTATCCGTCCACTACGCAGGTGGTATCACTCGTGATTGTGTCACACTGATTTGGTTAACTCCATCTGACGCTCTCGTTGATGTGAATTTATGGAGGAGGGAGAGTCCATTATGTAGAGAGTACAACAATTATTGAGATTGAAGTTATTTGCTGTTGATTCTTAAAATTTGTAATTTTTCTGTTGATTTAATGTCAATCAATAATTATAAATCAATAGAAACTGAATTTTTTTTTACCTAAAAAAAAGGTATTTTTCAGATGCTTAACAATATACAGGGTGGAACGATAAAATTGTTATCCTAAAAAAAAAACAATCCTACAGCTTTTTTTAAAATTTTCATTGAAAAAATCAATTCAGCTAACTTGATTATGTAGTAGAGCTGATATCTACAGGGTGGAACGATAAAATTGTCATCCGAAAGAAAACAACACTACAGCTTTGTTTTAAAACTTTTATTGAAAAAATCCATTCAGCTAACTTGATTATGTAGTAGAGCTGACATCTATTCAATGTAGCCGCCTTCAGCTTCAATCACCGCCTCAATACGGATCCGGAACTGGGAGCATGCCTTTTTGACAAGCACCGGCGGGAGCTCGGCGAATACTCGGCGGATGGTGGCGATCAGGCTGGCTTTGGTGTTGTGGGAGGTCATGTTGGTAATGTTCTCGACGTATGACCAAACGAAGTAGTCCAGTGGGTTCAGGTTGGGGGGAGGGGCAGTGAGAGAAGGATACAATGTCGTAGCACTCCTTCTGAAGCCAAGCCTGGGTCTTTTTGGACTTGTGGGCTGGCGCCGAGTCCTGCTGCCACACCCAGGGTCCGCCACGGCCACCTGATTGCACCAAGGGATCATCACACTCTTCAGTACATCCAGGTACACTTTGGTATTGACTTTCAACCTGACTTCGTAGATGTTAGGTGGCATGATGTGGCCCTCACTTGAAACCACACCAAAGACCACAACCGTAGCCAGAAACTTTGTTTTCATCACCCTGGGCACGTCCCTGCTATTTGTGGCAATCTAGATTTGCATTTTGAGGGTGCTGGCAATGGTCCTGTTGTCATAACTTGGATCGGTAGAGAGCATGAGTTGTACAGCAGCGCATCTCCGATCTTGCTCGTTGAACATTGTGTCACTTTCAGACATGAGAGAAGGCTCCTATTGCTCTTGGGATTTGTACACAACTGGCCAACTTGTAGATGGTCTGCAACAAAAAACGAAAACCGGTTTTCATTAAACAGGAATGGAATCATGTCGTCTTTTCTAGGGAAAAAATTTTATCATTCCACCCTGTAAATATTTATTCTTAAAGAAGAAACCGCCAATTTATATTTCAAGCTCAAAGTTAATTATATACTTCCATTGATTTATTGTCAAGTCAAGTTACATTTTTTTTGCATATAATTTGTTTTTTAATTGGGTTTTTAAAAATTGTTGAATATATCTATTTCTTCACTTAAAATTTGGATTGTTTTTTCAGTTGTAATAATAATTATAGCTTACTTTATAGCAATTTTCTCGTAAAATACTATGAAAATGGGAAAAACGTAATTTTCCAAGTGAAAAAAGAAAATAATGGAATTTACCAACAGCAGAAACTGAATCAGGGAAAATTACAAAAGGAAAAGCAAGTGCCTTATATATATATATATATATATATATATATATATATATATATATATATATATATGTGTCAGTAATCAATCCAATTAATCCAGCATTGGGAACAATTCCAAGCAGGACAATTAAATTTTCAAGAGTAGAATATTGAAGTTAAATGCTAATAAAATCTACTGAGCAAATAATATATATATATATATATATATATATATATATATATATATATGGAGACTCAAACTCGGTTAAGCCGTCACGCTCTGAATGTGAATTCTGTTATACCCTAGAGAATAAATAGGGAACTAACAATAGCCATACATTGAGCACTCTCATAGATTTATATATATATATATATATATATGTGTGTGTGTGTGTGTGTGTGTGTGTGTGTGTGTGTGTGTGTGTGTGTGTGTAGAAAAACTGATAACAACGATCCAAGTGGAAGGAATGATTTATTGGATCGTTGTTATCAGTTTTTCTACATATTGTCGGATTACAATCCTTTATTTACTCTTCATATATATATATATATATATATATATATATATATATATATATATATATATATATATATATATATATATATATATATATATATATAATTGTATATATTTACATATATGAATATATATTAGTGTATATATATATATATATATATATATATATATATATATATTATGTGTGTATATATATTATCTGTATACACCATGTAATATTTTATAATAATAATTTTAACTGTAAGAGAATATTCAACTTAAAAAATTATACTTAAAAGCAACAATAAGATGAATTTAAAAAAACTAGACAAGAGTAACTAATGAAAATACTCCAAGCCATAATACAAGAAAGGGTCAAGGAGTCCCCATGGCATGCTGGACTGTGACATCATAATAAGTAAGTTCAAACTCCAGTCATGCTATTACATTCACTTTCAGACTCATACCCTTGGGAAGGGATGAACCCCCTTATCCCACCAGCTATGCGTTAAATAGTACCACCACTGTCCTTCTACAAGGATGGCTTCAGCATTAAATAACTCACAAGGCTGATATATCATTAAACAGAGAAACCAAACCAAACAAGAAAACATATATCTATCTGTTTGTATATAATTTCTTTTATTGTTGACAGTATTTAGTGAGAAAAGGTTAGAGACATTTTAGGAGTGGTCAAAATCCACAGGCTAAATGATTAAAAAGAAAGGAATTTTTTACTATAGTACTTTAACATGCACAATTAAGTTTTCTAGTTGTCCAGTTTTTAACCATGTAATTACAAGATACAAATAACGAAGTTTACTTCAAGGTAAATAATCAATTTGCATGACATATAAAACTCAACCTTCTCTAGATAATATCTACTCAATAGACTCTGTATAAATTTCAAAGACAAGCTGTTGTTACTATTATACAATGATTCAATTGCATCAATTTCCTTGCCTTTGTTTTGTTTATCATAATTCTTTTGCTGCTGTAACATCTGCAACTATAAAAGACAATAAAACTAAAAGAAACAAAGAAATTGGCCTGAAACAATGCATTTCTATAGTAAAATCATTAGCAATGTATTAACATTGCATATATACTAGTACTATTGTATCATTAACTCTTCCTGACAACTGACAATCTTTTCATTCTTTCTTTTCTATGCATTTCTATAGTAAAATTATGAACAATGTATTTACATAGCATGTATAAAAGTACTTTTGTATCATTAACCCTTGTATAAATTCCTAACTAGTGACAATCTCTTCATTCTTGCATTAACACCTTTCTATTGTAAAATAATGCGTTTCTTTAATAATTTCCAGTGAATTTCTATAATCAATTGACTGAATGAAAATTTTAATGTAGTTGATTTATAAATCTTATCTTTAAATCTAAAAAAAATACAACTTGGATAAAATAATTCACAGTGCATTATCTAATAAAATAATTTCTGATGAATAATAAACAGTCCATAAATTGGTACACATCTACTTTTCTTTTAATAAAAAGTTAATTTCCTTCTAAACTAAAAATACCAAGATTTTGTTATTTCTAGAGTAATGTCATTCAACCAAAACTGATATTATTGAAAAAAATATCTTCAAACTGCTATGTATTCATATTTTTCATTATAAAGTTCAGTAATGTAGAGTTTGGTTATAAATAACTAATGATATTTATTTGGTTGTCTAATGTTCCACTAAAAATGTTACATAGCCAGATATGAATATGCGAAATGTACATAGAATGTTCATAACGCACATATATAACATAGGAATCCCAAAATACAAAAACACTTACGACTTCTTAGTTCAGGTACGAAACTTTTTTATTACCTTAAAAAGTTAAAGAGTTAAAAGGTTTTTCGACATAAGGAGAGAGGCACAATTTTCCTATGCTGACTTTTCCATCTGCCCCCACCCCATCACGAGCGGCGCTCGTAGCACACAAATTCGTCTGGCCTCGCCCAGGTTTCAATCTCAACTAACTGACTTTTCTCAAATCTCAGCCCACGCTTCCGGTGGGTGACGTCACTCACGTCCCTGGTCATATCCTCTATCTGGGATTTTTATTGTGACATCTCTGAATGACACGTCTGCTCCATGTGAGCATGAACACCTGCATCCATGTTTGCACTTAACTAACCTATGCACTAAGCGAAAGGTTCTCAGCCTAACTAAACCGAAAGGCAAGATATATAAAACGAAATCCCTCGGCCATTATATTACAGAAATAATAAAATCTCTGTGTCTTTAGTTTGAAGAAAATGAACTTTTTATAAAAAAAATTGTTTGGGATGTACATATTTATAAGCAATGAGATAGATAGATAGATGTGTATAAAATGATTTCAAATGCATTCCTTTAGTAAAAAGTATTTTTATACTAAAATCATTTACAATATATTCCTATGATAAAAACATGCGTAATGCATTTTTATACTAAAATCATAAATAATATCTGATATTTATTTTGATTGTAATTCATTAGAAGTAATAAAACCCTGGATCAGCCTATTGGTCCAGTGGATAGAGTGTTCACCTATGGCTAGGGTGTGTTGTATAGCCACATAATACATATGCATGCAGAATCATAATGACACAATAAAGACAAGCGACACAGTTCTTTAGAAAAATATACCTCTCACTTTTTTTGAAAGGGTTGTGTGTGAGAGGGAGTTGGAGACCAAACAGAACTGCAACATATTGACCCCCACTCTTATGGCCATAACCGCGTTTCTTTCCCGTTTTTCTGGGCTGCTCTCTGGGTGCTGGTTCTCTCTACCGCATCTTATCTCCAACTGGTCTGATCTCCAACTGCTCAATCAGGGGTCCTGAGGGCTCCCTCTGCTGGGTGCTGGTTTTCTCTACCGCGTCTTATCTCCAACTGATTGAACTTCCTGTGCACCGAGTTATATAATAGTTCGACACCCACCTTCTTTTTGTGGGTGTCACAAATCGCACTCATTCAACCCGTCCACGGTCAAGGTTATATTCTGATATTCCTCGACCAGATGCACCTGTTATTTACACAGGTGCATTTCCTATTTTGACAGCCCGGCCGGGTCGGAGGTCAATATACAACAGGGTGACAAGGATTCAATCTCACATCAAGTCATACCAAAGACTTGATCCCTCCTTGCTTAACATTCAGCATTATAATATATGGATCAAGGATGAAGTAGAGCAATCTAGGGAAAAGAGTTGCACCCTCCCCTAGACCTTAGTGTAGTAGCTATGGAAAAGGGAGCCTTCGAGTTGCCCTCAACTACAGTTGCTACCTTTGGTTTAGAAGAAAATTAACTTTTTATTAAAAAAATTGTAAGCAACTTACTTATTTATGGGTGATTGTGTATGCATTTTGCCATTGCTATGTCACTCTCTATATACAATCAGTAAATAAAAGGTTTTGATGTATTTGTTTAATAAATCCTACCAGTGATTATATTCACAGCTAGTTTGAACATAATTTACAATGTATTTATCTAATAAGATAATTTCTGACAAATTCATTTGGGATTTTCATTGTCACTATATAGATAATCATTAGAGGGAATGAAAGTGTTTGTATTATCCAACCTATGATATCATAGTTAAATAAACAGCTGGTTATTGAATAATTCTGTTTTATATTAATATAATAAAGGTGAAGATAATTGCAATCCTAAAATATTCAATTTAAATGTAAAAAAACCTGGAACAATTTTTTTTTTCATACATTTGATTGATTGGCTCATTGATTGCTTTTAATAGCATGCCAAACCAACTAGGATTATTTTATGCTTAGAACTTAGAACTTATGGATATGTTGTACATTTTTGATATAGTTTCTCAAGATTTTTATACATGTTATACAATGGTATTTGTCAAGCGCCCAACCTAACCCATGAGTGTGGCACAAGGTCTTTTTCGAGGTGGGTCCTGATGCAGAACCATAGCCCAGACACGGCTGGCACTCCAAAAAATGCCATGGGCCTTGTTGGCATTCCCTCTAAAAAGGGACACCTCAGGTACCAAGCGAAAAAACTAATCCCTCCAGAGAGGATTAGAGCCAGGAGGATGCTAGTCTGAATGCGTGTGATATGGATGGCAGCTTCCCATTACCCATGTCCAGCGGCCTTGACCGGCAATACAAGCCAAGCAACCAAGCAACACAAACTGATTCGCACATCGCGAAACACAGAGGGCATATGACTTGAATCACAAGGCTTGCTCATTATTTGATATCAGGAATTCCTATCCTATACAAATGATTATGTACAAATAATAGATGGGATCCAAACAGGTAGTACCACTTCCCATTAAAGAGAACCAGGGAGTAATGTCAATGAAGGCGTACTCCACTCTTCCAAGAGCTTCAGAACAAAAGCCTCACCACCTTGAGGGAGTGGGTCTTACTCCTCAGCAGGAAATACAGTGTTCTAAAGCATGTTGGTTGGTTGGTTGTTTGGTTGGATTTTTATGGTATATCAACCTTTGTAGGTTATTTAATACCAAATCCATTTTTATACAAATAATCAGTTTTATTTCAAACAATTCAGTTTAGCATAAGTACAGTTTCAATGTGAAAAACAGTTCTATTTCAAACAATTCAGTTTTGCAAAAGTACACAGTTTACATGTCAAAATAGTTCTATTTCAAGTAATTCAGTTTAGCGTAAGTACACAGTTTAGTTTTATTTGACCCATAGATAGGACCCTATCTGGTGCTACCACTTCAGGCCAGAGTGGGCGTGGGAGCAATGGCAATGAAGAGGTACTCCACATTCCCCAAAGCTCCTGCATTACTGGAACCTCACCATCAGATGGTAATGTGGCATATCCAGGACACTTGTTGGGGAGGTATTACTCCTCTGCAGAGGTGCAGTCAGTGTATTCTACAGCCCCAGCCGACTGGGCAACTGTGAATTGGTCAACTGTATATTTGAAGAGGTTTGTATAAAGATAAAAGATTTGTAAAAATTCACAAATGGAAGAAATACTAATTGAATGATTGCTTGAATTTTTTGGTCTTTTTTCCTTGTTTGTCTAATTGACAATTTCACTCTCATCCAATTCGTTTGACAAGTTTTACATTCTGAATGTAAAGATCAACAAATTCATTTGTCAACCAGATTTCCTTATTATTTACTTCTTTCTGTTTATATTGGCGTTGCACAATTTTGCAATCAATCTGAATGTTTGCTCTTTTGTTTGCTAGGCCGTTCTCTCTTTTCCAATTGATATTGACTAAGCTTAGCTTCATACAACGTACAATACTAAATAGGGAAGTGCACTTAGCATAAAGGTTATCATCATAAGAAATGGAACCAGCGATCCAAGTTCAAATCCTAGATGAGGCTGTTTGGAATTTACTTCACGCTCATGACCTTGGTAAAAGGGTGTCTTGTGTATATTCAGTGACGAGGTTCCAGCTCTAGAGCTCTGGGGAGTGTGGAGTTAAATCTTCTTTACCATTACTTCCAGGTCCCCTCTGACCGAGAATGATTGTACTTGCTATGCTCTTATCTATAGATCAAATAAATATATTTGAAAATTAGTGTTAAATTGGAATTCTTGGAAAATGATTTGTGTTTGATTGGAATACTTGAAACCATATAACTGAGTGCAAATCATTAGTATTAGATAGGAATACTTGAAAGCTTATAACTTTGAGCAAATTCGGAGGTGCCTGTGGTGTAATGGTTATCATCGTAAGAAATGGACACGGCAACACGAGTTCAAATCCTAGACGAGACTGACTGCATTTCACATAGCACTAATACCTTTGGGAAAGGTATGAATCCAATCATTCTCCCTCCAGCTATGGGTAAATAGTAGGGCAGACTAGGTTCTTCAGCCTTGGTGAGGCAACTAGTCTAGGAGAAGGAAAACTCTGAATTCAAACCTGTTAAACTTCGCTTAAAAACTGACCTTGTGTCATATCCTGTCTGAGCAGAGGGGTTGGTAAATATGATAACTTTGAGCAAATTATTTGTATCAAGAATAGTTTGAACAAGAACAATTTGAAGCTATAATAGTTTACAAATGAGTTTTATCATTAGTTAGTTGAAACTCCTCCTATCACGAAAACTATTCAAGTTAGATGAACCAGACATGCAGGACACTGTTGGAGAAGCAGGGACGAACTCATAAGTGATGTACTCTTATGGGCCCCCACACATGGCCATGCAAAAGCAGGACGACCAGCACGAACATACATTCAGCAACTATGAGAGGATACAGGATGTTGTCCAGAAGACCTGCCTGAGGCGATGAACGATAGGGAAAAGTGGCGAGAGAGGGTCAGGGATATCCGTGCTACCAGCATGACATGATGATGATGATGATTATGATATTATTGTTTGTAATAAAAAAACTGATGTCAGAGTTAAATAGACCAACAGAGATTGACAAGCCATAAAACCAACCAACCTAACCTAATAGCATTTGATAGGAATACTTAAAACCAGATAACTGTGTACAAATCACTTATATCAAGAATAGTTACTTGAAGTTATAGTCATGTACAAAGAATTATCATTAATAGATACTTGGAGGTGCCCGTGGTGTAATGGTTATCATCATAGGAAATGGACACGGCAACACGAGTTCAAATCCTGGATAAGACTAATTGCACTTCACACAGCACTAATACCCTTGGGAAAGGTATGAATCCAATTATTCTCCCTCCAGCTATGGGTAAATAGTAGGACAGACTAGGTTCTTCAGCCTTGGTGAGGCAACTAGTCTAGGAGAAGGAAAACTCTGAATTCAAACCTGTTAAACTCCGCTTAAAAATTGACCTTGTGTCATATCCTGCCCGAGTGGAGGGGTTGGTAAATAGAATTAATAGATACTTGAAGCCATATAATCAACCCAGTGGGCTGGGGCTGTAGAATACTCAGACTGTAGAATACTCAAGAACTTTGGGGAATCTGGAATACACCTTCATTGCTATCAGTCCCAGATCCACTCTGACTCATGGGTTAAATGGAACTGTTTGACTGTGTGCAAAAAAATGTCTTATGCTAAATTGAGTTGTTATAAATAGAACTGTTTGGTCATTTAATTGTGTGTAAACAAATGACTGATGTTTAATTGAATTCTTAATGATACATAGCAATACTTGGAACCATTTACCTGTGTGCAAATGAATGAGGAATGTTGAGCTGAATTATTTGTGTTAAATAGCAGTACTTGAAACTCTTTAAATGTGTACCAAAATTAAATTATTGGTATTAGATAGCAATACTTGTAACCACCTCAATGTGTTCAAACAAATGATTGATATTGAATAGAATTATTATTATTAGATAGCAATAATTAAAACCATTTAACTCTGTCAAAACAATAGCAATACTAGTGTGCAAAAAAATACTTTTAACTTATTTAAAAATGAAATTACCTACAATCTATGTGTGCAAAGAAATGACTGTTAAATGGTGACTTTTATATAGCAATACTTGAAACAATCTAAGTTGCCAAGAGTGACCCAAAGGCTCCTTTTTCAATAGCTACTACACTGAGATGTAGTGGCAGGCATTACTCAATTCCCTGGATTGCTCCACTTTACCTTTGATCCTTACCTTATAATGCTGAGTGTTAAGCAAGGCAGCATCAAGTACCATTTTTTGAGTCTTTGGCATGACTCGACCTGGGATTGGTGAACACTCTACTCATTAGACCAATAGCCCCTTTAACTGTGTGGAAAAAGTGCTCTGACTTGTTTAAAAATGTTATCAACGAAATGTGTTTACAAATCATATATAATATATATAAAGAGGATGTGGCATTAAATAACCTACAACAGTTAAAATACCATAAAACTAAACCAACTAACCAACAAACAAAACCATATAATTGCTTGTTAAAGAAAAAAATGACATCAGCATTAAATAAACCAACTTGGGTCGACATGCCCCAAAACCAACCAACCAACAAAACATGTATATTTACATGTAGGTAAATGCATACAAACTTCTACATGCAAATATGTATATATTGTGTTGTATATTGGAAGTAATATTTCAGACATTCTTGCTAAGCCAGAAGCACCATTTCAGCCATTGTTCTAAGAAACAGAAGTATTATTTCCTCCATGTTTGACTTGTTCTAACAAAAAGATGGAAGTGGTTACTCCACCTGATCAGTTACAACTGGAACTGGCATTGTTGTTTATTCATGAGTATTTGTGAAATCAACACGAAACAATAGCATGATATAAAGTGTGTCACAACTGAATTGCAATATTCAAAAAAAAATCCCCATGCCATCTGGTGTCTGATGTAACTGGTATTTGATGCATGCCAAATTCAGACCACCTCACCAAAATACAAATGGTTGGACTTTTAATTAAGGCTTTGAGCCACAAAAAAAATGAGATCCTGTTTTGACATAGAATTCTATGTTAATTTTATTCTTTGTATAAAGTATATGTGAAAAAGACAGCCAGTGCCAAGAGGGGTTGGGGACACCCAAGCCCCACTGTCTTGGCTGAGAAGTAGAAGTACTATGGGGCTCTGATAATAGAATTACAGCCTAGGTTAAGAATACATGGAGTCAATCATAGCTATTGTCTGTCTCTTAATTTGTGTGTGTGTGTGTGTGTGTGTGTGTGCGTCTCTCTCTCTCTCTCTCTCTCTCTCTCTCTCTCTCTCTCTCTCTCTCTCTTAAAAACATTTCAACCCTTTTGTGACAATAAAAAAGAGAGTTATATTTCAATAAAAAAATATTGTTGCCTCTTCATTATGGTATACAATTGGACAGTAGAACACACTGACAGCATCTCCACAGAGGGTAAGACCCCACCACCACTAACAGGTGTCTTGGGTATGCCACTAAACCATCTGATGGTGAGGCTTGAGTCAGTGGAGCTCTGGGGAATATGGAGTACCCCTTTATTGCTTTATTGCTATTCTAACTCAGAGTGGGAGCATCTGATGGGGTCATATGTATGGGTCAAATAGAACTGTGTGTAAACAAATGACTGTTTAATTGAATTGTGTGGGGTAAAACTCCTTTAATGGGTGTCCTGATTTATGACATTAAACAATCTGATGGTGAGATTTCACTAATTCAAGAACTTTGGGGAATCCAGAGTACACATTCATTGCTATCAGTCTCAGACCCACTCTGACCCAGAGTGGTAGCATCTGATAGGGTCCTATCTATGGGTTAAATGGAACTGTTTGACTGTGTGCAAAAAAATGTCTTATGCTGAATTGAGTTGTTAGAAATAGAACTGTTTGGTCATTTAACTGTTCGGTCATTTAAGGCTTGAAGGTCAGGGGCTAAGGGCAAAGCTGTGTAAGATATCTGACTCCATATTTTGGTTATATTATATTTTACCCTCACGTTAGTTAGTCGGTGTAATGCCTTGTCCAAAGAAATCCCAAAAAGAATTATACAAAAAGAAAAGACAGGACGGATAAGAGACGAAAACGTTTCTTTTATACTTTCCTTTATTTACTGGGTTCAACAACCATTCCATGGAGTTTTTCCTGAATACATTGAAATGGTTGACCAATAGAGAGAGGGCTGCTACTGGGTGAAGGGACTAACCGACGCTACGTCCAAAGACCTATGCGTGGTGTCCAAAACACCAGCACAAGGTTATTAATCCGCTGGTCACTGCCTGAAAGAGAAAGAATGCTTGGTCCTCTTTGTCAAGAGGAAATGCCTTTTTTCTTTTTACACATGCGTCATCCCTTTTTCCTGTCAGGGACATCTGGGAGTTTCTGCAAATTTAATAGCTTTCTGTTTATTTCTTTTTTCTTTTTTTTTAAATTTAATTTTAAATTTTTTTATTTATTTATTTGTTCCCTACAATTGTTAGCAATATATCACAATACTTGAAAGACTTTAAATGTGTGCCTAAATTGAATTATTGGTATTACATAGAAATACTTGGAACCACTTGACTGTGCAAATAAAGGAATAGTGTTAAATAGAATACTTAGTGTTAAAAAGCAATACTTGTAAATACTTCACTGTGTGCAAACAAGTGATTAATATTAAATAGAATCATTAGTGTTTGATAGCAATAGTTAAAACCATTTAACTGTAGAAACAATAGCAATACTGATGTGCAAATAAATTACTTCTAACTCATTTAAAAATGAAAATACCTACAACCTATGTGTGCAAAGAAATGACTGATTGATGTTAAATTCTGACTGTTATATAGCAATACTTGAAACCATTTAACTGTGTGCAAAAAAATGAGCTCAGACTCATTTAAAAATGTTATCAATAAAATGTCCTTACAAATCATATATTTAATATATATGTATAAAGAGGATTTGGCATTAACTAACCTACTATGGTTGATATGCCATAAAACCCAAACAAACCAAATCCTATATATTTGATATATATGTATAAAGAGAATTTGGTATTAAATAACCTACAATGGTTGATATGCCATAAAACCCAAAGCAAATCCTAATTATTTAATATATATATATAAAGAGGATTTGGTATTAAATAACCTACAATTGTTGATATGCCATAAAACTAAACCAAACCAAATCCTATATATTTAATATATATGTATAAAGAGGATTTGGCATTAAATAACCTACAAGGGTTGATATGCCATAGAATCCAACCCAACCAAACCAAATTAGTATCTCAATGCAATTTTTTTTCTTTTCAACCTTCTATGCCTGATGTCATTGCCTTGAAGATGAGGCTTGATGTCCTGATGGAAACTAGTTACAATCAATGTTTTTTTATTGTAATATTTGTAAGTCCCTCCTTACTTCTCTCTGTCTTTTTGTCTCTCTCTATGTCTCTGTTTTATCTCTCTATCTAACTATCTGTATGTGCATAGCAGGATGAGACATGAAGTCAGTTTTTAAAATTAGTGTACAACTAGTTTGGATTCAGAGTTTTCCTTCATGACTGACTGGCACACCAAGGTTAAAGAGCCTAGTCAGCCCTACAATTTACCTATAGCTGCCCGTGGTGTAATGGTTATCGTCGTAGGAAATGGACACGGCGACACGAGTTCAAATCCTGGACGAGACTGATTACATTTCACATAGCACTAATACCCTTGGGAAAGGTATGAATCCAATTTTTCTCCCTCCAGCTATGGGTAAATAGTAGGGCAGACTGGGTTCTTCAGCCTTGGTGAGGCAACTAGTCTCGGAGAAGGAATACTCTGAATTCAAACCTGTTAAACTCTGCTTAAAAATTGACCTTGTGTCATATCCTGCCCAAGCGGAGGGGTTGGTAAATAGGATAACTGGGGGAGAATAATTGGATTCATACCTTTTCAACGAGTATTAGAATTATGTGAAATGCAAACAGCCTCATTCTGGATTTATACTTGAACTGCTGATTCCATTTCCAATGATGATAATCATTACTTCATGAACACCTCCCATATATATATATATATATATATATACATTAAGAAAAAACACAAACCGGTCACAGGGGGTGTCCTCCTGATGTAATGGTTAAAGCGATGGACTGCGGAATCGTAGTAAGCGAGTTCGAACTCCAGTTGCACAATTACATTCACTTTTGGTCAAATACCCTTGGGAAAGGTATGAACCCCCTTATCCTCCCGACTATGGGTTAAATAGTACCACTACTGTTCTTCTAGGAGAATGGCTTTGGCATTAAATAACCTACAAAGGTTGATATGCCATTAACCAAACCAAACCAAACCAAAACAAACAAACCGGTCACATTAGGATTATAGATTTATTTCCATCCTGTTATGTGTTTTTGAAAAATCAAAAAATATGAAAAAAAATTAACAGGACTTCTTCAGATCTTATGGATAAAAGATAAGATCTAAAGAAATCCTGTTAATTTTTTTTTTGTGTTTTTTGATTTTTCAAAAACACATAACAGAATGGAAATAAATTTATAATCCTAATGTGACTGGTTTGTGTTTTTTCTTAATGAAATTATTGCTCTGTATTGTCTGTTACATTGAACTCTTTACCAGGAAAATTTAAATGTTCACTCTTGAATAGTTTTCTTGTCCTGATGGAATTACTCCCAACTCTGAGGTTTGAAGCTTAGTCTAACATAAAGTTGGACGGGTTTCGATCCCGGCTTCGAGCGTCCTGTGTGTCTTGCCACACTGAAGAGTTCTGATAGAACGAAACAGTCAGTCTGTGGATGACAATATATATATATATATATATATATATATATTCCATGGTCAAATTTATATGACATGAATTTAGTGGTTTATGCAATGACCAATGTCTGCTTAGTTAATCCCAAGTCAATCTCATTCCTATTATTTCACCAAGAATGAGAGACATGTTCTTTGATCATGCCGGCCAAAACACCTTGTGGTTAAGCTACATTGCTTAAAATATTTCCCTGGCACATATGGTGCATCTGTCGACAAGATTAATTATCAGTAGCAAATATCAAACACAAATCAATGTTTTAGTTTTCACTCTGTGGTTCATGACATACATAAGAAAGAAAGAAAGAAAGAAAGAAAGAAAGAAAGAAAGAAAGAATATTCTAGAAAGAAAAAAACGAGTTAAGAAAGGAAGGAAAAAGAAAGGATAAAGCAAGAAAAGAAAGCTTTAAACAGCTTTAAATGGTCTTTAAACAGGAAGATATTTTTATTTGAAAAGTTATATTTGAAAAAATTTGTAAGGAAGAAAGAAAAAAGAAAGAAAGAAAGAATAAAGCAAAAATAGAAAAATGGAAACCTTTACACAAGAAGAGATTTTTATTTGAAAAGTTACCCCTGAAAATATTTGAAAGAAAAAAAGAAAGAAGCAAGAAGAAAGAAAGAAAGAAAGAAAGAAAGAAAAAGATGGCAGCTTTTATGCAGGAAGACATTTTTATTTGAAAAGATTCACCCTTGCTTGTTGATTTTCGCTTAATCTTTAGCTCCAGTTTATGTTCATTAAAAAATTTTATATCAAACTTTTCTTTTTTTTTTTCTACCAGATTTTGATTCCCTTCTCATTTCCTTTCGACTTATATCTTGCAAACAGCAACACTGTCACTCAACCTCTTGTAAGTGTCAACAATGTCACACTTCCATCCATTACTATGATATCACAATCCAGTAGATTAACCACCACACCACAAGGACTATTACCATATAATTATTATAAGAATCATAAATCAAAATATCTATCATATTCAGATACATTGTCAAACATTAATAAGTACATTTTTTATGTAGAGTAAATTTTATTGCTCTTAAAACTTTCATTAAGAGGTATTATAAGTGCTTACCGGACATTGGCATAATGGTTACAGTGTTTGCTAATAGCCCAGGAGACTTGGGTTCAATCTCAGGTTGAGTCATACCAAAGACTCAAAAAATGGTACTTGATGCCTCCTTGCTTAACACTCAGCATTTTAAGGTACAGATAAAGTGGAACACTCTAGGGAAAGAAGTAACACCCTCCTCTACACCTTGGTGTAGTAGCTATTGAAAAGGGAGCCTTAATGTCACCCTCGACTATGGTTGCCAAATTTAGTTTTTTATAAGTGCTTAACAAGGTGTTAATTTGTAGATAACACCCCGTTTCTTATAATGCATTAGGTTATCTCAGAAAGAGTAACCTAACACAGAATATTTGGTAAGAAACAGAACAAGTCAACAAATATAACAGGACATTTATTTCGACACAATACGCGTAGGAAACTAAGTTCCTGTCCCAAGCTATACAAGAGTCACAAGTATTCAAGGAACTAACAGTAAAGTCCATACAGCAAAAAGGTGGAAACTTCTTACTCTTCCTAGGTCTGAAAAACAAAGGAAGGAGGTCCCAAGTGTGCACCACAGAGCAGCAAACTACCTCACTTGCTCTTCTCAATTCCTGTCTATGAAAGAAGTGGATTCCCAAGTTCACCTTGTCATGTGACTAAAAAAGACTCATGATGCTGGAGAGTTCCTCAAACACTGGGACAAGGGAGACCACTCCACTTAGTCTCCCAACAGTATTATTTAGTACCAACCTCTACAGCATGGAAACTCAGTGACCAAGAATATATGCAGCAGTCCAGGATTGGTAAAATATACTTCCACAGAAAGAAGAAAAGCAATAACCTTTCAACAAGAGAGAATTAGAAGACTGTTTACCCTCAATAAAATGCTGTAGAGTTTGGTTATAAATAATACCAAATTATATTCATTCTGTATAATGCTCCATAAGAAATGATAAATTCCAGATTTTTGGAATTAGGACAAAGAGTTTACTTATTTGTGAATAATAATGTGTGTGTGTGTGTGTGTGTGTTTATAATATGCATATGAAGAGTGGATCAATAAGATTGTCATAGTTATTAACTGAATTTGATTCAAATATGTTCATTATATATATATATATATATATATATTGTCACCCACTAAGATTATTCAAAAGCCATGAAAACATCTTCCATGGAAATAAATTAATACGAAAACGTATCATATCAATTTACAAACCCTAGAGGTCAGCAGTGCATAGAAAAAAAAAGAAAATATGAGGCAGAAAACCCTTTGAAGAGATTATGACATAATAACGTAAAATAATTTAACAACAATAATTTTATTCTCCCACCTGCGGGATTAAACTAGGATTGTAATTTATAACAATACCAAAATTACAAAAAAACTTTCGACGGTGAAAAGAACAATGTCCATGAATGATTGTGTAAACATTTGTTTAATGTCATGATGTATGCATAAAAAATGTTCAGCTTCAGTGCCTTGTGAAATGTACATGTGTGGAGAGTGTAAGCAGGGAGGTTAAGCAAAGTCATCACTTAGATCGTATCTTATGTGTGGGCCATTCAACAAGATGATATCTACTCCTTAAGTTTTTATATTTTTCTTTTGGTTCTTGGAAGAGTTATGTTCTTCCCTCCATGGTTGAATTTTTTTAATATTTTCTTCTTTGTCTTTTTCTATTCCATTTCTTTTCCCACCGTTTTCTCAATTCTTGGGAATTTAGGCACTGGATTATAAGATTCCAATATTCCTAAATTTTCTTCGATCATCCTCTGTGATTGATTCTTCATCAGTTATCTCTGTAATAAATGAGAGGTTGATCAAACCTTTACATGTCATCTCTGCAAAATTTATCTTCAATCAATTCTGTGATTTGTTCCTTCATCTATTATCACTGTAATAGATGAGACGTCAGTCAATCATATCTATGACTGATGCCGTTTGAGATTTCTGTGGTTTTGAGGACAACTGACTTCTTTAGTGTCTAGCAGTCGTTTGATTTGATTGATCAACTCTGTGATTCATCTTTTGGTGCATGATGGTCAGAATTTGTCACCCAATATGTGACACCCAATCGGTGACTATCTTTTTCCCCATTTGAATATGAAACTAAATTCAAGATTGAATCCAAAAAAGCTGCAGTGAGCAGTTATCTGATTTTATGTCACAGCTATCCTGCCTTGCATGATTTTTATAAATGTCTTACTTTGAATTTCCTGCTTTTAAGCCTAGATGAGTTGACCTTACTGTTTGTTTCATTTTCTCTTTTAAATTTTTGTCTGACCCTTCTTTGCACTCTTCATATTGACTTCATTTGATTTGCTTTTACTGTTCTGCTGACATATTCATGTGACAATATATATATATATATATATAGTCCAATTAGAAGGAAACTCAAACCTGGTTAAATTGTCATTATAAATTTATTTCACCGGAGAATATCAATATTATTTTTCTAGTGAAATAAATTCATAATAACAATTTAACTAGGTTTGAGTTTCCTTCTAATTGTACTGTATACACTCTGTGTGTGAGTTTTGTTATATAAACGTGGAAGGAAAAATATATTCAACAATAGCCCTACATCGAGCACTCACATAGATTGATATGATATTCCTCATATATTCTATATGCAAATAATCCACACCCACTGTCTTTGGATGCTGACGGGATATTATATATATATATATATATATATATATATATGTAATAGAGTTTTTGGACAGTTTTTAAGCTGCATATAACAACAGTTGTGACATCTCATTTGCTAACAAGAAAAGCTGGATAAAAAGCTAAACAGTAAATCCATGTCTGTTATTTTGATAAAATAAGCCATCAAGAGAATCTGCAGCCTAGATATACATTATATATATATATATATATATCATCATCATCATCAAGTTACACAGCTAGCATGGATTTCTCTGACTCTCTCTCACCATTCATCCCTATTATCCACCACTTCTGGCAGGTCTTCTAGACTAAATATATAACCAGTATTCATATATATATATATATATATATATGTGTGTGTGTGTGTGTGTGTGTGTGTGTGTGTGTGTGTGTGTGTGCAACCAGCATACACATATATATATTTTTGTGCGTTTGTATATATATATATATATATATGTTTCAAGTATTCCTACTTATAATTTGAACCCAATTATATGGTTTCAGTTATCCCTATATACTACTAATAATTTTCAAATCAAACCCATCGATAGATCAAATAGATTTTAACACACTTTTTTTTAGGTGCAGGTCACTCTCTCCTCTCCAGTTGTGGGGGTTAACTACACAAGCTAAAAAGCCATGGGAAATGCAGAGTATCTTTTCATTGCTATCACTACTAGCTCAACTCTGGCCTGGAGTGGTAGCACCTGATAGGGTCCTATCTATGGGTCAAATAGAACTAAACTGTCTACCTATGCTAAAATGAATGGTTCGTAATAGAACTATTTATATGTATAAAAATGGATTTGGCATTAAATAACCTACAATGGTTGATATGCCATAAAACAAAACCAAACCATAAAAAAAGGAGAAATTAGCTGCCAAAAAACAGTGCATATTATATACAAGATAGGTTTTTGGTGTGGGGTTTAATCAGAATTTCATTGCCCAAATTTAGGGGTACATGTTATGAATGAGTGTGTGTTATAGAGTGTTATTGGGTGTCCAAGAAAAATGTATATTCACTTTGATTTATTATAAATAAAATATTTATTCAGATATATTCGAGTTTTATTATCCTAGTTAAAGAAGACAAGTACAGAAAATTCTGAGGTAACGCAGGTGTTTGAATTGATGATCATTCTTTATTCTGGCACTGCTGATAACAAGAACAGACAGAATTACAAACATTACTGAGTTATCGCAGGTGTTCAAACTGATGACCATTCTCCTTAAGGCCCTGCAGATGGAATTGCAAACTTTTCAAATCATTTCAACAGGTATTTGGCAACATTCTTTTTCATTTACTGCAATAAATTCATTGATTGATGCAGGTTTCTATCTATAAAGATAAACAATTCAATTAAATGCAACAGTTACGGCCACAGGGTACCGCAGAACCTGAAGTTTCGGTTGAACACCACATAAACTTTCTTGGATTTATGAGTGTTGCATGTAGTTAGATTGTTCTCTGTTTTTATCTTTTAAAAATAGTAACAGATCAATTATCCTAATTGGTAGAGTGTTCGCCAATGGCCCAAAAGACCAAAGACATACCAAAGACTCAAAAAAATGGTACTTGATGCCTCTTTGCTTAACACTCACCATTAGAAGATACAGATCAAGGGTAAAGTGAATCAATCCAGGGAAAGGAGTAGTGCCCTCTCCTACTCCTTAGTTTAGTAGCTATTGAAAAGGGAGCTTTCAGGTTGCCTTCAACTATGATCGCCAACTGTACTTTTACAACTATACATGCGTCCATGTTATATATGAATAATTACGGTATGAGGAAAACCAAGAATCATAATGGTCAAAATATAACCTTAAAAGATTTGACCTACACTCATCCTAACAAAACTTTTGAATAATCTGTTCTTATCAAAGGTCATAAAATTGACATCCCCAGAACTGACCACTGTCAGTCACTTAAAAGGACAGACCATATTTAATGAGGAGTACTGAGAGTTGGGATAAGAGAATACAGCTAAGGAAGCTTGCCTTGAGGGGCCCATTATGGGTTCAAATAGATGATGAAAAGATGACTAAATAATCATGTTATTTTCCCTGAAATCAGCAAAATGTCACATTCTCCATGAAGCACTTCTGACTGTACACATTCGGATAAATAGATTCATAGAAAAAAAAATGTTTGTATTTAGGAACAATTATTTTTTTTGCATTATTTATCAAGTTCTAGCTTTCTGTGCAGTGGGGGGAGGCTCATGGCATTGTGGCTAACAGGCTGGACTACAATATTGTAGTAAGTGAGTTCAAACTCCAGTCGCACTATTACACTCACTATTACTATTTGAACCTCCCTTTTATTCCCCGAAGGATAGGTTAAATAGTACCATTACTGTTCTTTTACAAGGATGGCTTTGGCATTGAATTACCCATAATGAATTGATATGCCATTAAATAAAGAAACCAAACCTGTGAAGTGTGTTCAAAAAATGTTGAGACTGAAGCTGTATTTAGCCAAAACAGAAATGAACAATGAGTGAAATGTTTATTTCTTTCAAATAATCCCCTTGATATTTAACACTCTTATTCCAGGGAGTTTTCTATTGGTTAATTTTGATTTATTTGTTTAAAGGCATATCAACTCCTTATGGGTTATCCATTAGTAAATGTTTGACTGATAATTATATATTGAATGCTCCTTTATATTTTTTTTTAATTACACTTCTACTTGTCTAGAATCATTTGTTTACACACATATATATCATATTTACCCAACCCCTCCGCTCGGGCTGGATATGACACAAGGTCAATATTTTTAAGCGGAGTTTAACAGGTTTGAAGTCAAAGTTTTCCTTCTCCTAGACTAGTTGCCTCACCTAAGCTGAAGAACCCAGTCTGCCCTACTATTTACCCATAGCTGGAAGGAGAATAATTGGATTCATACCTTTCCCAAGGGTATTAGTGCTATGGGAAATGCAATCAGTCCAGGATTTGAACTCGTGTCGCCGTGTCCAATTCCTGCGACGATAACCATTACACCACGGGCACCTCCAGTTTACACACATATATATGATATCAACAGTTCCTGTCTTATACAAATCAATTTGCATACAGTTAAATTGTTAATTCTATTCAATAAAAATCATATTTCTGAAGAATCTGTCTTACATAGGTAAACCATTATTTTGTTCTGAGCTCATTGTAAAAGTGGCTGGTCCTACACAGGCCTTTACCTCCATGAACAACACACCCATGAGTAGTCCAATGGTCAACATGTCTAGGTTCGGTTTGGTTTCTTTGTTTAATGGCATATCAACCTTTGTAGGTTATTTAATGCCAAAGCCATTCTCTGAGAAGAACAGTAGTGGTACTATTTAACCCATAGCTGGGAGGATAAGGGGGAATTATACCTTTCCCAAGGGTATTTGCCCGAAAGTGAATATAATAGCATGACTGGAGTATGAACTCACTTACTACAATCCCGCAGTCCATCGCTTTAACCATTACACCATGCGGAGACCCCCCTTCAACATCTTTAACTGAACAGTTCAGCCTTCACATTCCATAATCACTGGAAGAGTCCATTGTTTTATATATATATATGTATATACATATATTTCAATCATAATTTATTACTATATATTATTAAAATTCTCATTATTTCTGTATACAAATATATATATATATATATATATATATGTGTGTGTGTGTGTGTGTGTGTGTGTGTGTGTGTAGGGAATAAATAAATTTTTAAAAAATTTAAATTGAATCAAAATAATTATTAAAATATGTAGAAACGCCCAGAAGCCTCTGACTGAAAGAGGGGCAACACACACGCAAAAAAAGGGACCATCCCGACAAAAGGAGGAATCTCACTCTCTTTCAGCTGTGACCAGCGGAGTGCCAACACCTTGCTAACTGGTGGAGGATGCCATGTGTTCGTCTTCAGACAACACATTGGCTAACCCTTCCACTGGTAGTAGTCGTCTCTTTCACCACCAACCCATGACTAAAACACAGGATTTAGACAACTCCCAAAAGTGACTAACGCATCACTAAAGCTTTATATACTGAACATGTTGTTAAAGCTTTAAATACAGAATAAAGACATATATATACCCAAGAAATGACTAACACATTTTAACACCTTGACTGGAAGATTCAACCATTTCATTTGTATTCAGGAAGAATTTCCTCACCCACTGAATGGTTGTTGAACCCAAAAAATAAAGGAAAAATATAAAAGATATCTTCGTCTCATATCTGTTACTATCTTCTTCTTTCATATAATTCCTTTACAGCCTTCTTATCCAAGAAGTTAAACCAGCAAAACAAAAGTAGGGTAAGAATAGAATAACCTCAGAATGGAGTCAGATAGCAAACACCAACATAGCTTGCCCCTCAGACCCCATATATATATATATATATATATATATATATATATATATATAAAAGCAGTGTTTTCTCTTTTAAACATGTTTGATTAAATCGGAAAGACACTAGTGTCAGAAAGATGAAGTGTTATAAGTAGTGACAGAGTTGTAGTATTCAGGCCAATATAGGTACTTGTTTTGTTTTAATTCTCTTCACTCCTCCAAAGATGGCTCCAGTTGGGGCTGAAAGTACTTAGAAAACATATGGTGCCTTCCTAAATTTATTCCATTCCAAAATCAAATGATCAAAGACAGAATATGCAGACTCAAAGAGTCAAAGTAGTCATATATATGTGGGGGGGGGTGCATTTAAGTGTAACACAGCAGAAATATAATTTCATTGTGAGATTTTTTATTAGAACTACTTACTTTAATTGATCTAATTTTAAAAAAATAAAGAAATTTTTCCTGTCAAATTTGCAACGTAATGATAATTTAGTGCAGTTTACATTTGTGCTCTGAAGATTATTTTTTGACCATCGAAATTCTCAATACAACAGAGATAACTACGAAATGCTAATTAGAATCCTTCACTCCTACCTAAATAGAAACACCAGTATCATCAGGGACAGCTTTTATCTATGAATTGCTTATTAACATCTGTTATGTCTTACAAACAAAGAAAATACGTAAATAAAACTGAAAAAAAGACGAACTTGTGGGTGTATAAAACAACTAGGTTTATTAACGACAGGCAGAGACATGCATCAATTACCCAGGAAAAAAAATTACTTTAACTTTATGGGCACTTGTCAAAATGTGTGTCTACTATGTGTCATGGTGGATTCCAAGTCTGTCTTTATTGTCCCTCATATGTGCCTGTTCGTTTGATTCAAATCCCACAATTCACTATTACAGGAGCCAACTCTCTTTCTATCCCTCAGGATTAATAACTTTCATATTTTTTCATTAGGTCTAATCCTAACGAAATCCTTCACTCCTTCTTCTGTTAAAACAAAAATCCAATATTTGATATATGTAGATGTTTTTTTTGCATTATTATTATCATTATTTACTCCTTTAGAGTTTTTTACATCAGTGTTAGCTGATGGTTTTTCACTGGAGTTTGAGTGACAGCAAGTCTCCTCAAGTCTCCAGGACTCGTCTCAGGATTCTGGCCGTTCTCAGCAATGCTGTCATTTGGATAGTCTCAACCCATCTGCCAACTTCCAAGTCCTCCAGGCCTTTTAATAATCCTTTAGTTATCGTGCCTAACTCACCAATCACAATTGGCACAATCGTTACTTTCATGTTCCACAGCTTTTTCAATTCTCTAGCAAGGTCGAGGTACTTATCCTTCTTTTCACTTTCCTTCAGATTTATTCTGTGGTCCGCCGGGACAGCAAAGTCGACAATTTTGCAGATTCTCTTTTTTTTTGTTGATTATTATAAGGTCTAGTCTTCTGACCGGGATTAGGTGATCTGTTTGTATGTTAAAATCCTGTAGGAGTTTATGTGTGTCATTTTTGCATTATTATTCTTATTATTATTATTATTATTTGTTTGTTTGTTTGTTTGTTATGCCTCCTTTGGAATTTCCACTTTACTATCTTGTCAGATCAAACTTTAAAAACATCTTTGCTAAGAAAATATAGACTATTCATACAAAATCTATATACAGATCAATTTCTCCAAAGTAATCCATCGAATAGTTCACAAAAATGCCCTCTTAAAATTCTTTTCCTTTCCATTTTTTTCTGAAACCATCTAATTTAATCTTCAGATGTTTCACACTATTGCTGTTTTTGATCTGATCAGGGTGGAACGATAAAATTGTCATCCTAAAGAAAACAACACTACAACTTTATCTTAAAACTTTTATTGAAAAAATCAATTCAGGTAACTTGATTATGTAGTAGAGCTGACATCTATTCAATGTAGCTGCCTTCAGCCTCAATCACCGCCTCAATACGGATCCGGAACTGGGAGCAAGCCTTTTCCACAAGCACCGGCAGGAGCTTGGCGAATACTCAGCGGATGGTGGCGATCAGGCTGGCTTTGGTGTTGTGGGAGGTCATGTTGGTGATGTTCTCGACGTATGACCAAACAAAGTAGTCCAGCGGGTTCAGGTCGGAGGAGGAGGGGGACCTGTGAGAGAAGGGTAAAAAATCGTAGCACTCCTTCTGAAGCCAAGCCTGGGTCTCTTTGGACTTGTGGGCTGGTGCTGAGTATTGCTGCCACACCCAGGGTCTGCCACCGGCACCAGGGGATCACCACACTCTTCAGCACATCCAGGTACACTTTGGTATTGACTTTCAAGCCGACTTCTAAGATGTCAGGTGGCATGATGTGGCCCTCACTTGAAACCACACCAAAGACCATAACTGTAGCTGGAAACTTTGTTTTCATCACCCTGGGCACGTCCCTGCTATTTGTGGCAATCCAGATTTGCATTTTGAGGGTACTGGTAATGGTCCTGTTGTCATAACTAGGATCGGTAGAGAGCATGAGTTGTATAGCAGCGCATCTCCGATCTTGCTCGTTGAACATTGTGTCACTTTCAGACATGATAGAAGGCTCCTATCGCTCTTGGGATTTGTACACAACTGGCCAACAAGATGATGGTCTGCAACAAAAAAAGAAAACTGGTTTTCGTTAAACGGAAATGGAATCATGTCGTCTTTTCTAGGGCGACAATTTTATCGTTCCACCCTATATATATATATATATATATATATATATACTGTCATCCACAGACAGACTGTTTTGTTGTATCATAACTCATCAGTGTAGCTAGATACATGAGATGCTTCAAACTGGGATCTAAACTCTGCTGACTTTACGCCAGTCTGATATCTTACCATAGAGTCATCAGAAACCTCAGTGTAAGCGAAGGAATTTTTATGCATATGTATTATTTTTCCTTTGTTTACATTTGCACTTAATGGCTACCAGAGTGCTCAATTCATTAGAAGAGCTTTGCATAACGTGAGTGGCAACCTGTAATTCCTTACAAGAGTGCTCAATCTTTGGGTAGGGGTAACATATGTATTGTTATCCACATAAAGACTGTTTCGTTGTATCACAACTTGTTAGCATGGCTAGATACACAAGATGCTTCAAGCTGGGATCGAAAGTCATTCTTTATGAGTCAGATATCTTACCACAGAGCCTAGCATAAGCGAAAGAATTTTTACATATATGTATTACTCATTGCATGTTTAGTCAAAGAGAACATATATATATATATATGTGTGTGTGTGTGTGTGTGTGTGTGTGTGTGTGTGTGTGAGTGTATGTGGAGACACTCATGGTGGAACAGTTATTCCCAGCGGAAATGGTCTTAACAAGCCAAGTTCAAATCTTGCATGAAGTTATTTATGTTTCCCTTCACAGAAATGCAGGCATGAACCCATCTCTTCTTCTCAGCTATGGGTAAATAGTAGGTAGCAGATTGGGCTCCAATAATGGCGACCAGTCTAGGAGAATGAAAAACACTGAATTCAAAACCTGAAGAGTGTTGTTCAGAAAATCTGAAGCATACTGGTGCACCATTCTTCTGTTATTAACTCTTCCAAAAAGTGAGATAGGTCCTACACAAGCCTTCACCTCTATTAACAAATTACCTGTGTAGGCAGTCTAGCAGTTCATATATATAATTGGATTGTTGGGCACTCAAACGTGATCTTCGTCTGAGGAGCAGAACTTAGAGAAAGGCAAAAAAAAAACATTATCAAATTAATCTGTTTTCTTTCAAAAGTCTGACAAGTTCCCTTGCGTACATTTAATAATTTCTGGCATCCATAAAGAACACCATCTGTTATTTTATAGAGCCTTACTCATATCTCACATAAATTGTCTGATGGATTTTACAAGAGTAGATTGTATATTATATTCTCAAATATACAAGCTACACAATAAAATAATGAAGATACTGAACAGTAGGAATGGTCTGGGTTTAAAACCTTGACAGGTTACCAATAGTGGCAAAGTATAAATACTTAGTCTTAGACTGGTCTCAAGTTGACTATTAGGATTGGTTTGGTTTATTTATTTAATGGCATATCAACACTCCATGGGTTATTTAATGCCCAAAATTGATTCATTTGTTATGTCTGATTATAATCACAACTATATATATTTTCAACATTTCCTTGTAATTATTTTTATGGCACTTTTTTATTTAATACACCCAATTTATTTAATACACACAATTTTATTGTTTCAAGTATGCCGACTTAATACTTATAATTTTCACATGGTTGTAAGTGTTATCTAGTACAAATAATTTACACACAGTTATATTGTTTCAAGTATTCTTACTTAATACAAATAATTTGCTAATAATTAAATGGTTTCAAGTATTCCTATCTAATACTAATTATTTGCACATGGTTATGTGGTTCCTAGTATTCTTATCTAATCCTAATAATTTGCACACAGTTATATGGTTTCCAATATTTTTTTTCTTATAGTAATAACTTGAAAGTAATTATATGGTTTTAAGTATTCCTATCTAATGCTAATAATTTTCAAACAAGTCTATTTGACACATAAATGGGACCCTAACAAGTGCTATCGCTCTAGATCAGAGTGGACCTAAGAGTAATGGTAATGAAGGAGTAACTCCGTATTCCTCGGCAGTCCAGAACTGGAGCCATGTCACTGAATCCAGTTTAATGTCATAATCATGACCTTCTGAGTGAAAACAAGTTTCTTCTGTTGTTGAGGGCTCTCTTCTCAGTATTCTTGCTGATTTCAAGAGTGTTGTGGTCAGGACAGTTTTTTTACTTTCTCATATCTCCAGTTCCACCACTTTTTTCCTAGTGCCTTTGGGATTGTTCCAAGGGCTCTGACTATAATTAATATTGCTGTCCAATTAATAATCCACCATTTATTATTTTACTTCTTGCAAATTCTTCACACCAGCAATAACTGATGGTCTTTCACTGGAATCTGATTGACAGAAAGTCGGATCAGGTCTCCAGGACTCTACTAGGTATTTTGGCCCATCTCAACAATGCTTTAATTTGGATGGTCTCGATTCTTCCTCCAATTTCTGACCCTTTCAGTCCCCTTTCTAAGCCTTCAAGGACTATTCCAAGTACCCCAATTACAATTGGTATCACTGTTCCACAGCTTTCTTAGTTCTCTAGCAAGGTCCAAGTACTTAGCACATTTTTCATTTTCTTCGATTTTCACTCTGTGATCCACTGGGATGGCAAAGTCCATGGTAGGGCAAGTTCTCTTTATTATTATTATTATTTTATTAATCTGAGAGTTTTTCATACCAGCATTAGCTGATGATTTTCCACTAGGGTCTTGAATGACAGCAAATCTCCTCAAGTCTCCAGGACTCTTCTTAGTATTCTGGCTGATCTCAATAATGCTGTAGTTTGGATGGTCTCCACTCATCCTCTTATTTCTAAGTCCTCCAGTCCCAGCACCAATTCTTTGGTGACTGTACCGAGCACACAAATTACAATTGGTATAACCGTCACTTTCATGCTCCATAATTTTTTCAGGTCTCTAGCAGGGTCTTGGTATTTATCTCTCTTTTCACTTTTGTTCAGTTTTATCCTGTAGTCAGCCAGAAAGGTAAAGTTCACTTTTCGGCTGGTTCTCTTTTTTTGTTGATTATCACTAGGTCTGTTCATCTGGCTGAGATTAGATGATCTGTTTGTATCTCAAAATCCCAAAGAATTTTGTGCATCTCATTCTCCAGGACAGATTCCAGCTTGTACTTATACCATTTTTTTGCATGGTCAAATTTAAACTTCTTGCACAATTCCCTGTGGATCCCCTTCCCCACCCAGTCATGTATAGTCTTATACTCAGTCTCTTTGTGCTAATCTACTGCATTCACTTATTATATGATTGATCATTTCATCTCAATCACCACATAATCTACATCTGCTATTTTGTTGCATCTTGTCTGTTTATTGGTGTTATCTTGTGCTGCCATCAGAAGAGATTCAATTTCTCTCTTAAGGTTTCCTTTTCTTAACCATGTGGCCCTCACTTAAGTTGGAGTGACAGCAAGTCACCTCAGCTCTTCAGGAGTCTTCTGAGTATTCTATTAAATCTCGGCAGTGCAGTGGTGTATACAATCTCAATTTTTTCTTGGATTTCTCATTCATTCAGTCTTTTTTTAAGGTTCTTCAGGGTCGATTATTATTATTATTTTACTCCTTGTAAGTGTTTCCCACCAGTTTTAACAGGTGGTGAAGTGTAAGTGACAACAAGTTTCATTTTCTAGGTATTCTCACTGGTTTTAGCAGTGCTGAAGAATAGATAGTCTTGATTCTGCCTCTGATCATCAGTTTTATTATTATTATTACTATTATCAATAATTTACTATTCTCACCAATGTTAACTCATTCCATTGAAAGCCAATTCACACTACATAGTTAGAAGGGAAGATAACAGATGTTGCAAAAGGTGAGTAGAAAGGTCCCCAATAAATAACCAGCATATTATGTATTCACCCAACCACCCCTCACCAAAGTCAATTTTAAGTGGAGAACAGTTGGTTTGAATTTGGAGTATTCCATCTCTTAAGACTGGTTGCCTTATCAAAGCTATAAAGAACCCAATCTGCCTGATTATTTACTCATTTTAAGGGTATTAGCACAAAATGAAACACAAACTGCTTCTTGCAGGATTCGAACTTGGGTTGCCAATTCCATATCTTATAACAATAATCAATAAGTACACCTGCAAGCATTCTAAGAAAAGATCTGAAAGGAAAAGGGAAAGTCGAGATTGGTGGAATCTGGTGGTTAGACATGGAAGAGACTTGCTCAATCAAGGTTGTCATGGAAAGAATTGGGAAAGTCCTTTGTCTAGCTATGGACATGAAATGGTGGCTGCTACTGCTGATGATAATGATGAAGATGATGATAATTGTGTGTGTGTGTGTGTGTCCGTGTCTGTGGGAGTGTATCTAGCGAGGGACATAAAATGGTGGCTGTTTTTAATAATGATAATTATGATGAAGATGATGATAAATTGTGTGCGTGTGTGTGTCTTCATGTCTCTGTGTGTCTCTGTGTCCGTGGGTGTGTGTCTGTGTGTGTGTGTGAGAGAGAAGTGCAACTTTGGGAGGTTTTTATCGAGGCCCTTTACTTCTGAGTTCAATCCCAACTAGGTTCTCAGGAATAATACATAAAAGTTAGCCTTTTCTAACAGTGAGTAATTTCGGGAGATAATATCCATTTTTTTTTTTTTATCTGAGGGAATTCTATCTTTAATGTCAGAAGATGAGTCGTTTTCATCTGGTTTATTACAAGTAGTCTCTAAGGGAAATTACATTGGCATCTGACCACATTTGCAGTACGTATCAGTTAAAGATTGCTTAATCATAGATAATGAAGAAATGTTTCTTTGGGGGAAAATTAATGCATTGTTCATCCAAGTTTGACAATGCAGCTGTATAACATAACATGAAAATATTTAATTGGATTTATGGAAAATCTTCAACAGATAAATATATAATAAACATATTATTTATTATATATTTATCTGCTGAATTAGATATCTATTATGAAACATTTAAGATGTACAGGATGTTTCAGAAAAACCGATATCATTTTGTTATTTAATAACTTGACCAATTCTCATTAAAATGATCTGAAATTTTAACAGCATCTGTAGTAATAATTCAAAATTGTATATTTAATATTCTATGTCCTTTCTTTTTCTTTTCAGGCATAGAAATACAATTCATTTGGAAATAAGTGGTGTTTAAGCATTAATCATAGAATTTCAATTGGTTGGTTGGTTGGTTGGTTGGTTGGTTGGTTGGTTTTACAGTATCATTTAACACTGAATTAAGTTATTATGATAAAAGTTTCAAACCATTCAGTTTAGTATTAGTACAGTTTTGTTTACACACAGTTAAATATCAAAAATAGTTCTATTTCAAACAAGTCAGTTTAGCATAAGAACACAGTTTAGTTCTTTTTGACCCATTGATAGGACCCTATCAGGTGCTACCACTCCGGGCTAGAGTCAACCTGAGAGCAATGGCAATGAAGGGGTACTTAGCATTCCCCAAAGCTCCAACATTACTGGAGCCTCACCATCAGATTGTTTAGTATCATATCCAGGACACTTGTTGGGGAGGTCTTACCCCTCTGCAGCAATACAGTCTGTGTATTCTACAGCTGCAGTTGACTGGGCAACCCTTCTCTGAAATAAAAAAGTTACAGTGACTGAGTACAACAGAGGGAAATGGCAATAATTGTGGAAAAGCAATCCACAAAATAAACTTTCCCCAAAAAAACCCACTCAGGGTATATATAAATATGTATAAACAGGATTTGGCATTAAATAACCCACAATGGTTGATATGCCAGAAAACCAAATTAAATGCTTGTTGTTAAGACACCTGCCAAGTGAGTTTCCTTTGAGAGGTATATGTTAAACCCAACTGCTTGGTTTGTTTATTTGTTTATTTAGGTGTTTATGTATCTCCCAATGTCTGTCCATCTTATCTTGTCTTCGGGGCCATGGTGCAGCGGATAGATGCGTTGAGTCTCTACAGTCCCAGGTGAGCATTGTCAGAAGATAGCGGTTTCAAATCCTAATCAAGCCGGCCAGAGGTTTACATGGTCAAAAACATGGTGCAATAGACAACAACTACGGAAGGCAGTAATTACTGGGGATACGGTTACAAGACTCAGCATTCCTATCCGAGGTCACAGTAAATCACCTGAAGAAGGCCAGAGGTGAAATTTGGCCGAAACGTAGTGAAAGAAGAAACAACATAAAAACTACCAAGATGAGGACAAAAAGTCTGCAATAAATAAAAGAATTAATTCTCTGTCTTATTCAGTTTTATGTTTAATCCGTTTGGAATCAGTTTTTGTTAGTATTTTTATCCATTTATCTTTGTGCGTTATCACTATGATATAATCCAATGTTTTTTGGGTTTCTTTTTCAATCCTTTCTATGATGACAAACTTTGTATCTCTGTTAAAATCATAACTATTTGAGCGTGAATGTTATTCTACAAGTAAAGTATCGTTCATTGTTATCTATGGATTTGATACTGTGTCCATAGTTGTTTAGTCTAAAGTAAAATGGCTAATACAACTTTTCAATACTTTGTTTAAGGCAGCATATAAGTAAAGTTGACGACTATAATCGAGGGTGACACGAAGGCTCCTTTTACAATAGCTTCTACAATGAGGTGTAGGGGAGGACACTATTCCATTCCCTGGATTGCTCCACTTTACCCTTGATCCATACTTTATAATGCAGAGTGTTAAGCAAGCCAGCATCAAGTACCGTTTTTTGAGTCTTTGGTATGACTCAACTTGGGATTGAACACCAGTCTTCTGGACCATTGGCGAACACTCTACTCATTAGACCAATGGTCTGACTGTCCAGTAAATAAAATATTTTAGAAATTTTTTTAAAAGTTTTTAAAAGAGTGGATAAGCAATAAGACAACCTATGAAAAATAAACTAGTGATGTACAATACCTTTTTGTTGATTAAAAATTATTTTCTTGTATCTTCCACTGATTTTATATATCTATTCTTGGGGACACCTGCCAAATGAGCTTTTCCTTTGGGAAGTATGTTAAACCTGGTAGGAGTGTGTTTCAAATTAGCTATAACTGCTTGTTTGTTTATTTAGGTGTTTGTCACCCTAAGTCTGTCCAGGGCCATTCAGTTTTATGTTAGATCCCTCAGGGGTGGGGGTCAGTGTTTATGAACATTTTATCCATCTGTATTTGTGTGTTTCTATTATCACTGTAACATTGATTGATATATTTTTTCACCTCTCTCTATGATGGCAAACATGGCATCTGTTTAAATCTTGACCTTTTGAGAAGAAATGTTGTTCTACAAGTAATAGTTTGTTGTAATCAATAGATTTGATTCTGTGTCTATAGTTGTTCAGTTTAAAGTAAAATGGTCATTATGACTTTCCTATGTATTGTTTGTGGCAGTGTGCAATTTAATAGATAAATTACATTTTTACTTTCCCAATTAGATTTGTGGTAGATTTTAAAAATCTATCAATAGATAGATAGATAGATAGTGTAATTAGAAGGAAACTCAAACCTGGTTAAATTAGAATTTTGTCTTTATAATAATGACAATTTAACCAGGTTTGAGTTTGTGGGGTTTGAAGGCTTTTAGCGTCGAGGTTACCAATGTGGGGTTTGAAAGGCTTTTATGAAGGTCAGTGGCTAAGGGCAAGGCTGTGTTGCCATAAGATATCTGACTCCATATTTTGATTATATTATTTTACCCCACGTTGACTGGCTGGCGCAATGCCTTGCCCAAAGAAGGTCCAAAAGAAATATGCACAAGGAAAAGATAGGAACAGATAGGAGACGAAAACATTTCTTTCATACTTTCCTTTATTTACTTGGTGAATGGACTAACCAACGCTACGTCCCAAAACATAGCGTGGTGTCCAAAACACCCGACAGTAAAATCGGTGTTGTCGGTTCGACGTCACTACCCGAAAAGAGGTCGGTTCACAGAAAACCAGAGTATTTATCTCTCTTCACCGGCTCCAAATTCGCTACTCCAAAATTCTAATTTTGGCGCGACTGCTTCTCATTGGCTACTTTACATTTTATTATTTTTCTTTTTTCTGATTTTAACCGGATGGATGCGTGGAGCCTTATGCGTGGCAATGCGTTTATACATTTTGTATCTGGCAGCCGACGAGTCAATATCCGGTTGGAAGTTTTACTGTTAATTCCTAAATCGCCACAAGTTTCCTTCAAATTACATTATATACACTGTGTATGTAGGTTTTGTTATATAAACCTGGAAGGAAAAAGAAATATCACAATAGCCATACATCAAGCACTCACATAGATTTATATGATATTCCTCATATATCCTATACATAAATAATCCATACCCACTGTCTTCGGACACTGACTGGATATTACTAACATATATATATATATATATATATATATATATATATATATATTTGATCAAATAATAAAGACACATTTTGTCTGTATAGTTTTATTAAGATCCTTTCAAGCTTCTTGAGAAGTGTTTTGGTTTCAAGTTGGAATTGGTGGATGAATTTACCAAAATTGTCACTAGCACTTTCAGACCTTTCATAGGCCATCATCAGGGGTTGCTTGCATGTATATTCTGTTTTCGTTAATAGTATTCTGTTTTTTAAATTCATCACCATCTCAGTTTTATCCAACTCTGCATTTATGTAATTTTATTGTGTTATAAAAAAAACAAGAAAATTTTCAAAACTCTTTAAGAAACACTCATTATACATACAAGCAACCCCTAATGATGGCCTATGAAAGGTCTGAAAGCACTCAGGACAATTTTGGTAAATTCATCCATCAATTCCAACCTGAAACCAAGACATTCATCAGGAAAATTGAAAGAGTTAAATGTAAAACAGTTTTATTTCAGATAATTCAGTTTAGCATAAGTATGCAGTTTAGATGTCAAAACAGTTCTATTTCAAGCAATTCAGTATAGCACAAGTATACACTTTAGTTCTATTTGACCCAAAGATAGGACCCTATCAGGTGCTATCACTCCAAGTCAGAGTGGACCTGGGAGCGATGGCAGTGAAAAGGTACTCAGCATTTCTCAAAGCTCCAGCATTACTGAAGCCTCACTATCAGATTGTTTCATGTCATATCTAGGACACTCATTAGGGGAGTCTAAACCCCTGTAGAGATGCAGTCGGTGTATTCTGCAGCCACAGCCAGTGCTAACTGGGCCAGGCAATGAAGGGGTATTCCGCATTCCTTAAAGCTCCAGCATTATCAGAGCCTTACAATCAGATTGTTTTGTGTCATAATCAGGACACTCATTGAGAGAGTCTTACCTCTCTGCAGAGATGCAGTCAGTTTATTCTGCAGCCCCAGCTGACTGGGCCAGTACTAGGGTGAATCAAAAGTCTGGCAATGTTTTGGTATGTGCTAGTTTATGACATGTATATCATATGACTGAAGTAGTTCAAGCCATGAGAAGTACTTGCCATGGATGTTAGTATTGTGGTAGTTGGTATACTGACATGTTATGCATTGCTTCACTCCATGTGGGGGTTTGAGAATCGCAGAGATTAATGTGTAACATAGTTTCATTCAAGAACTTATTCTTTACCAGTTCAAACTAGTTCATAACACCATAAATAAAATAAAGGTAGTGACCTTAGTCAAGGGTGACCCGAGGGTGAAGGCGCAGTTAATCACAGTAACTTGATAGTTCAAAAAATTGTACTTTGGTTCCAAAAACGTCAATGATCAGGCAAGGTCAGGTAGGACTATAACTGAATCCAAGGCTGAAGCCATAGAAGCAAATCCAGCAAGTAGCACTCAGAGAATATCAGGTGAACTTAGCCTCTCACCATCCAATGTGGTTCTTCACCTTCTCAACCTCAACAAAAGTATTTGAAGCTACCAAATTGAGCCTCATAATTCAAAAATGTTGCAAAACTTTTGACTCACTCTTGTATATATTAGAATTTAACAAAACTTTCTGTCTCTTTTTTTTCCAGACTAACACTGCATATCCTTGCGAGACTATCATTATTTAAAAAAAGCAATCCTTCATTGTTAGTTAATAATAAAAAAACAGCACCAATGAAATTTACTCTAGAGAAAAGTGAAAAGGGCAGAGCAGCTTCAGACAATTTGTCTCAGATTGACAGGGTTTAGTTTAATGAAAACTTGATATTCACTTCACTCATTAGTTGTTTGAGTTGCAATGTATCTTTATTTGGAAAATAACAGTTTCATATTTATGACTCACTGTCCAGTTAGGTCCCCAAACATTAGTTTGAACTTCATCAGCTTAAAAAGTATTTAGTGTGGGTTTCACTAGAAAAGGTGTAGCACAGCCAGATATGGATATGCGAAACATATATAGAATGTTCATAACATATATACATAGAACATAGGAATCCCGAAACACGAAAAACACGACTTCTTAGTTCAGGTTCGAAACTTTTTATTACCTTTGAGTTTAAAGGTTCTTCGACATAAGGAGAGAGATAAGCATTCTTTCTATTCTGGCTTTTCCATCTGCTCCCCCCCCATCCCATACGATGCCCGTAGTGCACAAATTCGTCTGACTTTTTCGAAATTCCCAAAATCCTCCACAAGCTTCCGGTGCGTGACGTCACCCGCACTCTCTAGCCCCGTTTCCCATCTTGGCTATTGTGGCATCTCTGAGTGACACATCCACTCCGCCCGCGCGCGTGAACACCTGCGTTAATATTGCACCTAAGTAACCCATGCCCTGAGCCGAAAGGTTCTCAGCCTAACTAAACCCAAAGGCATAAAACGAAATCCCTCGGCCATTATATTACAAAGTTATCATTAATCTATTTTCTGCTTGGTAAAAAAGTAACCAATACTTACCATAATTAATTGTATTATAAATGTATTATAATACACAGTCCATAAATTTTGGGTAATGAAACTCTGAAAAAAAACAGAATAAAAACATTATCTTGTATATAAAGACATTCTAGATTTTGTAGCAGCTAAATTCATCATTTGTTCAACATTTTATCCAATTCACATAGACTGCAAATAAAACTTACGTGGTTTACTTATGTTTGGAAACAAAGCTCAATACTTCCCGGGCTTGACATATAGATTGGACCACTAACAAAAAAATCCATATGATTTTTATAAAATCATCATCATCATCATATCATGCCACTAGCACGGATATCCCTGACCCTCTCTCGCCACTTCTCCCTATCGTTCATCGCCACTGATAGATCTTCAGCAAACACACAGATATATTCAAACAAAAATACAAGCTCAAGGTAAAAATAAGCTCACTCTAAGATAAACAAAATTATAAACCAACACACATTCCAGTGACTATTTTTTTGTGGCAGCATAAAACAGAAGTGTTTAGTAATTTACTAAGCTTTTTTTTTTTGCTTAGATGTGGCACAACACCATATGAATGGGGCACCCAATGAGACTCAAACTTACTCATGAAGGTTTAACTGTCTAGCTTGCCAACCATTACACCACCAGAGGCAATTATTTTATTTGGATCATAAAAGTAAAGTTGGTGACTGTAGTCGAGGGTGACCCAAAGGCTCCCTTTTAAATAGCTACTACACTGAGGTGTAGGGGAGGGCTACTCCTTTCCCTGGATTGCTCCACTTTACCCTTGATACATACCTTATAATGCTGAGTGTTGAGCAAGGAGGTATCAAGCATCATTTTTTAAGTCTTTGGTATGACTCGACCTGGGATGGAACCCCGGTCTCCTGGACCATTGGTGAACACTCTACCCACTAGTCCAATGAGCAGGTTGGTGCATATAGCTGGATAAAAAGTTTATATTTAGTTTTTGCGTATAATACACACCACTAACTTTTAGGCTTAAGAATGTGGAGAAAAAGTGTGTGCTATTTGTGAATAACTATGGTTAACGTTATTGAGTATATATATATATATATAAAGAAAAACTGATAATAAGGTAATCCAAGTAGAAGGAGAGATTTATTGAGAAGCAAATATAGTGTCAAATTTGCTTCTCAATAAATCTCTCCTTCTACTTGGATTACTTTGTTATCAGTTTTTCTTTATATATTGTCGGATTACACTCCATAATTTACTTTCATATATATATATATATATATATATATATATAAAGGGTGTCTCAATGTATATGGAACCCATGTGACTGCTAATAACTCTACTAATAACAATAATGTTGTGTTCTTTTTTGCTTCAGATTTGAAAATAGAATACAATGACAACTATTAATCCTCAATCACAATGCCTTGGACAAGAGAGGAAAACATATTTTATCTTACTACTTATTTGGAGACAAAATCATTCAGAACTGTCTCACAATAGAAGCAACCCATTTATCGAATAATGATTTATTACTGAGACAAAAAACTTTAAAAAAAATTGCATGTCCTAGAAGCTGATATAATAGCAATTAAAAAAAATATTGATTAAATGTTTCTTGCTCAAAAGATATGTTTTTACAAGATGTGTTCTAAATGACAGCCATTGTTCTTATCTCAGTTATAAATATCTATCTATATATATTCAGGGTGTCTCAAAATAGATGCAACCCATTAATTTGATAGATATTTATAACTGAGATAAGAACAATGGCTATCATTTAGAACACATCCTGTAAAAACATATCTTTTGAGCAAAGAAACATTAAATCAATATTTTTTTTAATTGCTATTATATCAGCTTCCAGGACATGCAATCTTTTTTTAAGTTTCTTGTCTCAGTAATAAGTCATTATTCTATTAATAGGTTGCATCTATTTTGAGACACCCTGAATATATAAAAGTCATTGAAAATAAGATATGTAAAAAAAAAGTTTACTGATACATTGTCATAATATTACAAATAGGAATTTCAGTTGTTCACATTTAGTCTTCATTCCACTGTCAAATACAATTTCTGCTACATTATATAGCAAGCCTATGGAAATGCCAAAGGTATGACTGTTATCATATCATATTTACCAACCCCTCCGCTCGGGCAGGATATGACACAAGGTAAATTTTTAAGCAGAGTTTAACAGGTTTGAATTCAGAGTTTTCCTTCTCCTAGACTAGTTGCCTCACCAAGGCTGAAGAACCTAATCTGCCCTACTATTTACCCATAGCTGGAGGGAGAATAATTGGATTCATACCTTTCCCAAGGGTATTAGTGCTATGTAAAATGCAATCAGTCTCGTCCAGGATTTGAACTCGTGTCGTCGTGTCCAATTCCAACGACAATAACCATTACACCACGGGCACCTCCACAAAGGTATGACTGTTATTGTCATTGGAAATGGACACAGCCACCCGAGTTCAAATGCAAGACAAAGCTGTTTGCGTTTCACATAGTGCTAATACTTTTGGGAAAGCTGTGCATCCAATTCTCTATCCAACTTTGGCTAAATAGTAGAGCAGGCTGAACACTTTAAGCTCAACATTGCAACTGGTCTAGGAAAAGGAAAACTTCACTTTAAAAAATTATCCTTGTGTCACATACTGGGTTGGGTAAATATTTAGGTTTGGTTTGGTTTCTTTGTTTTAAAAGCATATCAACCTTTTTGGGTTATTTAATCAAGAATGCTGCGAGCAATCTTGAACAAGTCCAGGCGGCAACACCCCACAAGACACCAACTGTACGGCCACCTGCCACCTATCATGAAAACTATTCAAGTTAGATGAACCAGACATGCAGGACACTGCTGGAGAAGCAGGGACGAACTCATAAGTGATGTACTCTTATGGACCCCCACACATGGCCGTGCAAAAGCAGGATGACCAGCACGAACATACATTCAGCAACTATGTGAGGATACGGGATGTAGTCCAGAAGACCTGCCAGAGGCGATGAACGATAGGGAAAAGTGGCGAGAGAGGGTCAGGGATATCCGTGCTACCAGCACGACATGATGATGAATGCCAAACCCATTCTCCTAGAAGAACAGTAGTTGTACTATTTAACCAATAGCCGGGAGGATAAGGGGGTTCATACCTTTCCCAAGGGTATTTGCCCAAAAGTGAACGTAACAGCGCGACTGGAGTACGAACTCGCGTACTATGATTCCGCTGTCCATCACTTTAACCATTACACCACGCAGACACCCCTGGTAAATATTTACATAGTGGGGCCTATGCACAATGTGTACTTATACACAAATGCTAATTACTAGTAGCATTATCCAATCAATACTTCATCTCCTTGAAGTGAATAGGCTTTATCTCCTGCATTGATCTGAAGCTTCTTTGTCTATTTATAATTTCTTTGGGTTCCTTCTCTCCCCATCTCTAGAGATCTGCAAAAGGGATTTGTCTCGCTTATTAATCATGTACTGTTCTATATGATCCATGCTTGCGTCTTCAGAACTGTTTTGGTCTTCTATTGAATTCTCGTTACTCATTACCTGTTAAAGGGTCTGAGCTGAACTCACTGCTTGGCTCAGTTTTTATATCTTCTTTGTATTCTTGTCCGGATCTTATTTGATCTGTATAGGCAAGAACAGCATTACCCTTTTTAAATATTAATTTTATATTATGTCCCTTCTGCTTTATAAAATGCATCAAGTACAGATTGTTTATTTTTCTTGTGCCACTTTTTTTTTCATATATGCTGGATATTTTTTTTAATTTGGTCCATAGTTACATTATTTGGATTTTAGTTTTGTTTTCTTTATCATGTTTGTGTCCAGGTTAACCTTTTTCCTTTGTGAATTTTTCAATCAACTCTTTCTATTGTATAAATTCAATACATGCCACTAAAAACATTTGGTTTAATTATAACTGTTAAAACATTTTCAATCTATGTAAAGTATTGTGCATGCTTTCCATTTGTTTTTGATGAATTAATTGCTCTTAAATAGACATTTCTTCTTGTCCTAAATGTTAAAATTCATTATATCTGTGGGTATCTCATAATTTCATTATCATAACAAGAGCTGCAAAGAACCTGATACAAGTTTCAACAAAATCTGGGTCTTCTACATGCAATATAGATCTTATCATGATATCATATATATATAGAGAGAGAGAGAGAGAGAAAAATTGATAACAAGGCAATCCAAAGGTGGAATATATTGTTGCTATTTAAAATGGATTTGCTCAAGGAAGGAGAAATATTATAAAAGCCAGGACGAGTATTTAGGGAATTAAAGAGTGAGATAGCAGTGGCTTCGAAAATTCGTCTTTAATCTTTATTATGGATTTAAAAGATGCTTATTTACATCCATAATAAAAGTCTAATTTTCGAAGCCGCTGCTATCTCTCTCTTTAATTCCCTAAATACTCGTCCTGACTTTTAAAATATTGCTCCTTACTTAAGCAAATCCATTTTAAATAGCTATAATATATTCCATCTTTAGTTAATATATTCCACATATATCATGATTTTATGCTTTCTCTTTTTCTTTTTCTTCATTTTGATTCAAAATCTTTTTCGATAAACAAACGGAACATAAATTCTTTACAATATTTCTAATAAGTCAAATGATGCAATTTAAAACAACAAACACTGATTCACTAATCAAATGGCCAACTTTTTCTTGTCATACAAATTTTTCCCTTGGTTTTTGAATTTTGCATTTTTAAACATCCATTGTTGATTTAACATCACTAATACCACCCATCATGGTCCTGATGATGGTTCAGTAGAACCGAAACGCTAGAGTGTCAACTTTACTTCTCATTAAATCTCTCCTTCCACTTGGATTGCCTTGTTATCAATTTTTCTCTACATATTGTCAGATTACAATCCATTATTTATTTCCATATATATATATATATATATATATTAAATGCAAAATAATTGTGCTTGCATAACTCATCTTGTCACTTCTATTGATGAGTAAAGCATCTCTGCCCAACTAGTAGTTTGACTTTTAATATAGTCAGCTGCTCCCATAGTAGCTGACGTCTTGAATACATCTTATTTGTACGACATTTGCAGCAAAAAGAGGGAGATTTACTCTCACAATCTCTGAAATTAAGCAGCAAAAGTAAGCCTAATGATACATGTCTTGTGTGTTCTGATTAGTCACCAACAATGGTCATAACCAATCACACAAGCTCACTTATTAAGCAATGGTTAAGGGGCAGTAACTGTTGATGGTCTTATTTTATTCCTTTTACTTAAGAAAATTAGCTTTTATAAAAAAAAGTATATATACACATATATACCAATCCATTGGCATAATGGTAAGAGGTATTGGTAATGGCCTGGGAGACCGTGGTTCAATCCCAGGTAGTGTCATACCAAAGACTCAAAAAATGGTACTTAATGAACCATTACTTAATACTCAACATTATAAGGTATGGGTCAAGGATAAGTGGAGCAATCCAGTGAAAGGAGAAGTGCTCACCTCTACACCTCAGTGTAGTAGCTATTGAAAAAGGAACCTTCAGGTCACCCTTAACTACAGTCAGCCAACTTACTTACTTAACTATATATATAGGGTGGCCCACAAAAGGCTGATACATTTTAAAAAGTCATAACTTTCTTGTTTTTATTTTATGAACAAGACATGGGACACTGCTAGAGAAGTAAGGACAAACTCGTAAGTGATGTTCTTCAATGGACTTATATATATATATATATATATATATATATATATATATATATAGCGAGAGAAAGAGAGAGAGGCAGTGGTAAGATGTGTTAATTTGCCAACTATAGCACTTTGGTTAGCTAGTCTTACAAACTGATTCATAAAGAAATTCAATAGTACTATGCATTTCCCTTTTATGGTTAAAATCTTTACCATTTTGAATTCTGTTTCTGTGGATGTGATGAATTGGTAAATATAAAGGAACTGTTATACTGAGAGAAAGAGGAAGATAGTCAAATCAATTAATAGAGTTGGACAGAGAGAGAGCGAGCTGAAGCAGAGAGCTGAGATGAATGCAGACTGGCATATTATACTAGGGCATATCATATATGATGTACGTGATATTTTTGCTAGTTAATTAGAAGACTTACTTGGGAATGGTTGATAATCACTGTTTACAAAATAAAAAAATAACCTAGATTCACTTTTTAAATGATAGGCTGTGTAACAGATGAATCCAAATAGATAGGTAGCTAGATAGGTATGAATAAACTTTTATTGATATGAATAAATTAAGATAGATAGATAGATAGATAGATAGATAGATAGATAGATACATACATACATACATACATACATACATCTAAATAAACTTGGATACATTTGAATAAACTGAGATAGATAGATAGATAGATAGATAGATAGATAGATAGATAGATAGATAGAAACAAAAAAGATAGATAGATAGATAGAAAGATAGATATGAACACAGAAATAGATAGATATATAGATAGATATGAATAAAATTTTATAGACATGAATAAATTAAAGACAGATAGATAGATAGATAGATAGATAGATAGATAGATAGATAGATATGAATAAAATTTTATAGACATGAATAAATTAAAGATAGATAGATAGATAGATAGATAGATAGATAGATATGAATAAATGTTTATATATAAGAATAGATTAAGATAGATAGATAGATAGATACATACATACATACATCTAAATAAACTTGGATACATTTGAATAAACTGAGATAGATAGATTGATAGATAGAAACAAAAAAGATAGATAGATAGATAGATAGATAGATAGATAGATATGAACACAGAAATAGATAGATATATAGATAGATATGAATAAAATTTTATAGACATGAATAAATTAAAGACAGATAGATAGATAGATAGATAGATAGATAGATAGATAGATAGATAGATATAAATAAAATTTTATAGACATGAATAAATTAAAGATAGATAGATAGATAGATTGATAGATAGATAGATAGATAGATAGATATGAATAAACGTTTATATATAAGAATAGATTAAGATAGATAGATAGATAGATAGATAGATAGATAGATACATACATACATACATACATACATCTAAATAAACTTGGATATATTTGAATGAACTGGGATAGATAGATAGATACATACATATGAATAAAATTTTATAGACATGAATAAATTATAGATAGATAGATAGATAGATAGATAGATAGATAAATAGATATGAATAAACGTTTATAGATATGAATATAGATAGATAGATACATACATACATCTAAATAAACTTGGATACATTTGAATGAACTGAGATAGATAGATAGATAGATAGATAGATAGATAGATAGATAGATAGATAGATAGATATGAATAAACTTGGATACACAATTTATTCAGCTCCCTATGAGGCCAAAACATGACCAAGGTCAGTTAAGTGTGGGAAAATTTGAATAGCTATGTAGACAGAGAGAGAAAGTGAGAGATATAAATAGATAGAGAGATAGAGAGACTAAGAGACAAAAAGAGATGTAAGAAAACTTGGATAGATATGAACAGACTGAGATAGATAGATAGATAGATAGATAGATAGATAGATAGATAGATAGATATGATCAAATTAAGATAGATATGAATAGGAAAAGATAGATAGATAAACAGAAAAAGATGTTGGTGGATGTTAATGGATTGAAGTATATATAAACAGACCAAGGAAGACATGAACGTTGATATATAGAGATGAATAAATTGGGATAAATAAACAAATAGATATATCTGGGTAAACTTGAATAGATATAAATGCACAGATAGATAGATAGATAGATAGATAGATAGATTCATCAAATTTTGGATTATTTGTTTTTTCAACTTTTCTTCATAGATAGATATGTTCTGAAGTTGACAGATAATGTACTCAGAAATCAATATAAATTTCCCTTGCAGGAACTGACAGATTTTCATGACTCACAACACATAAGAATCCTGTCTTGTCTCCAGTAAGAGCTAAGATCTCATAAGATCAATTCACTCTCCATCTTCATTGACCTAGCCAAGTGTGGATGCGATAACCAATTGAATTAATATAAGATACACAGAATTGGTAAAGGCAAAAGTTACATGGAAATGATATCAACTATGGCTGCCATAATGAAGCCTGTTCCAAAAGATGGATCAAGGAAATGAAAAAAAAGACTTTAATTTTAATGATAAGGCAAAATAAGTAAAAAGGTTTTTAGCTTTATAAAAAACATTTATTAAATCAATTACTGCCATCAAAAATAATTTTCGGATATCCCAAAAGTTAGATACTTTTACTAATTGAACATTTTTATCCACCCTGTTGAAAAGACTGGGAGCAATGGCAATGAAGAGGTGCTCCACATAACCCCAAAGCCCGAGCATCACTGGAACCTAACCATCAGATTGTTTAGTGTCATATCAGGACACTCATTTGGGGGGGTTTTACCCCTCTGCAGAGGTGCCGTCGGTGTATTCTACAGCCCCAGCCAACTGAGCAACATATCATCATCATCATCATCAACATGTCATGCCGCTAGCATGGATATCCCTGACCCTCTCTCGCCACTTCTCCCTATCATTCATCGCCTCTGGCAGGTCTTCAGGGTTACATCCCATATCCTCACATAGCTGCTGTATGTATGTTTGAGCTGGTCATCCATATGCAGGGGTCCATAGGAGTACATCACTTATGAGCTCATTCTTGCTTCTCCAGCAGTGTCCTGCATGTCTGGTTCATCTAGCTTGGATAGTTTTCATGATGGGAGGCAGATGGCCGTATAGTTGGTGGTTTGTGGGGTGTTGCTGCCAGGACTTGTTCAATATTGCTCACAACATTCTTGTGTAATTGCCGTCTAGCTTCTTCTCCAGCTGTTTTGTTAGCATCCAAGTAGTGCATCCATATAGCAGTATCAAAACGACCGCTGCCTGGAAGAAACTGTGTATCATTTTATCGGTCAGGTTTGATTTCCATATGATCGAGAGCCTATCGATAGCTGTCCATGCCTTTATTAGCCGTGTGTCAATGTCTTTTTCAGTTGATGAGACACTGTTTCCTAGGTAGGTGAATTTGCCTACCAGTTTCAGAGAGGTACCGTCTAGTGTGGAAATGTTACCTGTTTGATTATAGCACACATATTCAGTTTTATGTGCATTGACATGGAGGCCAATACCAGCAGCGACTCATTCCAAACTATGCAGTAGTGTTTCGGCTTGGTTGGGTGTATTCGCCAGTAACGCTATGTCATCAGCGTAGTCGGCGTTGTACATATTATTTGTATTAAGAATAATTGATACCATGTTATAGTATGCAAACAAATGATTATATTCATCAAATAGGAATACTTACTTAAAACCATATAACTGTGTATAGATTATTAGTATTGATTGCTGCCTTGTTAGGGGTCAGAAATAAAAACACAAAAGAGGAAATGAATTAAACAAATATATTAACAAAGAACAGTAGTACAGACATATACAAATGAAAGGATTAATAGTGAGACTGTTCGGTCTGACTGTCAAGGCTGTTTGCTGGAATACTGACCTCGACCTAAGAGCAGTACCTGCTGCTATTTATAGATGGGAGTGTTCATGCATGTGTGGGTAAATTACTATAACAGTATTAAAAATACTTGTAACTAAGTTCTTTAGCCTCGGTTAGACAACCAATCTAGGAGAAGGAAAACTACTAAGATTGCCCAGAATACTTAGAAGTGTTCCTGGAGAGCTAAGGAAACTTGATATCACTTGGAACTCAGTGAAAACAACTAATTACTGTTTTGAGAAACTTACAATATGTAAAATAATAATTTAGTCAAATATTGCACATGAAACAATACAGATATGAATATACTCAAAGCAGAATTTCTTCTGGAATAATAAGACATAAAATTCTTTCAGATTTTGAGATAAAAACAGATTAACCAGTGTTACTTAATAGATTGGTGACATTTATTATTGACATCATGTATAGTGTTTGAATAAGAAATTAGACACAAATATCATTGGGTCAATTTGGTATGATTGAAAGCTTATGAACTTGAGGTCAATCTGAGAGCATGGTGTAGATTGGATAGTTTCAGTCATGAGACCAAATAGTTCTTGAGTTTAGAAAAATAGTTTAGAATCTAATCAGTTGTTCAGTACATGGTTGTGCATATTTTTCCACCTCTTTTTCCAGAATCAACTCCTCAATATATAACATATAAAAATATATAAAAAGAATATAAAAAATATATAAAAAGAAAGACATCATAGAAGAAATAAAGTAAAATGTGTACACAAAATTAGCTTATTTGTTCATCCAGGATCAAAATGTCTTTGAGTGTAAACAGCATTAGGCCCATAACAAAAAAGAGGAGATGGTTCTCAACACAACATGGGATCAAGATGATCATGATTAATGCCTGAAGAAGATAGTAGAAGTTTATCTAATACCAATCCAGACCAGAAGATCAAACCTTGTTATAACTGTCTTTGTATCTTCATTCCTGTTTGACTCACATGTTAATCAAACTTGTTAAGTTATGACAGTTATATTGAAATTTCTTCTTAAATGGAACATGATGTCTAATGGAATGGCTTGGTTTGGTTTGGTTTCTTTGTTTAATGGCATATTAATCTTCCTGAGTTATTTAATGTCAAAGCTATCCTTGTGAAAGAATATTTGTGGTTCTATTTAACCCATAGCTGAAGGGACAAGTGGATTCGTACTTTTCCAAAAGATATTAGTCCGAAAGTGAAGATAATAATGTGACTAGATGTTATATAGTCACAACCAACTATACATACACATATGCATGCAGAAACATATTCAACACAATAAAGACGAGCGGACACAGTTCTTTAGAAAATATACCTCTCACTTTATTTGAAAGGGTTCAAAAGGGTTACTAAAGGTTTTACTGTATGAGAGGTGAGTTGGAGACTGAACAGAACTGTAACATATTGACCCCCACTCTTATGGCTATAACAGCGTTTCTTTCCCATTCTCCTGGGCTGCTCAACCCAGGGTCCTGGGGGCCCAGCCTCTCTGGGACATGGTCCTCATTCCAGCATCTTCTCTCCAACTGCAACTGCTCAATCAGGGGTCCTGAGGGCCCCCTCTGCTTGGTGCTGGTTCTCTCTACAGCATCTTATCTCCAACTGACCTGAACTTCCTGTCGCCGGGGTTATATAACAATTTGACGCCCACCTACTTCCTACGAGCATCACAATTTTGCACTCAATTCAACCCCTCAACAGTCAAGGTTGCCTCTGATCTCCTGATATTTTTGACCAGATGCACCTGTTATTTACACAGGTACATTTCTTCCTTTGACAGCTTGGCCAGGTCGGAGGTCAATATGCAACATAGAGTTTGAACTCTGTATGATGTCGTAGTCGATGTTAGCTTCCAAACCACAGGAACTCCCCCCTCTAATTGGAGATTTGTTGGGGTTTTAAGTAAAATATATAACAATGTTACCCCCAAAGGAATAGAAAGAATCTTTAAAGTTTGAACTGTTATATACCACTCAACATCATTGTTATATGACCAAAAGAGATTTCTTCTAATTTATTGTACACACAAAATAATGATTGCAATTAGTGCTTACGAGAGCATTCACCAGATCTTATCAGTGCTAAGACTTTCTTCAAAATGAAAAAAAAAAGGGGTTTCTGTGCATAGGATCAGTGCATAGCGAAATGTTGATGAAATTTGTCAAAAAATAAAAATAATTAAAAGTAATTTTTCAGCCAATCCATGACCTTTGCAGTAAAAAACAAAGAAAACCCAACTTGATCTGATCAGAAGAGAAAAACGATATAAAAGACAAATTTCTTGACAACAGGGCAGATCAAAAGAAGGCAGACGATAGTCCACAGACCAGAAATCCATCTGAGAGAGACAGACAGACAGAGACAGAGACTGAGGCAAAACTCGAAATCATACGTCACCCACATTGACTTTCCTCTTCTCTGCTTTGAAGGAAGCTACTAACCCGTAAATCCCCAAGCACCCCTCTCTTCTCCGCACTCGTAACATCTGATTGACTGCATGCATGTAAGTCCAACAATCCCACCACTATTAAGCATAGGACATTTTTTCTACCTTTTAATTCCATATCAACACATTTTTACAAACCCAGCTATTTGAACTTTTTACTCATTTGTTTCCAGTACAATTTTAAAAATTTTTACATGCCTTCATGTTCTCTGTTTTTGCAACTGTGTTTATTTCTTTCCTTGCAACTATACACTGATATAACATCATTAAATGGTTCCAAAAGTTGTAATGTATCTTAGTTTTTGATGTAAAATGACATACTGCCCTGTTAGCTAGGGCTGTAAACTACACCAACTGTACCTTGACAGAGGGATAAGACCATCCCCAATGAGTTTCTTGGGTATGACTCTAAACCATCAAACAGTGAGCCTCCAGTCCAGGAGCTTGGGAGAATGAAGTGTAACCTTTCATTGCTATTACTTCCAGGTTTATTCTGACCAGAGTGATAGTACCTGTTTGGTTTTAATATATAGATCAATTAACACTATTTATTCATTTACTATACTTAGACTATTCAACTGTGTGCAAACAAATGACTGATATTAGATTTATTTAATATCTATTTAGAATTATTAGTATTAGAGAGCAATACTTGAAACCATTTAACTGTGTGCAAAGAAAGGATTAATATAAAATAGAATTATGAGTGTTAGCAACACTTGTAGGCTTATTAGTGTTAGTTAACAATACTTAGAGCCATTTAACTGTATGCAAAAAGAACTATTAGTATAAGATTGCAATACTTGAAATGATTGATTTTAAATAATGTGTTCGTATTGGATAAAAATATTTGAAACCATTTAACTGTGTGCAAAGAAATTAGCCTTGGCTCATTTAAAAATGGTATTACATTTGAACTTTAGACTTCAGATCCTGAACAAGGCTACTTGCAGGACTCTTGTTGTTTTGAGAAGAACTAATTTTTCCCTACTTGACATAAAATAAAGGAAAACATTTCTCGTTCCCAAAAGTCATTTGATTTCGTTTGTCCATAATCACTCATATAATGGAGGTGCCCGTGGTGTAAGTGTTATCGCCGTAGGAAATGAACACGGCGACACGAGTTCAAATCCTGGACGAGACTGATTGCATTTCACATAGCACTAATACCCTTGGGAAAGGTATGAATCCAATTATTCTCCCTCCAGCTATGGGTAAATAGTAGGGCAGACTGGGTTCTTCAGCCTTGGTTAGGCAACTAGTCTAGGAGAAGGAAAACTCTGAATTTAAACCTGTTAAACTCCGCTTAAAAATTGACCTTGTGTCATATCCTGCCCGAACCGAGGGGTTGGTAAATAGGATAATCACTCATATAACAATACCATGTGGAACCATTTGACTCAACTTTTACTCACCTTCTGTTTCCTGTTTTAAGGCCAGCTCATCTTTTCAGTTTTTGCATTTGATTTTCAAAAATGATATTATTACACTTTTTGGTAACTTATTTTTATGTATTTATTCACTATCTGCTCACAAAATAATATGTTAAGAACATTCAATTCCATTATTCTTTGAATGCCTGGCTGTCTTTCCCTATGAGCATGTTTTATACAGCATCGGGTGTAATGCCCAAGCATCACTTGTGATCAACTCACGAAATAATATGTTAAGAACACTCAATTCCATTATTCTTTGAATGCCTGGCTGTCTTTCCCAATGAGTATGTTTTATACAGCATGGGGTGTAATGCCCAAGCATCACTTGTGATCAACTCACAAAATAATATGTTAAGAACACTCAATTCCATTATTCTTTGAATACCAGATAAACCTGGCTGTTTTGTCAATGAGCATGTTTTATACAGCATGGGGTGTAACGTCCAGGCATCACTTATGATCAACAAAGACCAGACCTCGTTATACCAAACAAAAAAAGGAATGGACTCATCAACTTATGGACTTTGCCATTCTAACTGATCAATGTGTGAAATTAAAAGAAAACAAGAACATAAATAAGAATATTTTGTAACAAAAATCATCAATACATTTCTAATTATGCAAATGTGTCACTTTTGGCTAAAGTATCATGAATTGGCCATCACTGGCTTACATCATATGTTATATCTAAAATAAATACAGACAATCAGAAACAATAATGTAATCTTTTTGGCAATTTCACATGTCTATGAATCCACACAGTTCTCAGCACAAGTCTGAGGAAGGTTGTATAGGAGACTAGCAGTTGCCTATACAACAGATTTCCTTTCTAACTCATGTTGCCCAAGGGAAAGGCAAGGCGCTATACAACTCGATATCATTATCACTACAGTAGTAGCCAGAATGAGGTTGAACACAATATCAGACTACCTAAGGTACTTGGGGGGAGTCTACATGGCACAATGGTTAACTTGCTGGATTTGTGACATCATCATCAGTCCAAACCCTTGTCATGCTATTATGTTTACTTTCAGAAAAATAACCTTGCGAAAAGTATGAGATTGAGAATAAGGGGTGAGTTTATAGGTTTGATTTGGGCTTCTGCAAGTCAATAACTCAGTGTAGAACAGTTGGCGTGTTTAACCAAGTCTCCCTAAGATCATTCCTTTTTATTATTTCAAACTCAAACTGATCCTTCTTACTACAGAATGATTACCCAATTTAGTTGGAATAAAAAAAAAAAAAAGATAAAAAATGAAAGAAAATACAATTCAAAATTAGTAAAAATAATAATAATAAGTTATAATAAAAGTTGTCAACTGTAGTTGAGGGTGACCCTAACGCTCCCTTTTCAATAGCTACAACACCGATGGTAGGGCACTACTCCTTTCCCTGGATTGCTCCACTAACCCTTATATGCACCTGAGGGTTAAGCAAGAAGGTATCAAGTACAATTTTTTGAGTCTTTGGTATGACTCAACCTGGGATTGAACCCTGGTCTCTCAGGCCATTGGCAAACACTCTACCCACTAGGCTAATAAGGCAAGAAGCAAACGACTTGCCAAGAAGCTATTAATGATGCAGATTATGCAGATGATACACCTACTCAAGCCAAATCTCTGCTGTGTACCCTGGAGCAGGCAGCAAGAAGCATTGGTCTCTATATGAACCCAGAGAAAACAGAGTTCATGTGTCTTAATCAAAATGGTGCCATCTCTTTATTAAATGACAAGCCTCTGAAACTAATTGACTAATTCACATACCTTGGCAGCAATATCTCATCTACTGAAAGTGAAGTTAACATACATGGACTGCTATTGACAGGTTATTGACCACATGGAAAACTGATCTCTCTGATAAAATAAAACAGGAATTCTTCAAAACTGTAGCCATGTCAGTACTACTGTATGGCTACATCACTTGGACTCTAATGAAACACCTAGAGAAAAAGCTAGCTGGGAAGTACATAAGGATGTTGCATACTATTTTAAACAAATTCTGGAAACTGCACCTTACAAAACAGGAACTGGCCACTTACCTCTCTGTACACAAGCCATCCAAGTAAGATGTACAAGATATATTTGGTTAAGTAAGGATGAACTCATAAGCAACAGTCTTCTATGGACTCCTACATATGGACACACCAGTGTTGGCTGACTGGCAAAATCTTATATCAACTAGCTCAGTGCAGACACTGGATGCTGTTTAGAGGACTCACCAAGAGTTATGGCCAATAGGGATGGATGGTAAGAGCAAGTCAAAGGAATCTTGTGGGAACTGAATCATCCTATGTTACTCTTCCTAACAGTTTTGGCTTTTTCTTTAACAGCATATCAACCTTCATGGGGTATTTAATGCCAAAGCCATCCTTGTTGAAGAATAGTAGTGGTACTAGTTTACCCATTGCTGGTAGATTGAATAAGGGGGTTCATACCTTTACCAAGGGTATTAGTTCAAAAGTGAACGCTTTTTTATGACTAGAGTTCATATTCACATACTATAATATTGCAGTCCCCTTACAAACAGTTAAGGCCTGCCTGTCAAGAGCATTCAAAATCCCAGCTCTTACCAAAAGTCAAAAAGCCAGACACTTGTAAGAAATATCTTTGTAATTCGGCCATGAGTCAGGCCCATTATTTATACATATAATCTATTTTCTAATTACTTCCAGCGAGAAAATTAATATTCTCACAGCAATAATTAATGCCTAGATTAACAGGATTCAATTAATGAAGATTGATTTACTATAGGTCTTGTATTTGCTTCCTAATATTGATCTCTGTATTGATCTGTTCTTTTCAATATTATTATAGACTATATTATTATAGACTATATTATTATAGACTATATTATTATAGCCAAAATGTTGCTGATGAAATAAAATTCAAACTTCATTAGACTGAAGATCTAAAGGTCTTTGGATTCAGCATTGAATTCCACGTGAATGATATTTTAGTAGATTATTTTCATGATACCTTTAGAAGAATGGTTCACTGATTCTTTCACTTATTGTGATAGATTACAAGCAAAAGTAATAACTACAATTCTTGATATCATTCAATAAAGCTCACTTAGCTCACTGAAGTTCTAAAGGGTTTGATATTGATATCAAATCCTATTCTATTTGAATATTTTAATTGGTTAGTTTACTAATTCTTTCAATGATCCTCATCAATTACTATAAACAAAACTGATTAGTACAATTCTTTATACCAGTCAATATAGCTCAGTTGTTAGAACATTAGATTGAAGATATAAAGGTTTAGGCTTCTTCAACTATTTTTTGATGATTGTGATAGACTGAAATAAGTAAGTAAAGTTGGCGACTGTAGTCGAGAGCAAACAGAAGGCTCCCTTTTCAATAGCTACTACACAGAGGTGTAGGGGTGGGCGCTACTCCTTTCCCAGAATTGCTCCACTTTACCCTTGATACATACCTTATATAGCTGAGTGTTAAGCAAGGAGGTATCAAGTACCATTTTTAAAGTCTTTGGTATGACTTGACCTGGTCTCCCAGACCATTGGCGAAGTACTTGTAATTAGTACAATTCTTAATATCAGTCAAATTAGCTCATTTAGTAGAGCATTAGACTAAAAATCTAAAGGCCTTGGTATTGATATCAAATCTTATTTTGTGTCCTGGGTATGACATTAAACTGCATCTGGTGGTGAGGCTTCAGTTCTGGAACTCTGGATGTAGTGTATTAAATAAAAAAAGGGAGGCAACAATACAGCAAATAATTAAGAGTTCTTCCTCGTTGCAGTGAAAACAATTAAGGTCCAGAGCGTAATTTAGCATTCTTCCTTCTAGACTTCGAAAACTTGGGTCGGACCTTCGCATGTCTAAATACACCAAACGTCTTAGAATGGCAAACACACATAAATATCACCATGAAAACAACAAACACACAGTTGCTACCCTATAGACTTGAGAGGCCAAACAAGAAAATATATGGTGATTGACAACTCATATGAAAACCAGTGCAGCAGGAGAAAAAATGTGTTTTCAGTTTGGAGACTTTAACATCCTGGAATTACCGTGACTCCCTCCTCTCTGTGTCTGTGTCTTCTCCTCTTCACCTCTTGAACCAAAAAGGAAAAAACAGCACCCTGACTCTCACACCATCACATTTTCCAGTGAGATTCACTCCGAGCATAAACACATGGGAGAAAGTGCAGTACTCCTTTATTGCAATTACTTCTTGGTCTACTCAAACCTGGAGTGGTAGTACATATTTGGGTCCCATCTGTGGGACAAACTGATGTTTTAAAATTATTACTTTTGATTTGGAATACTTGAAATCATACAACTGTGAAACCACTTAAGAAACAACTATACAAAAAATGTAAATATAAATGTCTAATCTACATGATTCCCAAACCTCAAGGCATAAAATTATGTTGACAGGTTGACATGCTGTTAGAATCAATCAATCAATTTAGTTACATAAATATTTTAGTCAGTTGGTCTGCTGATTCTTTCAATTGTTGTGATTGATTGGAATTAGCAAAAGTAATTAGCATAATTCTTAATATCAGTCAAAATAACTTATTTGGTTGAGCATTAAACTTAAAATCTAAAAGACCTTGTTAGGAGGCAATTATTTATTGTCTCTCTGAAAAAGTGGTCATGTCTGTGAAATAGCCTCAGGGATGCTCACATGTAAGATTCTGAGAATCCATCTCGGTGACCAAGATAGATTTTGTTGTTGTTCTTGGAACAGTGAAGACATACTCAGTTTTACAGCAGCAACTGGGGCCAAAAATCAAAGACACGAGTCTCTGATGAAGATGTAAATCTTTATTTGCACACGTGTTCAGCGTAAAAACAAGCATACATTCTCCAACATGAAAACTCTTTTAGCCTTGATAGTGACCCACAAAGAAAAACGTCAGTCTCACATGCCGGTCAATTTGAAAAAGACTGAATTTGCACCAACCGGTGTTCAAGGCAGAAGTTCCTCTCACACCTTCCACCTGGAAGCGACCCGTGCAGGAGGCAAAGTTCAATCTAAAAAACTCCTACATTTACACTCAGATTACTTCTGTTTTTTGAATAGTGGAGATATTGTCTCCTTTTCTGGCTATGGTCATTGTACTGTTCTGCACCATCAAGTAAAACTCTTTACCATTTTTGTACATTTTCATATACTGCTTGTTCATGAAAGAATATGTGTATATTTCATCAGTTGTGTATTCTTGTCAATACTTCTTGTATGTATATTATGTATGTATTAATAGTTTCTATATGCATAAAAGAGCTTATCTAGTCTTTTCTTTCAGTTTATTAAATATTAGTGTAGCATTGGATAAACAGATGCTCCTACTGGAACTTGTATAAATATCCTTATTTTTCAAGATATATATCAACTCCTATTTTATGTGAATATTTTAATTGCTTATTACGCTAATTTTTTCAAAGGTTACAATGCATCAAAATAAGCAGAAGTAATTAGTTCAATTCTTAATATCAGTCAATATGGAACACTCAGGATTAGACTGAAGAACTAAAAGTCCTCATTTTTCAAGAAATATCTCACTTGGTAGAGCATTAAATTCTAACAGTAGTCGGTAAAGTACTTCTAAAATTTGCAATAATCATCAAAATCCACAACACCTAAAGAAAAGTTACAAATCCACAGAAACTAAAAAGAAAAAAGAAAAAAAAAAAAAACCTAATCAACTTAAGATAACAATCATTTTCATGAAAGTTATCTGCCCTTGTCATGACATTTCACATTTTTATTTCCTTTGTGCTTCTTTCACCAATTAATTCTTTTAGACATCATCCAAACAAAATTTAAAGCTGATACAGGCATTTTGACAACAATAAATCCTTTCAAGCAGAATAAGAAGAGGATTGAGACTATGGGAAATAAAAATAGATAATTGAATATAGTCCGTTCATTAGCCTTGTGGGTAGAGTTTTTGCCAATGGCCTAGAAGACCAGAGTTAAATCTCAGATCAAGTCATACCAAAGACTCAAAAAATGGTACTTGATGCCTCCTGGCTTAACACTCAGCATTATAAAGTATGTATCAAGGGTAAAGTGGAGAAATCCAAGGGAAAGAGTAGTGCTCTCTCCTACACCTCGGTGTAGTAGCTATTGAAAAGGGAGCCTTCGGGTTGCCCTCAACTAAGGTCGCCAACTTTACTATTACTTTTCTATATATATACACATATATATATATATATATATATATACAAGGGTGAGTCTGTGGGGGGTTACATCCTGTAGAAGTCACTACTCTAACGTGCTGAATAAATAACCAGAACAACACTTACCGGTTCAACAGCCCCAGCTAGCATCCAGCTGGCAGACAAAAAATAAAATAGGCAGTAACTCAATACCGAGCCATAACATCTTAAGCAAGCCAGTGTATACACACACTAATATACCCATTCACTGGGCCAGCAACAAATCACTGTCCAGAGAATGGACTTAGCCACTTGAGTGCAATGGAATGTCCCAATGTCCATATAATCTCGTCTCAAATAATAGCTCATTGCTTTTTGCACAAACGAGTATTTACTCACAGCTAACGAGCATTACAAACGAATTTCAACACATCCCTTGCCCCTTCAGTGAACAGTTTGACTATTTGGCATTACAACCTCCCATGTCTGCCAAATAGAACAGATCATGGTCACCAGAGGGTATAGTTAGGGTAGTATATAATGTGAGTGCATTCAAGTCAAAATTCTGTTTGGTCTCAACGCCAAGAATGCATACTTATGTGTGTGCATTGTTGTCTCCATAGACAGAGGCTTCGTGTTCCTAACAACCTCCTGTAAGCATGGCATACAATAGCATAAACTTGGAAAAAAATGCCACAGAAACGAATGGAATGCTTCAGACTGCTTTTCGACCATCTTGCATGAATCGAGCATCAGTTTTTGAGTGATACAAGAGATTCAAGGAAGGCAGGGAGTCTGTGAGGGATGATGAGACATGTGGGAGGAGTAAGGAAGTCAATACACCAGAGTTCATTGGCCAAAGGGTTCGGGTTTGGGTTACTATGTTGAGGTTTTAAGGGAGTTCAGGAAGAGATTCCGTCGGAAGAGGCCAGCACCCTTCAAATCAGGTCAGTGGCATTTCCACCAGGACAATGCACCAGTTGACAACTCCATCCTTGTCACAGACTATTTGACCAAGATGGGCATCAAGACAGTTCGTCACCCTCCCTATAGTCCAGACCTTGCTCCCTGTGACTTTTGCTTATTCCCGAAGCTCAGAGGCTGTTGTTATGAGAATTGAGGAGATGAAAGAGGCAGTGACGAAGGTCATTGACATGCCCACACAAGAGGACTTCCATGGGGCCTTCCAGAAATTGTTGGAATGGTACAATAAGTACATTGCAGCCGGAGGAGATTACTTCAAAGGGGACTAGAGTTTCATGTGTTTACTATCAATAAAAGTGCCCATACGAAAAAAAAGTCTGGAAACTTATTTAATGATCCTCATATATTAAATATATAGGATTTGGTTTTGATTGGTTTTATGGAATATCAACCCTTGTAGGTTATTTAATGCCAAATCCTCTTTATACATATATATTGAATATACAGGATTTGGTTTGGTTGGGTTTTATGGCATATCAACCCTTGTAGGTTATTTAATGCCAAATCCTCTTTATACATATATATTAAATATATAGGATTTGGTTTTGATTGGTTTTATGGCATATCAACCCTTGTAGGTTATTTAATGCCAAATCCTCTTTATACATATATATGAGATATGATTTGTAAACAAATAGTTTGTAGTTAACGTTATTTTTAAATGAATTAGTACTCATTTGTTTGCACACAGTTAAATAGTTTCAAATATTGCTATCTAGCACTAATAATTTGCACTCAGTTAAATGGCTCCTAATCTTTCTATGTAATACTGACAATTAAATTCAACATCAGTCATTTGTTTGCTCACCATTTAATGGTTTCAAATACAGTAAAGGATTAAATATTTCTATTTAACTCATAGATAGGACCCTAACAGGTACTACCACCCTGGGTCCAGGTGGACCTGATAGTAATGGCAATGAAGAGGTACTCTACATTTCCCAAAGCTCTAGGATTGGAGTCTCTCTATGATATGCAGTTTAGTGTCATATCTAGGACATTCATTTTCACTTACACTTCCGCAGATATGCAACTGGTGTATTCTACAGCACCAGGCAAGTGAACTTGAGATGAGGTGTTATTAATAGAAAAAGACTATTTTAAACTAGCATACTCATCATTTGGCTAGCTACTTAGACTTATATCCTTATCCTAAAAGAAAGATTTAAAAAGAAATAAACAGGTAAGAATATTAATCAAAATAACTTGCGGAATGATGATAGTGACTCATTTTAGAATTTCAGACAATATTGAATGACACCAGATGTCTTGTTATTTATCTTTTTTCTATTTTATTTACCTGGAAACAAAGAAGTTCAGAATAACCTGGAGGTTGTCCTTGTGGTTTAATTGTTAAAGCAATGGCCTTTGGAATTGTAGTAAGCGAGTTTGAACTCCAGTAGCGCTATTACGTTCACTTTCGGACAAATACCCTTAGGAAAGGTATGAATCCCCTTATCCTCCCACCTATGGGTTAAATACTTCCATAACTGTTCTTCTATTTTATGGAGGTGCCCGTGGTGTAATGGTTATCGTCATAGGAAATGGACACAGTGACACGAGTTCAAATCCTGGACGAGGCTGATTGCATTTCACATAGCACTAATACCCTTGGGAAAGGTATGAATCCAATTATTCTCCCTCCAGCTATGGGTAAATAGTAGGGCAGACTGGGTTCTTCAGCCTTGGTGAGGCAACTCAATTCAAACCTGTTAAACTCTGCTTAAAAACTGACCTTGTATCTTATTCTGCCCAAGCGGTTGGTAAATATGTATAACTCTGCTTCTAGAATAGATTTGGCATTGAATAACCTACTAAAGGTTGATATGCCATTAAACAAAGAAGCCAAGCCAAGCCAAGCCAAGCCAGAATTACCCCGAATCTATTTGATCCTTATCGACCTTAACTGGTTAACTTTATTTAACTTTACTTAACTATGGACAGAGAAGTTGGCTGGGGCTGTAGAATTGACCAATTACATCTCTGCAGAAGGGTAAGACCCCCTCCAATGAGTATCCTGGATATGACATTAAATCATCTGATGGTGAGGCTCCAGCCTTGGAGATTAGGGGAATGTGGAGTACCCCTTCATTGCCATTGTTTCCCTGGTCCACTCTGACCAGGAGTGATAGCACCTGATAGGGTCCTATCAATGGGTTAAATAGAACAAACTGTGTGCAAATAAATGACTGATGTCAAATTGTGACAGTTATATAGCAATACTTGATACCATTTAACTGTGTGCAAAAAAGAGCTGAGGTTCATTTAAGAATATTATCTACAAAATGTATTTACGAATCATATATATATTTAACATATATGTATAAACAGGATTTGGTATTAAATAACCTACAATGGTTGATATGCCATAAAACCAAACCAAATCAAACCTTACCCAAGGAGTATCATTCAACTAGTTTGAACTCCAGTCGCGCTATTACATTCACTTTCTGACAAATACCCTTAGGAAAGGTATGAATCCCCTTATCCTCCCACCTATGGGTTAGATACTTCCATAACTGTTCTTCTATTTTATGGAGGTGCCTGTGGTGTAATGGTTATCGTCATAGGAAATGACACAAATATTAACAAACAATTTTTGACATATTTGATTAGTCACAGTACCTTCTTCATAAACTGCACAGTTCTTTTTTTTTTTTTTTTTTTTATCTTTGAACAGCTTTTTTGTATTTTCCTTAAAAGAAAAAGAATAATATGCTGGTTTTGTTTTTCTTTGTTTAATGAAACAAAAACCAAGAAACAAAAGTATGTCAATTCCAATTTTCATTTTTTGGGGACAATTGAATATCTTCTTCTGCCTTGGACATTGTCAAGAGAACATTTAGGATGATCTATTGTACAGTCTTCTCATGGTATACCATCCATCATCATTGGTTTCATGGCGTATCAACCTTTGTAGGTTATTTAATGTCAAATCCATTTTTATACAAATAATCAGTTCTATTTCAAACAATTCCATTCAGCATTAGTACACAATTTAATTGTAAAAAACGTTTCTATTTCAAGCTATTCAGTTTAGTCAAACAGTTCTAATTCATACTACTCTGTCTAGTATAAGTATAGTTTTTGTTTACACACAGTTAGATGTCAAAAGAGTTCTATTTCAAACAATTCAGTTTAGCATACAAAAACAGTTCCATTTCAAACAATTCAGCTCAGCGCAAGCACTCAGTTAAAATGTCAAAACAGTTCTATTTTAAACAATTCAGTTTTGCATAAGTATGCAGTTCAAATGAATTATACAGTTTAAATGTCAAAACAGTTCCATTTCAAGCAATTCAGTTTAGCATAAGTACACAGTTTAGTTATATTTGACGTATAGGTGCTACCACTCAGGACACTCATTGGGGGTGTCTTACAAAGCAGTCAGTATATTCTACAGTCCCAGCCAACTGGGCAATCATTATTGGTGGGGAAGATCCGTGGCATAGTAGCTAGTCTGCTGGACTACAACATTTTAGTAAGCAGGTTCAAACTCCAGCTGCCCTTATTATGTTCACTTTCCCAAAAGTATAGACTTCCTTATCACCCGGCTATGAGTTAACTAGTATCACTATTGTTCTTCTACGAGGATGTCTTTGGCATCAAATAACCCACGAAAGTTGATATGCCATTAAAACAAAGAAACAAGAAACCAACACCTTCCAGCATGTTTCAATACACAAAACACCTTTTATTTTATCGTGAATGGCATTTTGAGTTGTTTTTTAATTGGTGTAGTGGTGTTGATTCATAGTGTCACAATACAGAAATGTTGCATACTCATATGCAGATGCATGCAGAATCATAATGACGACACAATAAAGATGAGCGGACACAATTCTTTAGGAAAATATACCTCTCACTTTATTTAAAAGGGTTCGAAAGGGTTACTAAAGGTTTTACTGTGTGAGAGGTGAGTTGGAGACTGAACAGAACTGCAATATATTGACCCCCACTCTTATGGCCATAACAGCGTTTCTTTCCCGTTCTCTTGGGCTACTCAACCATGGGCCTGGGGGCCCAGCCTCTCTGGAACATGGTCCTCATTCCAGCATCTTCTCTCCAACTAACTCAAGGCTCTGAACTCCAACTGCTCAATCAGGGGTCCTGAGGGCCCCCTCTGCTCGGTGCTGGTTCTCTCTACACCATCTTATCTCCATCTGACCTGAACTTCCTGTCACTGGGGTTATATAACAAGCATCACAACTTTGCACTTAATTCAACCCCTCGACAGTCAAGGTCGCCCCTGATCTCCTGATATCTTCGACCAGATGCACCTGTTATTTACACAGGTGTATATCTTCTTTTGACAGCTTGGTCGGGTCAGAGGTCAATATACAGCAGAAAGATAAGAGAGAGTCTCCATGGCACAATGGCTAACATACTGGACTGCAACATCATAGTAAACAAGTTTGAACTCCAGTTGCCCTATTACATTCACTTTCAGGCTAATGCCCTTGGGAAAGGTATGAACCCATTTATCTCCCAGCTATGGGCTTAAAAGCACCATAACTGTTCTCCTTCAAGGATGGCTTTGGCATTAAATAACCCATTAAGGTTGATATGCCTTTAAACAAAGAAGAAACTAAATCAATCATTGTCATTATAAATTGATGATATGAGGTTTTTCGAACTTGGCCCAGGACGAAGCTGCTCGCCTCACATGGACAAATAATTTACATAGTGGCTACATAAATAGTCTGTTATTCTTCCTTTATCTATACTTCCCTGATGATGATATACAAATTTGCTCACAACCATTTCAAGCCTCTAAATATCCCTTGTGAAATAATTTTATTCAGTGCTCCCTCATAACTCCTAATGACGTCTCTTGAGGAGCAGTATGGACCCAAATGGGAAATGCTAACCAAAACAAAATATTGAAGTGACAGTCTCAAAGACATGAAGACCATTTTTAGTTATTAAAAAAAAAACAATTGAAATGTTGATAACTGTTCTCAAAGTTATCAGCACCATTAAGGCATGCTGACATCATGCATTCCTTTGACGGTATCCAGTCTCCGTAAAGAGCTGATGGATGTAAGTTTTTGATAGTCATCCAACATTGGTGTGTCCATGTGCAGGAGTCCATAAGAGAATGTGGCTTAAGAGTTTATGCTTACTTCTCGAGCAGTGCCCAACATGTCTTAATGGTTTGTAGAATTGAAGACAAACAAAAATTTAGACAATTTTCAGTCAAGATATGCATCCACTTGTAAAATTTAACTAGTCAGGTGTTGAATTTTTTATAAAATTCTCACAAAATTAAGTAGGTAATTTATATATATAGAAGTTGGCCGACTGTAGTCAAGGGCGACTCAAAGGCTCCTTTTTCATTATCTTCTACACCAAGGTGTAGGGGAGGGCACGACTCCTTTCCCTGGATTGCTCCACTTACCTTTGATACATACCTTATAATGCTGAGTGTTAAGCAAGGAGCCATAAAGTACCATTTTTTGAGTCTTTGGTATGACTTGACCTGAGATTGAACCCAGTTTCCCATGCCATTGGCAAACATTCTATCCAGTAGGCTAATGGGCAGTTAGATTTACATAAAAGACATTAATATCTGAAGTTTAAATTTGGCAACAATTGTTATTTTGTCAGATTATTTTGTATGTTAGGAAATATCAATATTTTAGAATTAGTAGAGATAGTTCTTCAGCCTAAAGTTAGATTCTATTTGATTTTCTTCTTCTTCTTCTTAATCCTTCTCCCATACTTATTATATACTCCTCCTCCTTCCCCCATTTCAAGTCTCCTTGCTTTAAAATTTTCCTTATTTGCTGCATTAAAACATCCCTAACTTACTCTTTCTTTCTCTTTTTCATTTCTCCACTCTTTCTAGATTCTCTTCCATATTTTCCCATCATACTCTCTCCTTACTCCTCCTCCACCTCCTCATCTTCCTCCTCCTTTTTTTTATTTGCTCTTCTCCTTCTTTTTCATCCAATCCTCTTTTTTTTTCTTCTTTCATTCAAATTATTCAATCTTGAATTTCATTTCAGAATTCAGCCAGAAAATATAGATCCAAAATGTGAAAACAAATAAAACATATCCATTTGTAGCACTTCATTCCTCTAATCATTTGCATAAATGTTGTCTACTGAAAAGATATCTGCAAGTAAAATACGGCACTCAAAGACCTTGTAAAGTGTTAACTGGTAGCAAAATGTCAGCACTCACAACTTGACAATTTGACAAAATGGAAAATCAATTTTTTTGTGTGCATTTGAGGCAGATGGGTATTGCATTGAAAATAAGCAAACAGCTGGAACTAGCAGATTTTTTATTTGCTTATAACTCAGAGAAGTTTGTTATTAAAAAGGAATATGAAAATATTCAATTTAGTTTTCCCCAGCAAACCCCATCAAAAATAAAAATGAATTTTAATTTTCCTTCATAATGCTTTTTGAGGTATCTCCAACTTATGAAATTTTTACAACCAATTTAACACACTTGAACTGTGCAAAAAAAAAAATATACGACAGACCTAACACAAAAATATTAAGGTGAGTTAAAAGTTTCACAATATTTTAGTAACATGAGGTATAATTCGGCAGATAATAAACAGACCAAAATAAATTGATAAACAGATACACATAGGAACAGACTGAGGTATATATATATATATGTATATATACATATTTATGTGTGTGTGTGTGTGTGTGTGTGTGTGTGTGTGTGTGTGTGTGTGTGTGTGTAAATGAACTGATTGAAATAGATATGAACAGATATCTATCTTGATAGATAGATAGATATGAACAGACTGAGATAGATAGATAGATAGATAGATAGATAGATAGATAGATATGAACAGACTGAGATAGATAGATAGATAGATATGAACAGACTGAGATAGATAGATAGATAGATAGATAGATAGATAGATAGATAGATATGAACAGACTGAGATAGATAGATAGATAGATAGATAGATAGATAGATAGATATGAACAGACTGAGATAGATAGATAGATAGATAGATAGATAGATATGAACAGACTGAGATAGATAGATAGATAGATAGATATGAATAGACTGAGATAGATAGATAAGGAGAGAAATAAAATGGGGCTTATAGATTTATATAAAAGTAAACTGAGAGAAAATATCTTGTTTAGAAAGAGAGTAAAAATGACTTCAATCTTTGTCCAATTTAATTACTAATTTTAAACCAGTTTACTTGTGACATGAATTTTCTCTCATCCTAAAAAAAAAAAAGAAGCAAAAAATGATAAAACCTTTTCCAGAATAAATTAGTAAAGTTTTTTGCTTTAACTATCAATGCAATCACAACAATTACTGTGCAACATTGGATGTGAAATAGAATTACAACTTAATTAACAGGTGATTTGTAAGAGACAGTAATTAGATTTTTTTTTTCTGCCACCGATGAAAACAATATTGCATTTAAAGGCTTGAAAGATTTCTCTCTGTAATTAACTCAAGTAAAAAATCATGTTGTGAAGAGGATTTGTCACTTGCTCTGATGATGAAGCCTTTTTTAATTAATTGCTTTTCATCTAATTCCAAATGCCAAAAGTTTGTTTACAGTTCAAACATAGATTTAACTATGGCAGTCGCTTCTACGATTCTGCTCAGTTTGCTTCGACATCATGCAGCAATAATTCATTGGACTGAGGTGTGGGTAGTACAATGATTACTGCCATTGAAAATGAGTTTAGTAATCCAATTTCAAATCTTGGACCAGGCTGTTTGTGTTTCAATTCATGCCGACGTCCTTGGATAAAGCATGGATCCATCTTTTCTCTCCTCAGCATCCAGGCATACTGACAGCACAGATTTCCTTGACTTTCTATATTTGGTCCTCGGTTGTTGCTTCACAATAATAGCCTTGTGTCAGACTAAGCAAGATTTTCTTGTAACTTTTCTATCACAATATTTCAACTGACATGCCCCTATGCTTTCTTCTGATGTTTATTGTTAATGTTAGTAAATCTTCTAGACAGCATCCAGTATCCTTACAGAACTGATGGCTATAAGTTTTCGCTGGTCAGTCAACACAGGTGTGTCCATGTGTAGGGGACCATAGAAGAACATGCTTATGAGTTCATCCTTACTTTTCCAGTAGTGGTTTGTGATATGGGAGGCAGGTAGCAATATAGCCGCTGTTTTGTGGGGTGCTGCTTCCAGGATTTATTCAGAAGAGCACACAGCATCCTTGTATAGTTCCCCTCTAGCTTTTTCTACAAATGTTTCGTTAGTCTAAATAGTGCTGCCATACAATAGTATTGATACAGCCACAGCTTGGAAGAATTCCTGTTATATTTTATCAGGGAGATTGGATTTATATATGGTCATTGACCTGTCAATGGTAGTCCATGTTTTACCAACCGAGGTTAAAGAGCCTAACTGCCCTTACTATTTACCCATAGCTGGTAGCAGAATTGTTGGATTCATACCTTTCCCAAGGGTATAAGCACAATGTGAAATGCAAACAGCCTCGTCTTGAATTTGAACTCAAGTCACCAGGTTCACTTTCAATGACAATAACCATTATACCACAAGTACTTCCCATGTAGGTAGTATAATGTTTATTATCATAGAAAATGGGTTCTACTCCTGGACAAGGCAGTTTGTCTTTTACTTTATGGTAATACACTTAAAAAATAATTAATTCATCCCGTCTCTTCTGGCTGTGATGAAGGCTTTTTAACATTTAATGCACAGTCGGGCAGACTGATTTCTGGTCTTTTAGGTAGGCAAACCTGCTTGTGAAAAGGAAAACTCTAACTTTGAAATTAATTATTCAATCTAAACTGTCAGCAGATAGCAAATGCAAGTTGAGTGAAACAGGGATTAGAGCCCTCATGTATCTTGCTTTTAAATTCAAAGTTTTTCATTCTTCTAGACTGGTTGCCTTACCAAGGCTAAAGTGGTAAATCTCTGTAGTGTTGTGGCTAATGTACTGGACTGCAACATTGTTGTAGAGTCTGAACTCTGCAACTGGCTTCAACTATGGCCTCCTGTCATCTTCAGAATTTCCTGTAAACCTTTTTGACAGTCTCCTTGTTTAAATTGATAAATACTACTATTATCCTCATATTCAATTCGTCTTTGATGTATCACAGAGTTTTGTTGGTCTCTCACTCAACCGTGTCTCTCAAATGATAATCAAGGGGGTTATAATTTGGGAAGTATGGTACCTAAATGTTTGGAGTAATGTGGTTACAGAAATTTTCTGACAGCTGAGACTTGGTTTTCCTGCTTATGTGGCATTGTCCTGTTGCCAGACCCTACGCATGAGCAGGATGTGAAACAAAGTCAATTTTTAAGTGGAGTTTAACAGGTTTGAATTCAAAGTTTTCCTTCTACTAGACTGGTTGCCTTATCAAGGTTAAAGAGCTCAGTCTGCCCTATTATTTGCCCATAACTGGAGGGAGGATAATTGGATTCATACCTTTCTCAAAAGTATTTGTGTTATGTGTCCATTTCCTGTTATGTTAAACATTACACCAAACTGTTTTGATATTTAACTGTGTAAACAAAAACTATACACATACTAAAGTAAATAGTTTGAATTAGAACTATTTGACTAAATTGAATAGCTTGAAATAGAAATGTTTTTTGACAATTAAACTGTGTACTCATGCTAAACTGAATTGTTTTGAAATAGAACTGTTTATTTGTATAAAAATGGATTTGGCATTAAATGACCGAGAAAGGTTGATATGCCATAAAACCCAAACAAACAAACAAATATTACACCATAGGCACCACCAGGCACTTGATGTAGGCCTCTGTGTTGAGTCTGAGACCATGTGGCAAGATGAATGGAGGCATAACATCACTAGTGACTGCCAAAAACAATCAAGATGTAGACTGGGTGTTTGGTTTTCATCAATATGAATATAACTTTGTCCTCAGATTGACTCCCAAACACTCTGAAATCTTTATAAAGGAGATTCCAGTATGAATGCCACGCAGTACAGCATGCCATTTCCAAATTTCTGGGGAAGTAAATTGCATCAGGATTTCTGCTTTCCTCAAAGACAGTGCCTAGCTGCACATTAAGCAAAACCTAAACAAACAAAATGCATGTGCAAAATGCATGTGCAAAATTAATAATTTGAAATAGCAACAATTTAGCCATTGTATTCTGAATAACTAAGTTTTTTAAGTTATCAACTAAAAAGATCATCTATCTATAAAAATCACAAAAGACTCAATTGAAAATGAATAACAACATAGTTATTTATTCTAATTTGATTCTAGAAGTTTAATATACAAATTAGTTATTCTAATTAAACTAAAACTGCCAAATTCACTAAAATATAAGATACATTCTGCTGGACATAAATAAGTTGTTTTCAAAATGACATTTCATTGATATAAACCTGTTATTTTGAGGTCTCAGTTTTCTTCCACACAGTTGACAGAGTACAGACTATGCCGAGTGCATCCCCTATAGAGGGGTAAGACCCCCTCCAAGAAAAGGTGTCCTAGGTCTAATTCCATATGAGGGTTAGATTTAAATCAAATAGCTCTAGAGACAGTGACATCACCCATTCATTGTCATTAGTCCCAAGTCCTCTTTGACCGAAAGAGGTTGTACCTGTTAGGCTCCCATTGATGAGTCAAATAGATCTGTTTGAGATAACGTTTAAAATAATTTTGAACTACAGTTAGACATTGACTCTTAAAGCATTGAAAATGCAACTAAAGTATCCAGTGTTTACTTGTTTAAAATACTTTTGTACTGAATATAATTGGAAACTAAAATTGTTAAACTAACTTCGGCATAAAATATCCCAACAAGTGTTGATATACAATAAAACCACCCAATGAACTATAAAATTTATTGTAAATTATTAATATTAGATAGGAATACTTGAAACCATATGACTGAAAGCAAATTAGTAGCATGAAGAATATTTACATTGGCCTAATGAATAGAGTGTTCGCCAATGGTCTGGGAGACCATGTCATAGCAAAAACTCAAAAAAATGGGACTTGATACCACCTTGATTAACACTTGGCATTATAAGGAAAGGATCAAGGGTAAAGTGGAGCAATCCAGGAAATGGTGTAGCACCCTCTCCTACACCTCTGTGTGGTAGCTATTAAAAAAGGGAGCCTTCTGGTCACCCTCGACTAAGGTCGCCAACTTTACTTATAATTGTATACAAATAATACTATCATTATGTAAAACCCAATAATTGACTAAAAAAAGACTTATTTCATCATTAAATGACCGAACAAGACTTGACATACCACCCAACCAAATTTTACATATGTGCATACACACACACAGACACACAAAAATGAGCACTCACAAATGCATATAGAAGCAGAAGTTATCAATTTTTGGCTTCTGAAGAGTTTGAGTTGGTTGGTTGGTTGTTTGGTTGGGTTTTTTTTATAATTTTGTTATGTTATAAAAACCTAAAAACTTTCAAAAACTCTTTTAAGAAACACTATTTATACATGCAAGCAACCCCTGATGATGGCCTATGAAAGCGCTCGGGACAATTTTGATAAATTCATCCAACAATTCTAATCTGAAAAACCAAGACACTTGACGTGAAAGGATCTTTATAAAATCATATAAACAAAATGTGTCTTTATCATTTAATCAAACATGGTTAAATGAAAGACTGCTGCCCAACTACACACACACACACATATATATATATGACATATATATATATGACAATCATGCAATCCAGGGAGTAGGAAACTCAGAATCATGGATAGTATTTAGCATTGGGAACATTCTGACATTTTAGATTTTAAATCAGTTTTACTTAATAAAGGCATCAAATGCTTTCACTAATGTTTATATATATATATACATATATACCAGATGTTTCTGTTTTAAGTTTAATACTTAATGTTTTGTTGGAATTATTCTATTGTAATGGGAACATCTTCTTGGAGAGGACTTTTATGGTTGTCACTGCCGGAAGGAAATGATGGGATTTTTTGGAACTGACACCTGCTGAGAGAATAACCCCTTTCGGATGAAGCCACCAAGCAGAGAAGATGTCATTTTTGTAGTCCTGTGAATTTTCGCAGGATGTGCTGGTTTTTAAGCCTTGCTGTTTCCTACAGTTAAGGGAAAATAGTGAATAGGGAGTAAATCCCTCTGAGAATTTTGTGGCTGTGCTGGACCTCTCCTGGAGAAATATGCTGTTACCTATGTCTATGAATTTGTGCTGCCTTGACCTTAACTATGAGATGTTCCACAACTACTCTGCTGTGCTGTATTCTGCCCGGCAAAAATGTGCTGTTGTCTATACCTGAGAATTTGTGCTGTCTCGAGTCAGACCATGAGGTGTACAATTGAATTTACTGTCCTATTCAAGTGATGAAAGAATTACTGAATGAACCCCCATGTGTCTGCATTATTCACTGTATTCTTGACGGAAAAGTGAACAGGTTTTCCCAAGAGATATTTTTCGGCTAAGAGACTCTTCCGAATCTTTTTTCCCATTCATACAACACCTTTTTTTTTTAGTTAAAACTTTGTTAGTTGAAGACAGATCAGTTCCTTGTAATTCATGAGTGACCCAGTGTTTTTTTGGAACAATTTGTATCATTGTTACTTGATTCTGTTTTTTTGACTGGTCGCTAAAATAGCAGTTAATTTTAGCAACTAGTGTTTTTCTTCAAAACTTTGTAACTCCTTTTTATTTATTTTTATCTACTAGATAATAAATAGTTCTTAGTTGTACAAGAGGCAAATTTGTCTTTTTACTTTTTCCTTTCTTTTTTTCAAGTAAAAGGATTCAGTTTTTTTTATAAAAATTAATCCTTTTAGTTTTTCTTTAGCTGTAAATGATATTTCTATACCTTCAAAGAAAAAAACATTAGATATAGAATTTCATATTGTTTCTATACGTGTTATTAAAATTTAAAATCATCTCCATGAGAATTGTTCAGATTATAAAATTGCAAAATGAAACCAATATTTCTGAAACACCCCAAACCCTATGCATTACATCTTTTAGAACATTCCTCAAATATATGTATATATATAAATATATCAGTAATATCCAGTCAACATCCAAAGACAGTGGGAGTGGATTATTCGTGTATAGAATATATGAGGAATTTCATATAAATCTATGGGAGTGCTCAATGTATGGCTGTTGTTATATATTCCTTATCCAGGTTGAAATAATAAAACTCACATACAGAGTGTATACTATGCAATTAGAAGAAAACTCAAACCTGATTCACCAAAATAAATCTGTAATGACAATTGAACCAGATTTGAGTTTTCTTCTAATTGCATTATATATATATATATATATATATGCTCCATAATTAATGCCTCATATTTATTTTGATGAAACCTACAATAGATTATGGGGAAAACAGACCTTTGTATTTGCTGTAGTTTCCATGAAAATGAACACGAGTTATTACATTTCTATCTTCAAGGTCTGTTGAAAAAGTATAGAAATTGAAGCGATATTTACTAATCCAGAAATAAACAATGAATGAAACATTCACTTTCTTCAAAATAGCGTATTTGGCATTAAACATACTTACTCCAGTGAGTTTTTCATTGGTCAAAGAACCCCTGAAACTCCTCTTTGGATATGATGTGAAGCTCCGCATCCTTAAAGCTTCTGAAACACTCTGTCACATGGAATTCTGTCTGATATATAGACAGTGCTAATATTCTTCAGCTTTTCACAGAAATATGCAGACTATCAGATGTGCTTAAGGAAGGTCAAAGAATGCATCAACCAAAATATAAAAAACCAACAAAGATAAAAATACTAGCCTGAAAAATATTCAGATTTATAAGATTTGGTTTGGTTTTATGGCACATCAACCATTGTAGGTTATTAATGCCAAATCCATTTTTATACATATAAACAGTTTTATTTCAAACAATTCAGTTTAGCATAAGTAAAGTTTCAAAGTCAAAAACAATCCCATTTCAAACAATTTAGTTTAGCATAAGTATGCAGTTTAAATGTCAAAACAGTTCTATTTCAAGCAATTCAGTTTAACATAAGTACACAGATTAAATGTCAAAATAGTTCTATTTCAATTAATTCAGTTTAGTATAAGTACACAGTTTAGTTCTATTTGACCCATAGATAGGACCCTATCAGGTGCTACCTCTCCAGGCCAAATTGGAGCCAGGAGTAATGGCAATGAAGTGGTACTCTGCATTCCCCAAAGCTCCAGCATTACTAGAACCTCACCATCAGATTGTTTAGTGCCATATCCTGACAACTTGTTTGGGAGGGGTTTTACCCTGCTGTATTCTCCAGCCTCAGCCAACTGGGGAAAAATATTCAGAATAAAGTGAAATAAAAATTGAATATTCGAATTAAAATTTTTTGATTGATTGATTTTAACCACTGGGTCATTTTGCACTTAAAAGTTTGGGAATAGCATTATTTATAAGTTTATTATTGCACTTTTGTTTAATTATTTCTCTAAATAAATATATAAATAAATTCTCTTTATGCTTAAAGGTTAGGGAATAGCATTATTTGAAAGTTTATAATTGCATTTTTGTTTTGTTGTTTCTTAAGAGTGTTTTTGCCTACATAACTGTATGCAAAATTTATGATGACAAGTATTTCTATCTTGACCCATAGATAGGACCCTATCAGGTGCTACCTCTCCTGGTCAAATTGGAATTGGTGTATTCCAAATTGCAGTTGGTGTATTCCAAATTGCAGTTGTTGTATTCTAAAGCCCCAGTTTGCTGGGGCTTTAGAATACACCAACTGCATCTCTGCAGAGAAGTAAGACAGCCCCACAACAAGTGTTCTAGATATGACATTAAATTATATAATGATGAGGCTCCAGTAATGCTAGACCTTTGGGAAAAGCAGAGTACCAATTCATTGCTATCGCTCCCAGGTCCACTCTGACCTGGAGTGGTAGCACCTAATAGGGTCTTATCTAGGGGTCAAAAGCAAGAAGTAGACAATATTCTGCAGAAACTATAACAGATGCAGACTACATAGATGGCCTAGTGCTTCTTGCAAATACACCTGCCCAAGCTTAATTCCTTTTGCATAGCCTAGAGTAAGCAGCAGGGGGCATCGGTCTCTACTTGAATGCAAATAAAACAGAGTTCATGTGTTTTAAAAGAGAAGGAACCATCTCTACTTTAAGTGGCAAACCTCAAAACAAATCACTGTTATTAAATAGAAATAATAATTTCTGTCATATAATTACTCGCATTAAACAGGAATACTTAAAACCATAAAACTGTGTACAATTTATTTGCATTAGTTTGGTTTAGTTTGGTTTGATGTTATATCAACCATTGCAGGTTATTTGATGCCAAATCCGGTTTATACATATATATTAGATATATATTATATGTAAACATAAGTTAACAAAGTTAAATAGTTCCAAGTATTGCTATGTATAAGTAACAATTAAATTAAACATCAATCAAATGCCAAACTAAACCAAACTAATACAAATAAATTGTACACAGTTTTATGGTTTTAAGTATTCCTATTTAATACAAGTAATTATATGACAGAAATTATTATTTCTGTTTAATAACAGTGATTTGTTTAGACACCATTATATGGTGATATCACTTTTAAGAGATGAGATATTGCTGCTAAGGTATGTAAACTTGTCAACTAATTTTAGAGGTTTGCCACTTAAAGCAGAGATGGTTCTTTCTCTTTTAAAACACATGAACTCTGTTTTATTTGCATTCAAGTAGAGATCAATGCCTCCTGCTGCTTACTCTAGGCTATGCAAAAGGGATTAAGCTTGGGCAGGTGTATTTGCAAGAAGCACTAGACCATCTATGTAGTCTGCATCTGTTATAGTTTCTGCAGGATATTGTCTACTTCTTGCTTTTCTTTTGCATGTGTAAAACCATTTTCTTTTTATCATATTTACCAACCCTTCCACTCGGGCAGCATATGACACAATGTCAATTTTTTTTTTTTTTTTAAGCGGAGTTTAACAGGTTTGAATTCAGAGTTTTCCTTCTCCTAGACTAGTTGCCTCACCAAGGCTGAAGAACCAAGTCTGCCCTACTATTTACCCATAGCTGGAGGGAGAATAATTGGATTCATACCTTTCCCAAGGATATTAGTGCTATGTGAAATGCAATCATTCTCGTCCAGGATTTGAAGTCATGTCGCCGTGTCCATTTCCTACAACGATAACCATTACACCATTAAATCTATGGACTTTCAAAGTACATAGTCTTGGCAGATTATAAACATACACAGTGTTAATGAATCTTCAGGCAAAATTCCAATGACAATATTGAAGAAGTCAGTATCACCATCAGGTGAGTGAATGAACCATTTCTTTTGTTTTCTTGTAGAGCATCATTATTACTGTAATAGTTTCTTTGGGGAGACCGTATACTTGTAGCATTTGCTCCATCTTCCCTCTGTGTATAGAATCAAATGTTTAAAAAAACAATTATAGCTTCAAGTCACTATTCTTAATACAAATAATTTACAGTTATATAGTTTCAAGTATTCCAATTGAATACAAATATTTTTTAAATTATTCAATTTAGCCAATAGACAGAACTCTGACAGGTACTACCACTCTGGGTCAGAGTGGACCTGGGAGTAATGGCAAAATAAATAAATAAAGGAGTATTCTACACTCCCAGAACTCCAGAACATTAGCTAACATTTTTTGAATTTTAACAAAAATACAAACCGTAAAACTCAAAAAATATTCCTGCTTTTTTTTATGTTAATTAAAATTTTGATTGCTAAGCATAATATTTCAAATTGTTTGACTTAATTATTGAAAGATTTAAGATAACAATTGAGAAAGGATAATAATTTGATAACATTTTGGTATGATTTTATAATAAATGCCATTTGGGCGTCATTCGTGGTATAATTATGATTAATGGGAAACCATTACTAATGAGTTCGAGTCTCACTGAGCGCTCCATACAACCAGCCTTGTGCCACAAAACGTAATAAATAACTACTAGAGATGCCATCGTCGAAAGGTTGACATTGAAAAATCGAAGGGAGATAACTTTGTGAAGAGCTGAGTTGCAACAAAATGGCGTCACGAATGTGAGTAAAACAAAACGGACATGTGTTTTTTGTCAACTTTCCTTGTTTATTTTTTAATTGTTTTCTTAACTTTGTAATTGTTCAGTGTGAAAAGTCTTGGGTAAAATATTTTCTGCTATCCTGGCATTAGATATTAGTTATTTTAAAGCTATTTCAGCAATCAATGCAAGGTCACACAAACATTGTTATACTAAAGTCTTTAATTTTTTGGTTTGTTTTTGAACTCGGAGGATTTTATTAATATTCAGCTTTTTCCAGTGATTAAGTATTTGTTCAAAGCAATAATATATATTTAATGTTGTAGGTCTTGTCCTCATATCAACAAAAAAGGAGCAGGCTTGCCATTTTTTTATCATTAAAAAAAGAATGTGATTAACTTAAAATTTAAGATATTTATAACACTTTCTAAAACTAAGTCAGTTCTTGGAAAGCCATCAACTTCAAATCTGATTAGGAATTGCTTAAAATTTTGATAAAGATGCGAAAACTCCTAAAGAATCGATTAAATTGAAACCAATGTTAATTTCGTTGGTACAATCCGATTTATTTCGTAAGTTTTGCTTGGTTGTGGCACAAGATCGGATGTATAGGACACTCAGTGAGACTCTAATTCACTAGTAGTTATTTACTAAGCTTTGTTTACATGTGACTCAAGGCTTTATGTTGGGGTACCCATTGAGACTCAAACTCACTGGTAATGGTTTGCTAACAATTACACCGCGCGATATCTGTTGTACTGATTGGTGCTTCTTAATAGTGCAAAGGTACTAAAATATAAATCCTGACGTCTTGGTTCAGTAAAATATTAAAATTTAACATTCGACCACGCATATAGGTAAAAAAAATTATTTGACCATGGAAATTAAATGTTTTATTTCAACAAGTACTCTCACTTCGGACGAAAAATCACCCTAAACTTATATAAAGTTAATTTTGTTGTTATGATATTTGTGCTAATAACAAGAACATTTAGATTGATTGATTTATCAGCATGTCAACCTGTAGAGAGTTATTTTATAACTAGTCGTTTGGGTTTTATGGCATATCAACCTCTGTAAGTTATTTAATGCCGAATCCATTTTTATAACAATAATCAGTTCTATTTCAAACAATTCAATTTAGTATAAGTACACTGTTTAATTGTCAAAAACATTTCTATTTCAAGCTATTCGATTTTAATTCAGCCAATTCAGTTTAGTAGAAGTATAGATTTTGTTTACACACTGTTAAATGTCAAAACATTTCCATATTAAACAATTCAGTTAAGCATAAGTACACAGTTTAAATGTCAAAAACATTTCTATTTCAGCTACTCAGTTTAGTCAAACAGTTCTAATTCAAACAATTCAGTTTAGCATAAGTGTGCAGTTTTGTTCTATTTAACCCATAGATAGGGCCCTATTAGGTGCTACCATTCTAGGCCAGAGTGCACCTGGGAGCAATGGCAATGAAGGAGTGATCTGCATTTCTCAAAACTCCAGCATTATAGGAACCTCACCATCAGATTGTTTAGTTTCATATCCAGGACACTCGTCACTCGTTAAAGGGGTCTTACCCCTCTACAGAGAAGCAGTTGGTGTATTCTACAGCCCCAGCTGACTGGGCCACAGGACACTCATTGGGGGGGGGTCTTGTTCCTCTGCAGAGATGCAGTCTGTGTATTCTACAGACGCCCCCCCCTTCCGTCGACTGGGCAATAGATGTTAGGGAATCGCATTCATTGTACGTTTATATTTACATTTTGTGTATGTATTTATTTATTTATTTATTTTTTTTTTTTTGCACATGGTCCTATTGAATGGGAATGATTTTCAAACAGACTCAGAGATGAGACCCTAACAGGTATCACAATATAGAGTAGACCTGGAAGTACTAGCAATGAAGGGTACACCACACTTTACAGAATTGGAGCTTCACCATCAGATGATTCATATCCAGAACACCACTTTTGGAGTGGCAAGGTCTTCTCTGCAGGGCATAACAAGTCCTGCTGACAGGACAGTAAAAATTATAAAATCATTTGTGTCCATTTGTCAAAATTAAAAAATCATTTGTGTCCATGGTCCATTAGTCAAAATTTTAAAATTATTTTTGTCCACTGTCCATTAGAATCAGAAATATTTAGTGTTTGAAAAGTTGTTTTAAACCATCTATTTTCATGTGATTTAAGAATTAGCGAATTAGGATAACAAACTATTTTTACTGAGTTTGATTTTCACTGGGTGTCTCATATTTCTGGCCTTGTGCCAACCTAAGCTATGCTTAGGAAATCTAATATAAACCATATATGATTTTAATCAAACCAATTAATTTAACCGTATAAACAAGTTATAATTTTAATCAGTGTAGAGGTTATTTTGTGCCAAATTCAGTCTTTGTTTGTAATTGTTTGGTTTCAAATAACTATTCCTATTTAATAATACTTTGTTTGCACTGTTGTTTTCAAGTTTTCCTGTCTCATACTAATAATTTTTAAGCAGATCTATTTGACCCATAAATGGGACCCTAACAAGTATTACCACTCTGGGTTAGAGTAATGGCAACAAAATGGCTATTCCTCCAGAACTGGAGCCTCACCAATGGATGCAATTCAGTATCATGCCCAGGATACTCATGTGTGGGAGGGGGTCTTACAGATCTGCTAGGGATACAGTCAGTGTACACTAAGACCTGTTGATAGTGCTTATTATCACTGAATGTCCTGTCGTGTTAAATTTATTACTCAAGCTTTTCCTTTGTAAAAACTTATCTTTTGAGAAACGTAAGTATTTAACATCAAAATCATATTTTATAGTCATACTCAGAACACTGGGGGGGTGCATGTTGGGGGGATTGTCTTACCCCAATTCAAAGAATGCAACCAGCATATTCTAAGCCCCACCAACAGTGGTCGTTTAAATAAGGATAAAATATCTTAAGACATGGGGTCTACTCACAAGGCACAAAGTTGAACAAATGCTAGAATGTTGTCATCTCACCATTATAATATGTAAATATCCTCTGTTCAAGAAAATGCAATCTTTAAAAAGAAATTACACTATCATAAGCTGAGTTATCTTGTCTGTGACTCTAAACTGATGATTCTCAAAAGAAATGCATGGAATATGATTTTTTTTTTAAGTTTTTTTTTATAAATTCGTTCTTTGTTTTTTCTTCTATAACAGTTTAATACTTATTAAATCTTGTAGCCAATATGAGATTTATTTTTTAGAATAGTGTTCTCTTATTCTGTGTCTGTTTTCCTTGTTGGTCCAGTGAAGAAGACCAAGGTGGCATCTGATGTTTGGGTTCCTACTTAAACCCTTGTAATCAAGTTGGTTTATTATCAGTCTGTCCTTTTTTTTTCTTTTTCTCTTCTTTCAGATTGTCCCTCCCAAGATTTATAGAAAATGAGATGATTTCATTTACACCAAACAGGGGGTGTACAAATAGTTTCATTTTCCGTTTATAACAAATAGATAAAATAAAAACCTTTATTGATCTAAATTTTCAGTCCTCTATGGAAACAGTTCGTGCCCAAATACCCTATATATTGGCAGGGCAACCCACAGCTTCGAGTGTTTTTGCCACAATTTTGGATGAAGTTAATCCACCCCAAAAGGAAAGTTCCTGCTAACCAAGTACACTTTATTGTACACCCACAGTAAGTGATTTTTTTGCCTGACATTTTTTTTAATAAGCAGTCAAAAATATTGCCTGAAATTCTAAGAAAGTTTTAGATAATGTTAATATGAAATTAATAATACAGGCATGAAAATATGTTCCTTCAATGTTATTTAGTAAAAATAAAAGATTTTTTTTTCAACACTAACTTTATTGAACAACATTTTTACACTAGGACACTTGCATTAAATACTGGAGGGAATTACTTTCGCTATAATTTTCTCTTCTTTAAGATCTAAGATTTTATATACCAAACCACTGTCAAAGAAGATCTAGAAAATTTTATATCACTTAGATTGAAAGGACTATGAATATAAGAGAGCTTTTTCCATAAACTGTTGATCACCAATAAGAAATATTCCCAACTCAGACTTTGGGGACTATAAGGTTTTTGATTAATGATGTAATCAGGTTTTCCCCCTATTTCTTACTGTTTAGGCGAGACATAATATTGACCGTTGATAATTTACTAAAACCCCACAGAAAATATGTTGGAGAAGATTTTCATGAGATAATTCTTCAGCATCAACATAAAATATTCATGCAGGTTAAGCAAAGAATAAAATGTGCCCAAAAGAAGAGAAATGAAAGGATTGACAAGAATAAAAAGGAAGTCATACTCAAAATAGGAGACACTGTTTATCACAAAGTGCACCTCAGACAAGGAAAACTTAACGAAAGGTGGGATCCTTATTATAGAGTAATAGATCAAATGGGCCAAGTAACTTTCATAATATAGGATCAAATAAGTGGGAAGGTTAAAAGGACGCATGTTAATGATTTAAAAGTGAAGAAAGCAGAGCACAGACTTTCTGTTATTGTAAAGAACTCTTCTCATATACACACTTTCCCTTGTGTTATTAAAAAAAAAAAAAAAGATTTCTTTTACAGGATGGACATTATCAATGTGGACATAAATCATTCATCTACTCTATTATGTAACCAACTTCATATATATATATATTCTAATTCTACTGGCTTACCAACATTTATCCTGCAGGTAAACGTCTGGTAGGTAGGGGAGGAATGTGACAGGACATACAGTTAAATAATTAATATGTGAAAATTAAAATTTATGAAATATATGAAAATTAATATATATATATCTCAAAAACAAAAAGATCCTTAAAATAAGTATCGTTTTGTTCAAGGCTTAAATTGACCGAAAAAGCTGGTTGATTGTTCCTAAAGGTCAGTTATGTGCGAGACAATTATTTTTGATTTTAAAGGTCAGTGAATTTATTTAATTTTTCAGTTGTCAACTAACTTCATTGATCATAATGATGAAACGGGTCATTTCGTAAAACACATTTTTCTTGTCCTTATCTTAAAGGTCAATGTCAAAAGGGAGATTTAATTTTGCTCCACCCTAGATAAAGGTGAGCTGGGCATGCCTCATCCAGTCAGGTGAGGCTGAGAATTTTTATTTCGACCCCATTGCTCATAGCATCTAAAAAGGGTTTTCCCAATACCTATAAGATATAATCCTGAACTAGGATTGGCTGACCAATGCGAATAGGACTCCTAATTCTCTTATTGGATAACCAATCAGAAACCTTTTTAGTCCAGATATTGATCCATGAAAACAGAATGGTAAAAACGAATCATCAGAGAGGATGAGGAAAGAGACAAAGAAGAAACTCAAGACTGCCAAAGAACCATCCCTTCCATTCTAGACCCGAGGCACTGTGAACAACCTTCTGACTTTAGAAACCTTAGTGTCATACTAACCACACCTCATCTTTCTTCTTTTTGCCAGGAAAGCAAACATTGTTTGCTTGTTTTTTTATTGTCTCACAAATATGTTTCAATAAAAACCATTTTTGTTATTTGTTAACAATGGGTTTTCTCTATTCTTTGAGTTGCTAGACAATTTAGCCACTCATATTACCTGACCGTCAGAAGATCCAGCTGAATTGTATCAACCTTCTTTGTGGATCTTTCAAACACAGCGTGGGCACAGAAAGACTTGACAAAGCAAACAGTCGGAAGCAAATGTGATAGTTACAAACACAACAGCCGCAGCAAATACTGTGACTAGTAGTCACACCACATCGGGCACTGAGACTAGCATTGGACCACACAGGATGGTCTTTTCTAATCATGTATAGGACCTCAAAAACAATATCATAGACAATAAAAAAACTGTCATATAACAACATATCAAAGTGGTGTAGCCTTTTAGAAGAGAAAATAGCTATCATCACATTTCCAAACTAGCAAAATCTGTTAAAGAAGAAAAATCAGAACTTGTGTCAAAATATAGAGATGAAAATATGCTTTTACGATTCAATTTACCATTCTAGTTTGAAAATAGATTGTTTGAATATTGCTGGATTTTTTTTTTTTTTCGGTTTCAAGATTGAATGTTCCTTTTGTAAAAATTTCAATCACATAACACCTACACCAATAAAAACCACGCCATCCTGAAACTGACTAAAAAAAATGAAGATTTGGGTCTCTTTGGTCCAAGCAAGATTTTTTGTTGATTATAATTTAATTCTATTCTTATTAAATAATCTTTTTTTTTTCTAAAGACATCTCATAACCTATTAGAAAAAGTAATATTTTAAAATTCATTTAAAGTATAGTTTTTAAATGTTTGCTTTTGTGAAAATATGATTATATGTATCATTAATGATGCCTAAAAGAAACATTTGTTTTTTTATTTTGAGTTAGATTGTTTGGGTTCGGTCTTTTAAATGAATAGTATTTTTTGAATGGGTTGTATGTAAACAACACATCACTAGTGGCCATCGCACCCAATTGGGTATTCTGCTAGGTGTATGGTATCTGGCAACTAGTCTAAATGATCCAGCAACTTTTGTTCTAAAGAGATATATAAATACTAACTTATAAATTCACACCTTGTGCACCCTTATATTTTTATTCACCTGGCTAAAATTTTATTCACCCCTATGGACCACTTTGAGAAAACCTGCTCATGGTAATTTTTTTTTCTTTTTTTTTTTTTGTAGATTTCTATCAGTGATAATTCTATGTGCTAAGAAATAGAAGATAGATTTTATGCAATTTTGGGAATATTGACTTAAAATGAAAATATTGTTGAGTGTCCATAGATTTTTCATCAATATTTAACAAATTTTTAATTAAGATGTCTAGAAAGAGAAGTTTTTTGTTCCATGGTAAGTTTTATAACATATTAAAATATTAATATGGCCCCATTAGCATTTCAAGAAGATAAAACAATCATCTAAATATCTTTTCTATGATTTTATGTAAGTATCTTCCATTTCATTTCCATCTAGGCCTATATTTTCATATAATCCTTTAAGTATTCCCAAGTGGCTTTGTTGGTTTCTTTTATAATGATATCTTTTTGTACATTTCTCTCTAAAAAAGATTATAATGTACATTAGAATTTTCTTGTAATTCCAGATTCTATGGTTTTTCAAAAGTGAGATCCAAGTCTTCATTTCTTTTATCAGGACAAAATTTAGATTAAAATTTCTTTTTGGTTGATAAAAGAATCACATTATCAGAGTTAAAACTTTTCAGCAAATTCTTAAGCATTTTAGTAATAAATAGATTGATAAAAAATAACATTAAGTTTATAGGAAGACCTAAAGTTATCATTCTAGTTTGCTTTATTTAATGGCATATCAACTCTTTATGGGTTATTTAATGCAGAAATTTAATTCATTTGTAAATGTTTGATTATAATCATAACTATGTTGTCAATGTTCCATTGAATTTTTTTCTATAAATTATTTGTTTGCATTTTCTTTTTACTATAAATAATCAATGATATGGTTAAATAACTATTTCCTATTATTTCAAGTAACTATTTTTAATACAAACTGCATAGAGTTAAATGGTTTCAAGTAGGGACACAGTTACCATTCAATTGCAAATTGAACTGGAAATCATTTTATTCTTTTCATTAGAGCATCTTAAATATATTGTTCTGATAAAGATTTCTCTATGTGTCTATTTTGTTGCATTAAGTTTACATACATATATACAAATAATAAGAATTTTAATCATATATAATTCTTTTTAAATATGTACTGACACATCACAGTTTATACAAAGAAAATAAATCTTTTTTTTTTCTTCCTCTTCTCCAGAATGAGTAAAATTGACATAAAAAATTACCTTGAGAAAATCTACAATGTTCCAGTTGTGTCTGTTGCAACAAAAGTTATTCAAGGTAAACTAACATTTTTATTTTTATTTATGTTTCATCTTTCACTTATGATTTCAATGAGTTGACTTTAACTTTTCTGATGAAGAGGATGTCTTTTTTTAAGACTTTATAAACAGACTGGCTAGATTTGTCTGGCCAAACACAATACAATCAAATGTAATAATAGCCATAAGTAGAGAGATATGCATGATTAAATCAGTTGATGCAATATTGCAATTCCTATGTTAGTGTTTTTTATTATTTTTATGAAAGGAATATATGACCAAACCTTTGATACCCACCTGATAACCAAAGAGAGAGAGAATTTTGAAAGTTAAAGGGGTTAATGTCATGAGAGACACATTTACCTTTTTAATTGTTGACATGTATTCATTTAGGTCAAGAAAAATAAATATATTATATATATATATATATATATTTCCAGGGAAGGAGTAGCGCCCTCCCCTACACATTGGTGTAGTAGCTATCGAAAAGGGAGCCTTCGGGTTACCCTCGACTATGGTCGACATGGACTATATATATATATATATATATATATATATATATATATGTATATATATATATATATATATATATATAGAGTGTTTGGTAATGGTCCAGGAGACCGAGATTCAATCCCAGATCAAGTCATACCAAACACTCAGAAAATGGTACTTGATGCCTCTTTGCCCATCACTTCGTATTATAAAGTAAGAATCAAGAGTAAATAAAGCAATCCAGGGAAAGGAGTAGCACCCTCCCCAATACCTCAGTGTTGTAGCTTTTGAAAAGGAAGCCTTCAGGTCACCTTCCTATATATAATTAAAGTTGGTGACCGTAGTCGATGGTGACCCGAACGCTCCCTTTTCGATAGCTATTACACCAAGGTGTAAGGGAGGGCACAACTCCTTTCCCTGGATTGCTCCACTTTACCCTTGATCCTTACCTTTATAATGCTGAGTGTTAAGCAAGGTAGCATCAAGTACCAATTTTGAGTCTTAGGTATGAACCACGGTCCCCCGGGCCATTGGTGAAAAACTCAACAAACCATCAGATTTTTTTTTTTTTTCAATAATAAGGAAATTTGCTCTGTGAAAAAAAATTTTATTATTCATCATACACTGAACACTCCTGGAGATTTATGAGAATCTTCTTATATATTCTCAAATAGAATCATTCTGAACTCATCTTTGGATATTTTTATATGAGTTAGAGCAAAAGATTTTTCAGTGTTAATATATGACACAAGGTTAAGTTAACATAGAATGGGGGCGGGGAGCAAAAATTTCTTACATTCCTTTGGCAATAAACTCAGCCTTCACCCCTTTTAGGTGAGTTGGCAGATGCTGCCTAGTGGGAACTCCTGAAACTAAGTCGATAGTATGATTATAAGCCATCCTGTACAGATGCCAAATAAAGTTATCTACCCTTCGATTGTAAATCTCATTTATTTTAGGCCTTCCATCTTAACTTAATGATAGAAAGAGGGAATTACTATTTTTCTTAAGGTTCTTTATTCTTTGAGCCCTATGCTCACCCACTGCAATTTGAATATGATCTCTGCACTAATAAATCTGTGCTATGAGAAAATAAAAGTACCACCAGTATACCAGGCTGAATTGACTTTTTTGTCAAGATAGCCTGCAAGGTTCAAGTCTTAATGCAGTTAAATATTTTCTTTTAAAATTTGATTTTTGAGATTTTTTTTTTTTTTTTTTCAGCTAAACAAAAAAGATAGTTTGGAAAATAAAATTATCATGTTTCACTAGAAGATTAGCATCATCAGAGTGCAAATGAATTTATTAGCAAAAATGGATCTATATTTTTTTAACTATATTGATCAATTTTATTAATTTTTTTGTCTTAATTGGGTTAAAGAAAGGAGGTTATATTATAAATCAGCTGCAGGAGATTTGTGGCCTAAAATATATTCTGTACATCATTGCAATAAATTGTGTTCTTTTCGTTGCAATGTAGAACCATTTTAGGTAATAGATTAATTTTTATACTGATGATGCTATACCTTAAATAAGACATGTTTATCTTATTTTCCAAATTGTTTTGATTTCTTTTATTTATTTATATATCTGCAAAACATTTGACTCTCTATATTTGATAATTATACTAAATGCTGTTATAGTGTTTTCAGTAATACAAAACTGCCATAATATAATTCCCTTTCTTTTTAACAGGTAAAGAAGTAAAACATCCAGAAAAACAGTACACTGCCTTTAGAGAAGATGACCAAAAAATTGCTTATGTAGTTCTGGTAAGTAGACTACAAATTCTTCACTAACCATTAAAATCCTTCCTTGAGGTCACTGAAAACAAAAAGTTTTATCCTTTCCATTCTTTCTAACTTTAAAGTAATCATTCATATTAAATTACTGTAAGTTTAGTATTAATTTACGACTCCTGGCAAAAATTATCAAATTGATACACTTGGATGATGTTCACGGATTAGTTCATAAAATAGATAAATATTTTATGTTGGATTTTTTTTTTGTCTTTAATAGCTGAACATTCTGGCTTCATCTAATATACCTTAAACAAACTAGATTAAATTAGTTTGTGAAACTAAATATTCATTATTTGGGTTGAATTATAAATTTAGCTCTGATACATTAATTCTTATGCAATTGTCTGGTTGTGTTGAACATGTACTTTCTAAAAGATTTTTTCATTAAGAAATTCTGAATTACTAATCCTGGCAAAAATTATGGAGTTAGCACACTTAGGGTTTTTATTTAGCAGTAAGACACAAAACACGTTTTCTTTAATGGATGAACATTCTGTTTTCATAAATTATTTAAATTAATAGTCCATACTGTTTCATTTTTACAAAAAAAGAAAATATATAAACAAAACTGAAAAAGAGACCCATGGGTGTACAACACAACACAGGTTTATTAACCACAGGAAAAGAAGGATTTTAAATTTGTTTGCACCAGTCAAAATGTCTGTACACCATGTGCTATGGTCGGTTTAAGTCTGTCCTATCTTCCACCTGTATCAATTCTTCCAGTCTCTCCAAATCCTACAATCCACTGGAAGCAACTCCCTTTCCATCTCTCAGGGGAAATAACTTTGATATTTTTTCATTAGGTCTGATCCCTAACATGTACTCCAAAGAAGATCTATTGTCATTCAGGAAAGATGGAACCATTTTGATAAAGAATACTGCTTTGAATTAGTGAAATCCATTCCTGAGGATATTAGGTTATTCCATAATATTTTCCTCTGTATGGCATGGTAAAAAAAATTATACTATCAATTTAATCTAGTTTATTTAAGGAATGTTTTATGAAACCAGAATGCTCAGCTATTAAAGAAAAAGGTTTGGGTCTTGTTAAATGAATATCCTGTAAGTTTGCAAATTCCATGATTTTTGTCAATGGAAAATGTTTAGAATTTTTTAATAAAAGTATCTTTAAAAAAAATACTTGTTGAAAGCAACCAAACAACTGCATAAAAATTATAATTCAACCCAGCAAGGTATATAAACAAGTACAGCTGCTCAAGATCAGAGTTTACTTTATGAAAAGCTTCTTACACACAATTTTATTTATATATAGATACACATTGCTTTTAGCTTCTTTCATTGTAATATGCACCTCAGTAAGGAAAGAGATTGTTTTAGTCTCTTTCTTTAGTAGCCAAAACCAAAAAACAGTGTCAGACTTTTTTTTTTTTATATGGAATTGTTCTCAGATCTTTTCAACAGAACCCCATTTTGAGTTCCTTGTTTTTGTTGAGTAACGAATGAAAAATAAAGGATTTGAAATGAATTTCTATGAAAAGATTTGAGAACGATTCTATGTTTTAAAAAAAAAAAAAACTCTTTGATCCCAATTTTGCTTTGAGTAACAAAAGAAATAGAGGCACACTTATTGGAAATGGAATTAGCAACCCAAGTTCAAATCCTGGATGAAGCCTTGGGAAAGGCCCGAATCCATTTGTTTTAAACCAGTTCTTTAGCTTTGTTTAGGCAAAGAGTTGAGGAGGAGAAGAAAAACTAAATTCAAACCAGCTGTACTCCATTTAAAAATTGACCTTGTGCTACATCCTGGACATGGTGTAATATATTAATGTGACCTGCGGGTGTGAATACGGCGGATGTTGTTGACAAATAGATTGATAAGACCGGTGTGATCATATCCACAGGTGCTGTGTATCAGAGGATGTTGACAGGATTATATCCGCTCAAGGATAATATCAACAAGGTGATTGCCGAAATGTCACCATGCCCACAGTTGTTATGTTGAAAACAGGTGCATCCGGTCGAAGATATCAGAAAATCACCTGAACAGTGGGCGTCGTTGAATTCGGTGATAGTGGCAGATGCATACGCCCACAGAACCGGGCTTGGGCAAGTAGCCAATGGGAAGCAGACAACATAACCAATGAAAAGCAAAGAAGTGAGATGTGGGCATAACCATGGTTAACGAAAAAGAGGAATTGCTGCAGGTCACGTGAGAGTTGTAGACGATGTAAGTTCCCGAATTTCAGCTAAAGTCAGTTGTTCACTGGCTCGTCCGTCTCCCGGCAGCTCCTCCATGTACACAAACTCTGTGATTGCTTTCTGCTCCACACAAGTATCATCGCCGAAAATAAAGATATAATCTTATATTTTTATATACATACGTGTTCCTCATTGATAACAACACAATGTACTATACAACAATGGGAGGGGAGTTAGATAAATACCTAGTAAAAAAAAACAAAACACCAGGACACTGGTGCTGAGGTTCCAGTGCTGGAGCTTTGAAAAGTGTGGGTTACCTTTTTATTGTGATTATTCCTAGAGTATCTATTAGGGTCACTTGATACTTTATGAGTATAGACAAAAAAAAAATTGCAATGGAATGTTGGAAATATAAATAGTTATGATTATCATCAAACATTTACAAAGCCTGGTTTGTTTACAAAAACTTTCCTTAATCCCCAATGATACTTGCATCAGAAAAATAAGGCCTAAAAAAGTTTGACTTTGGCTTACCTTTAGTGCACCTTTAACCTGGACTATTAGGAAATAATTCTTATAAAGGAGACACTTGTATTGTATTTTTTTTCCTTTTCATTTCAGGACAAAGATGAAACATTTGAATTTCCTGACATATTTGAAGGGAAGGCACCATACAGTCAGACAGAAATAAAGGATTATAAAAAACTGAGTAATGAACAGAAAAGAGAAAAACAAAAACACTGGGACAAAATAATGGTTCCTCCTTGGTTTCGTTAACTTTTGAAAGTACTAGAAAGTGTGTTTGAATGAATGTGTGTACAAGAAATAAAAACATTTGAAAAATATTTTCTTGTTTTATACCTGCTCTTATTAGTCAGAAATTAAGACAATACAATTGATTGTTGTAAGGGATTTGTTTAAAAGATTTGATTTGAGCTTCTGTAAACTAATGGTTGTACATAGATCAGTCAGTAAAACAGGACTCCTTTCAGCTAATCCATTCCCAATCCAAGCTGTTCCTTCCAGTTATATATTAATGTCCCAAATGATTAACAAAAGAAAAAAAAAAAAGACTAAGAATTAAAAGATGAAAAAAATATGAGTCAAAGTTAATAAGAAAAAAAAATGATTACTTGAGCTTCATCTAAAAATAAATTAATATAGAAAAGACAATTGTTCAATAGACCAAATCTTAACTGAACTTGTTCACACAAATATATTTGCACAAAACTCCATCTTTTTAAACCACCTCTGCTCTTATTGATATACCCACCCAGTATCCTACGTACCTGCTTATAAAGATTATCTCTTAGCATCTACAAGTTAGGTCAAGAATAATAATGGTTAACAATCCTTCATTTAAAAAAAATAATAAAAGTTAAAAAAATAACTCCCTACAACTTATAATATTCAGAATACTCAAGAGCTAAAATAGAAATACATTTGAAAAAAAACAAAAAAAAAACTTATGAACCTTCACTGAAATATGCAAATCCTATGAAAGCAGTTTAAATTTATAATATCAATATTTTCACATGATAAAGAATACAAAAATTGTACTATTATTTGTTTCAAAAACATTATCAAAAGGCTTAATCATGGACAATTATATTCCTCCACCTCCAAAAATCAAAAAAACCTATACCAATTTGATGGCATAACAACTCCTTATGAGATATTTAATGCCAAAATTTGATTCATTTTTAGATGTTTGATTATGATTATAAATGTTTCTAATATAACTAATTTGCAGTTATAGTTTCAAATATTCTTATCTAACACTAATAATTCATACATCATTATATGGTTGGGTGTGTTGACATATCAATCCTTGTGGGTTATTTAATGCCAAATTCTGTTTATACTCATGAAATATATGATTTACAAACATAGTTTGTGGGTAACAATTTTTAAACAAGCCAAAGCACATTTGTTTGCACATGGTTAAATGGTTTCAAGCATTGCTTTCTATCACTAATTGTTCTATTTGCCAGTTAAATGGTTTCCAGTATAGTAAATGATTAAAACAATTTTGAGACCTTACAGGTACTACCACTCCAGGTCAGAGTTAACCTTGGAATATTGACCAAAAAAAGGGGGAGGGGTACTCCACATTCACCATCAGAAAATTTAGTGTCATATCCAGGTCATTAGTTGTGGGGTGATGTTACCCCCTATGCAGAGATGTAGTTGGCATATACTAAAGCCTCAGCTAACTGAGCTGGCCTAATATCAGGTTGTCAGAATTAGATATCTTCTTTGATACCATCCAATAATGTAAATCACTTATCTAAATTTAAAAAAAAAACAACAAGAGAATCAATATTAAGAAAATTTATTCAATTATCCAAGCTCAACTTGTACTTGCTGACCAAAAATAGAGGCGTTGATCACCAGCCACAACCAGGATTGGGAGTCTCAGATGCCAGGATAACCCAGACCCCACAGGGTAAGACTGCGACATCAGAAGCTGGAGAAAAAAAATTATATGTAGACGTTAAGTATGAAATCTTTGTTAATAATTACAATTCAAAATTAAATTTGGTAATAATTTATAATCATTTCTCAAATGAGTTGAATTAGAATAGATGACAGTACATACATTTGATCCACTACTTCAAATAATTTTATAAGTTGAATAGAGACATAAAATCTATCATATTTAAGCTTTGTAAAATCTAGGTTTAGTTTCTTTAATGACATCAACTCCTCATGGCTTATTTAATGCTGAAACTTATTGCTGTTCTTTCTTTTCATTCACAATAATTATATTTTTCTTTATGTGTTTTGGTTTAAAATGACATTTACCAATAAATCATAAATTCATTGACCAGTGATAAAAAGATATATATATATTTATTATAGAGTTGGTTGGGTTTTATGGCATATCAACCTTTGTAGATTATTAAATTCTAAATCCATTTTTATCCAAATAATCTGTTCTATTTCATACAATTCAGTTTAGTATGAGTTACTGTTTAATTGTCAAAAACATTTCTATTTCAAGCTATTCAGTTTAGTATAAGTATAAATTTTGTTTACACACAGTTAAATGTCAAAATAGTTCTATTTCAAACAATTCAGTTAAGCATAAGTACAGTTTCAATGATAAAAACTGTTCCATTTCAAATAATTCAGTTTAGCATAAGTACCCAGTTTAAATATCAAAATAGTTCTATTTCGAGCAATTCAGTTTAACTATTTGACCCATAGATAGGACCCTATCAGGTGCTACTACTCCAGGCCAGAGTGAACCTGGGAACAATGGCAATCAAGTGGTACTCCACATTACTCAAAGCTCCAGCATTACTGGAGCCTTACCATCAGATTGTTTAGTGTCACATCCAGGACACTGGGAAGTCTTACCTCTCTGCAGAGATGCAGTCGGTGTATTCTACAACCCCAGCCAACTGGGCTATATATATATATATATATATATATATATATAGGGAGAAAGAGAGCATTTTTGTCATTTTGAGTATATTGTAGAGAATGAAAAATATGGAAATCACTTGATACGAGGCCTAGTGGATGGGGGAGAACAGACCAGCCAAAATTCAAATTTTTTCATGGAGGCACTGATGATGTTATAGATATTGTGGTACAATAATGAGCATTCGTGGATGTGAGTATATATTTCCCAAGTACTTTCTGCCCAACCTTAGACCATCAGGGGAGGATGAATTACAAAAGTTACATCACTTTAGTATGTGCATTACTACTTTGTGAACATAACAGACATTTTTCGTCTACATATTTTTTGGTTAATCCTTTCGAATTACCATATCGATCTTATGATATTCAGCGGGAATCGGTTGACATATACGGATGAGTTAGTGAGGGTCTGTGTGTGTTGGAGGGGAATTATCTCCAGCATCTTTGAAGTGGCGCCAGAGTGTCTAGAAGACCTTCCTTTGTCTATTTTGGCACAAAGCTGTGCCCACATGAATTTGCAAGACAGGACGAAGGACGTTGAGCACTCAGGAATGAGACGCCAGAGTAGAGAGTCAGACATTCAGGCCAGCAAGGGAAGACAATGACCAGATGAGTCAGCATCTTTAGTAGCTGTGTAGGATTTTTGCCGAGTTCTTGCAATAGCCACATATAACACACACAGGAATGCTAAAAGTGCCAAACTTCACCTTCCTGCATTTTGCAATTCTGAATCTGTATTTGTAGTTTCTTCCTTCTATTTGTTGTTTGCTATTTTATTATTTTTTTGTTCAACCTGTGAAATGCCCACTCAGCCAAGTATGAGAAGAAATAACGGGGTCCACACCACTAGATGAACGGCCAAAACAAACAAAACTGCCATGTGGGTTGTTTCATATTGTCATAGGAAATGAACTCTGTGATCTCAAGTTCAAATCCTGGACAAAGCAGTTTGCTTTTCATCTAACATTGATACCCTAAGGGAAGGTATGCATCCAATTATTCTCCTTCGAGCTAAGGGTAAACAGCAAGGTAGACCATGCTCTTTAACCTTCTTTAGGCAACCAGTCTAAGAGAAAGAAAACTCTGAATTCAAACCTGTTAAAATTCACTTAAAAATTGGCCGTCTTGCATCCTGCTTGTTTTGAGGGTTTGAGAAAATATATAAATCCAATTTTTTTTCCTGATTCTTGCTGAATGTGGCCTTCTATTATGGAGAGACACAACATTTCTCTAAATGACAAGTGTGAGGCTTTTTCTTAGCAGGCCTCCATGTACATGTTGCCACTGTTGAGAGTTTGCATTGAGTGTCCGATTGCAGTTTAAAAACTCAAAATCAACGATACCAGCGACCCCACCATACGCACAACAGTTTTTTCTTGGAAGTTCTGCCTTTGGGATAAACTGCAGAGATTCTTCATTGCCTTTTGCATTGACAATTTGTCATAAAAGACCAATTTTTCATCACTTGTAATGATATTCTTGAGAAACAGGTAATTTCTCTGCCTTGAAAGAAGACTTGTTGCTATGGCTATGAAACCTTCCTTATTCTTCTCACTAAGAGTATGAGGAAGCCAAATGCCCAGCTTGCTCACTTTTTCTATTTTTTTTTTCAAGTAGCAGCAGATTATTGATGTCAAGTAATAATTCCCAAGTACTTTTATACAGATTGCATTCCATCTTAAAAGCATCTTGATCAGGATTTGATGAGCATTCTAGTCTGGGTTCATCTCTCAGTATCACCTGAACAAAACTTTAAATATCAGTTTCAAACTTGGTGATCAGTAATAATATTTTGGTCATATACACTACAAATTTTCTTAGCTGTTTCTGTAGCATTTTTGTAATTCTTAAACTCCCACAAAATTACATGTGGAATATGCACTTTCAGTTCCTTCATTTTAGGGTCGGGAGATCAAAAATAAAATTATGAGCCGCACTCTTTCAATACTGAAACAAGAATGGCCAGTGAAGGTACTCTACTTAGGCAATTTACGGTTGCATTTAAAACATGGGAAGTCTGAAATGCATAATTAAAAAAAAAAAGAAAAAAAAAGCAAATTATTTATGATTCAACCTTAGATATACATTTACCTACCCCTCCGCACAAGCAGTATGTGACACAAAGTCAATTTTTAAGTAGAGTTTCACAGGTTTTCCTTCTCCAAGGCCAGTTGCCATACCAAGTTTGAAGACCACAATCTGCCCTACTATTTACCTATAACTGGAGGGAGAATAATTGGATGTATACCTTTCCCAAGGGTATTAGTGCTATGTGAAATACAAACAGCCTTGTCCAGGATTGAACTGATGTTACCGAGTCCATTTCCTATGATAGTATCCATTACACCACAAACAACACTAAAGATATATATATATATATATATATATATATGAAAAAATCATATCAATTTGATAGGTTTATAAAGAAGGATAAAAACACTCAATATAAGAATTGAGCGGTTAATTTTCTAAGTATCACAAAGTGCATTACATTATATGATTATTTTATCAAAAGATAGTTTTGATGTATTTAATAGATCCTGTGATATCATTGGTTACATAAACAGCTAATAGATATTCATGAAACTTTGCTTATTCTGCAAGAAGATTGCAAGTTTAGGTTACCTTGTGAAGATTGTATTCACTATAATTCTAATGGTCTTTATGAATACCTTCTAATCACAACTTTATAGTTTTGTTTTACGGCATATCAACCTCAAAGGATTATTTAATGCCAGCTGAGCTTTTGAAATTGATGGTATTTTTTTTTTTGGTATATTTTGTGGGAAAAAAATTTTTTTTTATAAGTATTTCTTTAAACACACACATTTTTTTTTTTTTTTTTTTTTTTTTTTTTACACATTTTTTGTTTAAACATTTATTATAAGTATTTTTTAACATTTTTTGTAGAGAAGTTTTTTTAAAATTTTGCTGTATAAGTGAACTTCCTTTAAGTATCCAAGTTTTTGGAATTTATCTGATAGAAAATTTGTTTTAAGTTTGTTGCTTGGTAATATTTTTGTCGTATCATCAAACTGATATAAATATATTTTGTTCAAGCAATAAAATCATCAAATTACCTGTTGTTGTTTAACACTGAATACTTTTAACTGACATCCTGGGTGTCCTATTGTGGCCAGGAGATTATCTGAACATCTGCACCAACGAATTTGTTGGATTCCTTCTGTGTGGGCCTGTTTCTTGTCAGCGGGGGCACTGAAAAAAAAAAAAAAAAAAAAAAAAAAAAAAAAAGTTTTTTTTTTTGTTTTGTTTTTTTAAAAAGGAAAAATTTTCTTTAAAATATTTCCCTTGGCATTTAACACATTTATTCCAGCGAATCTTTTATTGGCCAAAGAATCTTTGAAACTCCTCTTAACATAGTGTAAAGCTATGTCATCAAACTTTTTTTTTTTTTAATGCCCTCCAATCTTACTTTTGAGATGAGTTTTCAGTTTAGAAAAGAAGAAAAAGTGCACAAAGCTGAAGGTCTGGTGAGTATGAAGGTTGATGCATTTGCACAGTCTTGTGTTTCACCAAAAATATTTTGTTTGAAAAGTAATGAGACTGGCTTTATAATTTTCCTTTTTAAATTGGCAATGACTCATTTAGATATCATGGCATGACTTTATTACATAAACTGGTCAGCTGTGCACACTTATTGAATCTATGAATGATTGATTTAACAGCATGTCAGCCTGTTATTTTATGGCAAAAGATTGGTTGGGTTTTATGGCATATCAACTTTTGTAGGTTATTTAATGCCAAATCCATTTTTATAAAAATTATCAGTTCTGTTTTCTGGTAACAACAAAATCACTACATTCTATTAGAATGTGTTTAACAGTATAGAACGTTTGACATGCTATGCATTATGGTTGGTTTTCTTGTTAAGTAAAAAGGAGTGTTAGACATGTGTTATATACCCTACCTATGAACATTAATGACTATGTCCCATTCCTCATAAATATATTGGACACTATTGTGAGAGAGTGAAAATATACTAAGTAGTCACCACTAGCAGCAGTTACCTTCTTTCTGCTGCTAGCAAGTATTGTATTTTGTTAATGTTATAAAGATTTCCATTTCATTTCTAACCTCTGTTTTGGTTATTTCTCATTTACTAACCTTTTTTGTTAGATTACAATTTGTGTGACTGATACTTAGTCAGAATATAGTGACATTTCTTTCAGTAACCCGGTTTCCATTCTCTTATGTTGGGTTTTATTTGCAAGAGCTTATTGTGTATGTTGTTATTCCAATCTTCTTGTTGGCATTTTTTATGGAAGAACATGTTGATTTTGATCTTTTGGTCTATATACAGGATTTTGGATCTGTCAGGAGTCATTTTTAGTTAGCTTTGTCATTTACTCTTATTTTTATGTGGCTCAGGATCAAGCAGAAGATGATCTTCTTTGAGTTGTACATGTAGTTTGAATCTAGTCACAATACTTTTGATTTGGTTTGGTTGTGTTTTATGGCATATCAAAACTTGTGGGTTATTTAATGCCAAATCCTATTTATACACATATATATTATATATATGATTTGTAAGTGAATAGTTTGTAGGTAACCATATTTACCAACCCCTCCACTCGGGCAGGATAAGACACAAGGTCAATTTTTAAGCGGAGTTTAACAGGTTTGAATTTATAGTTTTCCTTCTCCTAGACTAGTTGCCTCACCAAGGCTGAAGAACCTAGTCTGCCCTACTATTTACCCATAGCTGGAGGGAGAATAATTGGATTCCTACCTTTCCCAAGGGTATTAGTGCTATGCGAAATGCAATCAATCTCGTCCAGGATTTGAACTCATGTCGCCGTGTCCATTTCCTACGACGATAACGATTACACCACGGGCACCTCCAAATAGTTTGTAGGTAACACGTTTTAATGAGCCAGAGATCATTTGTTAAATGGTTTCAAGTATTGCGATTTATTGTTTGCACACAGTTAAATGGTTTCAAGTATTCCTATGTAACACTCACAATTATATTTGATATCATTCATTTGTTTGCACACAGTTAAATGGTTATACAGTTTTATTTGACCCTAACAGGTACTACCACTCAGAGTCAGAGTGGACAAGGGAATAATGTCAATGAAGAGGTACTCCATATTCCCCAAAGCTCCAGGACTGGAGTCTCACCATCAGATACTGTTTCATGTCATACCCAGGACACTAGTTCTATTTGACCCATAGATGGGACCCTAACAGGCCTAAGCACTTTGGGTCAGAATGGACTAGGGAGTAATAGCAATAAAGGGCTACTCCCCAGAACTCAAGGACTGGAGCCTCACCATCAGATAGCTTAGTCTCATGTCCAGGACACTCATAGCAGAGATGCAGTCGACGTATTCAACAACCCCAGCTGACTGGCCAGCCAATACTTTTTTGATCCTAACTTGCATGAATGTATTTTCATTTTTGTTGTAGCATTTATATATATATATATATATATATATATATATATATATATTATCAGTATCAATGTGTACCAACAGCATGGATTCCTTTGACTCTCTCATCATCCATTCCAATCAGCTATTGCTCTCAGTAAATCCTCTAGATGGTATCCAGTGTTTGCAGAGGGCTAGGTAATGTAAGTTTTCGTTGGTCAACAAGCACTGGAGTATCTATGCGTAGGAATCCACAGGAGAATGTTACTTATGAGTTCGTTCTGTCTTCTTCAGCAGTACCCGTTTTGTTCGTTTTACTTGAATGGTTTAGATGATAGGAGGTAAGTGGCCATACAGCTGTTGTTTTATAGAGAGGATAGATATTAGCAGCAGCAGCTAAACCTGCTTAAGTATGATTACACCAAAGATTTATAAGGTTTCTCTTCATCTCACTATTTCTAGTTACAGACAAAAAATAAATATGCTAATATAACATCAAATCTACCTGTAAAATTACAGTAACCTAGAAACAGAGAAATACTGGAAAGATTCAAAATCCACCATGAGTTACCCACCTTGAAACGGAGGAGTCAAAAAGTAGCCAGTCTGTTGATGCTCCAGCTGTGATTGCAAGAGAGTTCATGTGGCACCAGTCCGCAGACATTAAAGGTGATTGGCCACAATCAAGGGACATGATTGGTTGTTGGTTATGAAGACTGAAGAAACGCAAAATGCCATTCTTTTGAGCAACCAGGATCTGAAGGAAAAAAAAAAAAAAAAAAAGAAATTTACACACATGCACACACACTAATATATATATTTGATTAAAGTCCACAAACAAGGAATTTAAAGGTGTTTTTTGCCTTCCTTGTTGCTAAGTGAATGTAGGTCAATGGTTATAGTCTGAGCAATCTGAAAATGAAGAATATACAGCTGATCCAGAATACACATGCAATAGAAGGTGCTGGGGTGTAATGGTTATAGTCATAGGAAATGGACACGGCAACACGAGTTCAAATCCTGGACGAGATTGATTGCATTTCGCATAGCACTAATACCCTTGGGAGAGGTAGGAATCCAATTATTCTCCCTCCAGCTATGGGTAAATAGTAGGACAGACTAGGTTCTTCAGCCTTGGTGAGGTAACTAGTCTAGGAGAAGGAAAACTCTTAATTCAAACCTGTTAAACTCCGCTTAAAAATTGACCTTGTGTCATATCCTGCCCGAGCGGAGGGGTTGGTAAATATGATAAACGTGCAATAGAAATAAAACAAAGTGTTTGGTAGATCAACACACACTGCTTAACATATCAAAAGTTGAGCAAAAAATATTGATTTGGTTTTATGGCATATTAACCATTGTTAGTTATTTAATGCCAAATCCTGTTTTTATATATATATATATAAAAATGTATGATTTGTAAAAACATTTTGTAGATACACAGTTAAATGATCAAAGTTTGATTTCTAACAATTTAATTTAGCATAAGTCAACAAAATTAAATGGTTCCAAGTATTGCTTTGTATCACTAACAGTTCAATTAAAGATCAGGGATTTAGATGATCAAACAGTTGTATTCCTAACAATTCAGTTTAGCATAAGTCATTTGTTTGCATTCAGTTTAAATGTCAAACAGTTCTATTTGACCCATAGATAAGACCGTATTAGGTGCTACCACTCCAGGTCAGAGTGAACTTAGGAGTGATGGTAATGAAAGGGTAATCTACATTTCCCAAAGCTCCAGCATTACTGGAGCCTCACCATCAAATTGTTTAGAGTCATATCCAGGACACTCGTTTGGGGGTGTCTTACCCCTTTGCAAAGGGGTAAGACAGTATATTCTACAGCCCCAGCTGACTGGACTGAAAAAAAAAAAAAATAATTTGATGTTTTCCTGCAAGGAAGGATCATCTTTCTGGATTTAGTACTGAACTGGATTGAGTAATTCTTATTGCCTTGGGACTTGATGCCAACTCTTTGCAAATTAACTGAAACTAAAACTCTTTTTTTTACAAGTTTATTCTCTATGTTGTCATTTAATATGACATACTTTCCAACAAGTGATGTCAAAAATAGCTTATTAGTGTATATAAAATTAATCCAAAATCTTCCATTTTCTAACCATCCTCGTATGTAAAGTAAAGTAAAGTTGGCGACCATGGTCGAGGGTGACCCGAAAGCTCCCTTTTCGATAGCTACTACACCAAGGTGTAGGGGAGGGCGCAACTCCTTTCCCTGGACTGCTCCACTTTACCCTTGATCCGTACCTTATAATGCTGAGTGTTAAGCAAGGAGGCATCAAGTACCATTTTTAAAGTCTTTGGTATGACTCGACCTGGGATTGAACCCAGGTCTCCCGGGCCATTGGCGAACACTCTAACCGCTAGGCCAATGTCCAAAAATTAAAATCTTATTAAAAATTGGTAGCATACATATTAGTCAGCATATTACAAACAACGCAAGTTATCAAAAGAACTTTGATAACTTGTGTCACTGTAATATGCTACAAAGTCAGAAAAACTTTCATTATCAAAGCCTCAAAATTCACAGGAAGAATTTTTAAGCTATTTATTTTTGGAAAAAAAAAAAAAAAAAAAAAAAAAAAATAAGAAGAAAAAAAAAGCATCTTATATAGTAGCATAATTTGGCTAAATAAAAGCAGCTTACTAATATGGATTAGTCAGAGCAAAGACAATTGATATTTATTTACATTCAAGAATTTTGTTTTTCAATGAACATCATCATTTTGATACATTAAAAAAAATAACAGACAAAAAGCAATGGTTTCTCCTGTCAGTTGATTTTGAGTCTTGGAGTCATAAACTCTCAAACCCTGAGTTAGGCAGTTTGTTTATTTGTACATAAATATGAGCAAAGAAAGAATACAACCGATCATCTCATTAGGAAAGACAATTTGTTTTACTTTTAGTAAGCATAAAAACTAGGGTGAGTCAAATGTTTTGCAATATTTTGGTAACATGAGGCACAATTCTCTTTAATGACGTATCAACCTTTCAGGATCATTTAATGCCAAAGCCATTCATGGAGAAGAACATTAATGGTACTATTTAACCAATATCTCGGACTGCAACTCTGGATGCTTTTGCAGAGGTCATGAAGGTTTTTGGTTTGGTTTGGTTTCATATGGGTTATTTAATGCCAAATCCTCTCTCTCTCTCTATATATATATTTTAAATGTATAGGATTTGATTTGATTTGGTTTTATGGCATATCAACCACTGTAGGTTATTTAATACCAATTTCATTTTTATACATATAAACAGTTCTATTTCAAACAATTCAGTTTAGCATAAGTACACTGTTTAGTTCTATTTAACCCATAGATAGGACCCTATCAGGTGCTACCACTCCAGACCAGAAAGTGATGGTAATAAAAGGGGTACTCTGCATTCCCTAAAGTTCCAGCATTACTGGAACCTCACCATCAGATTGTTTAGTGTCATACCCAGAACACTCATTGGGGGAGTCTCGTCACTCTGTAGAGATGCAGTCGGTGTATTCTGCAGTACCCAGCTGACTGGGCCAAGGTCATGTACGTGATGAACCATACTGGACTTTGAGATACTGAGATCACCCAATACTCTCCAAGTGCTACACACCAGAATTGACTTTATGGCTTGGAGTACAGCCTTGGAATCCACATCTTACCTGATTGTCAAGGTTCTTACAACCAGAGTGAAATTTCTTGAACTATCAGTAAATTTCTTGAACTCTACTGTAAACATTAGTGTTTTTACTTTTAGCACAGGAATTGTTTTTGGTTGCTTCCACAGCATTAGGGTCAAATTCAAACTTGTAAAGCAGAGGTTCCTAAATTAAATCATGTTGCATGTTCATCTGTGAGGCTTTCAAATCACATATGGAGTGAAGCAATGCATGTCAGCACAATACTACCAACCCCAATGGGTACCAACCATGGCTTGAACTGCTACTAAATGCGCCACGAGTTAGCACATACCAAAATACTGCAAATCTTTTTACTCACCCTAGGAGTTTGTCTGATGCATCAAGTCGAGATAAAGATTATGGTTAAGAGAAAAAAAAAATCCAAGTCTTAAATGTTTCTCTCAGAAATTTCTATTTCACATTTTAAATCTTAAAAAAAAAAAAAATAAAAAATAAAAAAAATAAAAAAAATTACAAGACTCCTCCCTGTAGCCTCAGAAAAAAATTATAAAATATGTTTTAAAAGATCTGAAATACCTTTTTGGGTTCCTCGTGATGCCAACAAACACTGACCCCTGGAAACATGAGATAGAAACACATGGACTCTTTAGTTTCGCTACTGTCTTTGTCTTTCTCCCACACTCGGCAGGTGTTATCATCTCCAACACTGGCAATCTGCTGACCCAGGTTAGGCTCGTAAGCAACAGCATTAATGAAACTCTTGTGACCTTTCAGGATCTGAAGATGAGAGATCAAAGGTCAAGGAGGTTGGAAAAAATATCATTCAGGAATTTTTAAACATGAAAAAGAGGAAAAAACTGGTGAAGAAATAATTTTATCTGAATTATAACCATCTGATTTTTGTAAGTAACACAGCAAAAATAGCACATTGTAGCACGGTTTTTGATAGCACATAAATACTCAGAGAAAAATAAATTTGTGTTTGCACTCACCCCAATCACTATAATTTCTAAAGAGTTATAACAATGAAATATTTATTATAGAGTACTTCTCTTTATTTGCATATAAATTATAACTAGTTGGACCCATGGAAATTCCACAGAATTTACATATTAATACCCTTGTTTGTAATTCAGTATCTACCCTAGTAACTTATGTTAGATCATTTGAAAAATGGTACCATGTAAACCAATACTAATTGCAGCATGATTAGATGATTATTCCCTACTACCAATTAAACCTGGTGAGGAGTATGGCTCGACATCTAGTAGGGTGAAAAATAAGATCTATCAATGGGTGGATGAACCATCTTGTGGAGTTTACAGCCATCTAACATACTCATGCTGTGAAGTGCAAGAAAGGCCTACATATAGGAGAAGAGCACTGATATAAAACTGGGAAGTGATGGACCCCTATCTTTTGTTAAAGTATCTAATTAATAATAATCATTTGTTTGCACACAGTTACATGGTTTCAAGTATTCCTATCTAACCCTAATGATTCTATTTAATAATAATCATTTGTCTGCACACAGTTACATGGTTTCAAGTATTCCTATCTAACCCTAATGATTCTATTTAATAATAATCATTTGTCTGCACACAGTTACATGGTTTCAAGTATTCCTATCTAACCCTAATGATTCTATTTAATAATAATCATTTGTTTTGCACACAGTTACAAGTATTCCTATCTAAAAACAGTTATACGGTTACAAGTAACTAATAATAATAATCCTTAGTAAACAATTATAGCTTTGAGTAACTTAATATATTTGCATACAGCTATATGGTATCAAGTATTCCTAACAAATATGAAAACTATTTAAACAGATCTATTTGATCCACTCCTGGTCAGAGTGGATCCAAGAATAATACCAATGAAGGGATTATTCCATACTCCCTAGAGCTCTAAAACTGGAGCCTTACCACTGGAAGCAGTTTATTGTCATACCTAGGACACCCCTTTGTCATGGTGAGGGGTCTTTCTACAGTTAACTTATCCTGTGTCCTGCCAACAGATGTTACTATGTTGGATTTTGGGTGAATAGTTAGGTACACGAGACTCGTTAGCCTTAGTATGGCAAGCAAACTAGGAGAAGAAAAACTTTGAATTCAAAAAAGCTGTACTCTGCTTAAAAATTGAGTTTGTGTTACATCCTACCCATAGCAGAGAGATTGGATAAATATATATAACATTGTATTTTGATCAATTTTATTCCACATTGACACTTTTTAAATGACAATTTAAAAATCATTCAATGGTCCATAAAATGAGGACTCACCTCAACATCTGGTTCGGCTTTCAAATTAAGATTTACAATTCTCAGATTGTGGTCCATACCTGCAGCTGCAAATCTGGAAAAAAAAGGAAATGTTTTAAAACAGAATTACCTTTTATCCTTTCACCAATCAAAACAAAAACTCTACATTAAGCAACACTTTTTACCAAAATGTTCTGAGCCATTTTAAGCTACACTACAGCCATTAAGTAAACACAAAGGATTAAAAAAATAAATAAATAAACAAGTAACCTGTAATAAAATTTGAACTCTCTTCATGGGACTCAATGATACCTTATCAATTTTTCTTTTTTTTTATGTCTTCTTTTCAAAGATTTCAGTTTCAGGTTCACAATTTCTCACAGTCTCCAAACATAACGTGAAAAAGTGTTTAACAAATGCTAACTATTATTCAGCTTGCTTCTTGTTTTGCATTTTGCTTTCTTACTTGCTTCTTGCTAGATCAGATCTATATTCATGTAGGTATACAGTGAAACTTTCATTTATTTTTACATGATATCATTATTGAAAACATATTTTTTACCTGTTTGTTTAATTGATCTCTTCTGGAGCCAATGTTCTAATGATGTCATATACAAGTTGTTTTTTTTTTTGTTTTGTTTTTGATTACATGGAGAAAGTATCTAATTGATACTAAAACTATGATTCAAAGTAATTTGTCAAGACTCACTGACATCATCAAAAAGAAAAAATTAGAGTAGTTTGTTCATGTTGTATATAAAATATAATGCTATAGTGACCATTCATACATGAATGGCTTTACAGACAGAAAAACCACCAAAGCGATGGAGTGACCTAATAAGAGGATGCAAAATTATCTCTGCTAACACCAGAAAGACTAGTTAAAGACCATTTGACCATAACAACTAACCTGCTATGGCTTGGTTGGTTTTATGGCATGTCAACCCTTCTTGCTAAAGTCAATCTTTATTTTTTGCAAGACATTATATGGCTTTGAGAACCTAAGTAATCATTTGTAAAGAATTAAAGTTTCAAGTAACTATGTTTGTCCATCATATTCAATGACTGAAATTAACTAAGCCAAAGATTAGCAATTGAACTAGACCAGTGATTTGTTTATAGTGGTAAAGGCTTGTGTAGAACCAGCCACACTTTTTGGATGAGCTGATAACAGAGGAATGGGGCACTCGCAAGACTGCTTACACAGCTGATTTGTTTATAGTGGTGAAGACTTGTGTAGAACCAGTGTAACTTTTTGGACAAACCAATAACAGAGGAATGGTGCACTCACTAGACTGCTTACACAGCTGATTTGTTTATTGTGGTGAAGGCTTGTGTAGAGCCAGCGTAACTTTTTGGACAAACCAATAACAGTGGAATGGTGTACTCGCTAGACTGCTTACACAGCTGATTTGTACATTGTGGTGAAGGTTTATGTAGAACCAGCCACACTTTTTGGATGAGCTGATAACAGAAGAATGGTGCACCATGTGCCACATATTTTTTGAAACACAATCTTTAGGTACTGCATTCAGCATTGATGATGACCATTTCCTAAGCTGAAAGCTAAACAAATCCATTAGGTAGGTAATATGTTTACAGTGATGAAGGCCAGTGTAAAATCAGCCACACTTTTTGGATGAACTGATAACTGAAGAATGGTGCACCATGTGTCACAGATACTCCAAATAGCACTCTTTAGGTTTTGGATTCAGAGTTTTCCTTCTCCTAGACTAGTTAGAAGAAATTTATGTCTTTCTTAAGGCATGGCACGTAGCAAAATGTAACGAAGTGCAAACAGCTTTATTTATGAGTTGAACTCGAGTCCATTTCTTATGGACCTTTGACTATTCTTAATACAAATTTATATATAAGGCTAAAAATATAAGGCTCTACAATGCTGAGTGTTAAGCAAGGTGGCATCAAGTACCATTTTTTGAGTCTTTGGTATGACTCGACCTGGGATTGAACCCTGGTCTCCCAGACCATTGGCAAACACTCTACTCATCAGGCCAATGGCCCAGTAGTTATATAGACTAACCATAAATTTATCTATCCCACTTTTTATTGCATTAATTAACACAGGCCTAACAATAAACTATGTTTTCATGAGGACTTATGAATTAAAAAATATTGTTAAGAGGTTAATGTTAATGACTACCAGTTGGCCAATGTTCATGCTACAAATGTAAACACTGGAATTTGTTGGGGTTTTTTTTTACCAGAAAACATAAATGAAAAAAAAAAAGCCATAACTTTAGTTTCTAGCATGTAAATTTTTAGCTAGTTGTCTACTTTATATGATTTAAAAAAGATTTGGTTTAATTAACCTGATGGACACAAAATAAAGGTTCAGTTTAGCATTATATTTATATTGTAAACTAAATTCCTTGTAAAAACTTTTTTTTAATTTGGAATTTTTAAAAATATGCTAGAAACATGCTCTAATAACTTGTTCAAAGACACAGAAAATTTGGGGGCCAAATTGACACATGCAAAAAGACCGACAGATAAAAAAGTGATGTATTATAAGACGATGTTTGTTCTATCTTCACAGATAATTGCAGTCTTGATTTTCTTAAAAGAAGGGAAAAAAAAGAAACATCTTCACATCAGGGAATTAAAGCAGCAAACTCTCACACAACACAATTACCACTCTCTAAGCAATTCTGATCATACTCCAGTGACAAACTGAGACAAGATAATGAGTAATTACTTCAAAGAACTGGAAATGGCAGAGATGGCCGTTTCTGGGCTCCAGCTGAGAGCAGTAATACTGCAACCTGGCTGAAAAATCTGTAACTCTTCATAATCAATATCATCCAATTCTGGATCCTCTTCCTGAAATCAAACAAAGACAATGAATAGAAATTGAATATACAAAAATTAGCATAAACATATCTTAATTGCTAATCATCATCATCATCATCAGGTCGTGCTGGTAGCACGGATATCCCTGACCCTCTCTCGCCACTTTTCCCTATCGTTCATCGCCCCTGGTAGGTCTTCTGGACTACATCCCGTATCCTCACATAGTTGTTGAATGTATGTTTGTGCTGGTCATCCTGCTTTTGCTCGGCCATATGTGAGGGTCCATAAGAGTACATCACTTATGAGTTCGTCCCTGCTTCTCCAGCAGTGTCCTGCTGAACTCATTATCCTTCATCTTCCAATTTCTAGTTATTTCTTATTGAAATTCACCCAGTTATCAATTCTATGACAGTGAAGAATGGTACATTTTAAAAACAAGAAGAAAGAATAAGCTCCTGGTGAGACTCAAATTCATGTCTGCTTCAAATTTAAGAAAGCTTGGTTCTACATACCAGCTGCTTTTACTAACTTAGCTACAAGAACTTATTCTTTCTTCTTGTTTCCAATGTATGCTTTTCTCTGCAATTGTAGAAATGACAATTCAGGTCAGTTGTAATAAAAAGCAACTAGAATTGGAAAAATGAATAATCCTAGTTTGGTTTATTTAATGGCATAACAACAACTTTATGGGTTTTTTTAATGCTGAAATTTGATTCATTTATAGTTTAGTTTGGTTTGGTTTGGTTTCTTTGTTTAAGGGAATATTCAATCTTTGGGGGTTATTTAATGTCAAAGCCATCATTGTAAAATAACAGTAGAGATAATATTTAACACATAACTGGAGGGATAAGAGGGTTAATGCCTTTCCTAAGGGTATTAGTCTAAAAATGAACATAATAGTGTGACTAAAGTTCAAATTTGTTTACCTCGAGGCCGCAATCAAGTACTTAAGCTATTACACCATGTGGACTCTACGGATTCATTTGTAAATGTTTGATTATAATTAAACGAGATGTACTCTTATGGACCCCCACACATGGCCGTGCAAAAGCAGGACGACCAGCACGAACATACATTCAGCAGCTATGTGAGGATACGGGATGTTGTCCTGAAGACCTACCTAGGGCGATGAACGATAGGGAGGAGTGGTGAGAGAGGGTCAGGGATATCCATGCTACCAGCGCGATATGATGATGATGATGATGATAATAGAAGAGAGAGAGTAATAGAATAAAAGAAAAAAAGAGAAAGAAGGTTCAGCATATCAACCCCTTATGGGTTATTTAATGCTAAAATTTGATTCATTTGTTTGGTTTGGTTTGTTGGGTTTTATGGCATATCAACCTTTGTAGGTTATTCAACGCCAAATCCATTTTTATGTAAATAATCTGTTCTATTTAAAACAATTCACTTTAGCATAAGTACACAGTTTAATTGTCAAAAACATTTCCATTTCAAACAATTCAAGCAGTTATATGTAACAATTCAGTTAAGTATAAATACAGTTTTAATGTCGAAAAACAGTTCCATTTCAAATAATTCAGTTAAGCATAAGCACGCAGTTTAAATGTAAGTATGGTTTAATTGTCAAAAACATTTCTATTTCAAGCTATTCAGTTTACTCAAACAATTCATTTTAGCATAAGTATGCTGTTAGTTCTATTTAACCCATAGATAGGGCCCTATCAGATGCTACCACTCCGGGCCAGAGTGGACCGGGGAGCAATGGCAATGAAGGGGTACTCCGCATTCCCCGAAGCTCCAGCACTGCTGGAACCTCACCATCAGATTGTTTAGTGTCATATCCAGGACACTCGTTAGCGGGGGTCTTACCCCTATGCAGAGGTACAGTCAGTGTATTCTACAGCCCCAGCTGACTGGGCAATGATTCATTTATAGATGTTTAATTATAATCATAACTATTCATATTTTCAATATTCAATTGCAATCATTCTTTTGAAATTGAACATTTTTATTTATCAATTGTAGAATTGGTAAAGTTGTTCACATCAGCATTCAGTTGTGAAGCAAACAGAGTCACCTAAAGAATAACCCTACTTGAGAAGGAGGACTATTTATGGAGCATCTCATTGTGCTCATACGGGCACGTCATTGCATGGGCTGTGATTGGCTGCTGGTAAAATGAGTGGAGGTAATTCTCTATATATGCCAGCTTCAGTTTAGCACTGTTGCAAAGACATTATGGCGGTAAGTGCTATTATTATTCTACAAATGATAATCAGTTGTTTGTACAGTAATAAGGCATCATATATTCCTATCTAATACAAATAATTTGCACAACTATATGGTTCATTACCCTGAGTAGAATGTTTACCAATGGTCCAGGATACCATGGTTCAATCTCAAGTCGAGCCATTCCAAAGACTCAAAAAATGGTATTTGATGCCGCCCAGCTTAACGCTTAGTATTATAAGGTACAGATCAAGGGTAAAGTGGAGCAATCCAGGGAAAGGAGTAGCACCCTCCTCTACATCTTGGTGAAGTAGCTATAGAAAAGGGAGCTTTTGGGCCACCCTAAACTAAGGTCGCCAACTTTACTTATTAAAAATGAATAATTCATTTAACCCATATATGGTGCCTTAAATAGCAATACTACTCTGAATCAAATTGGACCAAGAAGTAATGACAATGAAGGGGTATTCCACACGGGGCTCTAGAACAGGAACCTCACCAGTGGATACAGCTTAGTGCAGGCACTTTCTTTCCTCATAGATATTTCCATACTTTATTACAAAATAGATTTGTACATTGCAAATATATATATATATATTTTTTTTTTTTTCAAAAATATTTAACACAATTACATATTAGTAGTTATTTACTAAGCCTAACTTAGTTGTGGCACAAGGTCAGAAATATGGTGCGCCTAGTGTACTAAAAAAAAAAAAAAAAAAACACACAACTTTGAATTTAAATATAGTTTAGTTGAAATTCGAATAATTACAGAGTAACTTCCCTTATTAACTTACAAGGAAGTGTGGAACCTTTAATAAAACGAATACAAAAATCAAGATTCAAGCATGTTTACCGCAATGGGCGCATTTTTATTTTAAATGTATTATATCCTTCTTTAAATGAAGTGTTTATAAAAAAAAATAATAAAATTTCAAGCCATTTCATTAAACTTATTGTTTGAGTTTTCAAGCACAAAATTTTTTTTTATTAGATTAAAAATGCGTTGCAAAATAAATGAATACATGAATCCTCATTTTAATAAGTGTCTTTGAATAATTTTGGTTAAATTTACATCCCATTCTATTCATATTAAAAAAAATTATCAAAAAGCTAACTTTTCAATAACCTTCAGCTATTGTCGATCCTATTATCATTAAAATCTATAGCTATGAAACACTAAAGATATATAGATTTAATCATAAAGAAAAAATAAAGTATTAGTTCCACGGATACTACTGGTAAATATTAAATACAAAAACCAAATTTCAATATTTGGTACAAAATTTTATCAAGATGAAGTCGTAAATACAAATCCCATGTAGAAGGAATAGATACAACACTAATCCTGGACAAAAGTTATGAAGAGCACTTGTTTTTGCTTTTCTTCAAATTTTTAAAGACATTTTTAATGAATTTCGTTTTTAGACATTATACTTTGTAAACAAATCTTTCTTTCAACAAGAAAGTTTTAAAAGGAAAATTTGGCACACAATATATTCACCAGTAAACCGGACATTGGCATGATGGTTAGAGTGTTCGCCAATGGCCCGGGAGACTTGGGTTCAATCCCAGGTCGAGTCATCCCAAAGACTCAAAAAATGATACTTGATGCTGCCTTGCTTAGTACTCAGCATTATAAGGTATGGATCAAGGGTAAAGTGGAGCAATCCAGGGAAAGGAGTATCGCCCTCCCCTACGTCTTGGTGTAGTAGCTATCGAAAAGGGAGCCTTCGGGTCACTCTTGACTACGGTCGCCAACTTTCCTTACTTATATTCACCAGTTGGGAGTAAAATAAAAAGTAACTTAAGTTGGTGACCTTAGTCGAGGCTTACTGACTCTTACTGAATAGATACTACACCGATGTGTAGGGAAGGGCGCTACTCCTTTCCGTGGATTGCTCCACTTTACCCTTGATCCATACCTTATAACGCTGAGTGTCAAGGAAGGAGGCATCAAGTGCCATTTTTTGAGTCTTTGGTATGACTCGACCTGGGATTGAACGCCAGTCTCCCGGGCAACTGGCGAACACTAACCACTAGGTCTATGGAAGTCTCCCTGATTTTACCGACATATTCCGAAAAACAGTTGGCCTTTTTTTTTTTTACCTTAATTCTCTTTTCCCATTTAAAAAAAAAAAAAAAAAAAATCAGAAATTCGTGGTCAACTTACAGTTTATTCACACGGAAAATAAAAGCTTATAAGTAAGTAAATGAATAACATGCCAAGTGTTTATTAAAAAATCCAATATTTTTTTAACGTCTTTTTGTTTTTTTTAAATGAAAAAATACATTTTTTAAAAATATTTTCATTTATTTAAAAGGCCGCTGTTTTTTAATTATATGTATTTATCAATTCCTCTGCACAAGCAGGCCAGGTCAATTTTTAAGCAGAGATTTACAGGTTCGAATTCAGTGTTTTCCTTCCCCTAGACCAGTTGCTATACCAAGGTTAAAGAGCCCAGTTTACCCTACAATTAACTCATAACTGGAGTAAGAATATTCTTTATTATATGAACACCAGATGTGGCTTTGGGGTTAATGTTCTACGTTCGATATGGGTTTTTTGAGGGGGAAGGGTGAATACATAGTAAATAATTTGTGAGGGAAGTAAAGAATTACTAAATAAATATTCTATAGAAGGGAGAAAGAATTATTACAGGAATATTTTGTCACACTAAGCAAAAAAACTTTGTAAATTGCTACATAAATGTTTAAAATAAGAAAATAATTTGTGCTGAACATATAAATTTTAGAAAGTTTGAAACGGTAAAATTTGCAGTCTAAGTAAACTAGAATTTTAATAAAAAAAACAAAAAAAACAAATTGAAGACTTTGAAATTTATATATTAGACTTTTTAAAGTTTCTCAAGTAGCGTAAAAAGTTAACAACAATTCAATTTACTTTATTTCTTAAATAATTTATTGTATTTTTGTTACTTTCTAGATAAAAAGAAAAAGTCATAGATAAACACAAATCAGAAAAAAGAAGTTTTTTTTTTTTTAAGTCAACAGTAGGCTGTCAAAATGTATTGACTGAAAACAAATATTTGTAGGTAATGTTATAGTTAAAAATAAACATGCAAAAAAATCATTTACAATGTGGGGTTAATTAAAAAAAACCTTCATATAACTGTTAATTCATTTCGTTACTTACAGGGAAACGGCATGATGCGATAATAATTTGGGTACTCGCGCCTATGGCCAACAATTTACTAGACAGTTCATAAGGCGAAAATTCCACCACCCGAGCAACGTCCTTACAATGGACACTGTAAGTATAATTCTTCTGATTATCAATCATACTGAAAAGATCAACAACATCAACCAAAAAAGATCTTTCCCAGACAGGTTTTAAACAAAAATACTCCGGTCGAACTTTCGCGCGATGATATCGTATGAGTTATTGTTCTTGCTTACAAGAAACTTTGGAGTTACTTCCCTTGATTTGCTATAAACCTCTTATGAATTTATTTGTTTTTTTCTTTAATTTCGCATTTCTTAGTTGAGCCAGTGGCCAGTGTTCAAGCTGAGATAGAAATCAGGATCTCAAATATCGATTCCCTTCTTAAATAGGCCCATAAATATTATCATAAACTATTGTTTCAAGAGGATGGGTGCCTTTGGTGGTGTAATGGTTAGCAAGCTAGACTAGCTTGAGTACACAAGGGAGTTTGAGTCTCATTGGGGGCTCCATTCATATGGTCGTGTGCCACATTTAAGTAAAAAGCTTAGTAAATTACTACTGTTACAAGAGCATCTCAACTGCTTCATGAATCGTCTAGTTAGAAGTAATTTACTAATCTTTTTGCTTAGATGTTGCACAAGGCCATATGAATAGGGGCACCCAATAAGACTCAAACTCACTCGCGTAGGTTTGCTAGTCTAACTTGCTAATCATTACACCACCCGAGGCGCCCATATAATTACTTAGTATGAATGTGTTGGGAGTAGGAATGAGAATATGTGTGTGGATGTGTATGTGTTTGAAATTTCACTGAGAATTTCATATACACTTTAGATACTTAATATTACCAACAAACTTGATGAACTAGATGGATAGGTAGATTAATAGAAGGCAAAATTGTGAATAACTAGTGATACTACTAGTTATTTATAATTGTACCTTCTCACTATCTCTCTCATCCTTTCATATCTATCTATCTATCTATCTATCTATCTATCTATCTATCTATCTATCTATCAATGTAGTGTACTTAATTGTTAAACTATTTCAATATTTGCTTCTGACACTTGTAGGCAGTTTCTAAGTTGATGATTCAAATGCTGATTTTTATTGCAAGCAAGCAAATGAGATTATTGTGATGCAATCTTCAATTCTCATTTTCCCCGTGTCCTTGTACTATTATAAACCAATCTCAGTAAATATCAAAAATTAAATTGATATGTCCATGTTCTGCTAAAAAATTATTAAAATACATTTTGTAATTTTTAACTATCTTAGATTTCAATTATAATAAATTATTTTATCTACTTATATATAAAATACAATGTGACTCATGTACATTAAATATATCAAGAGGCTCCAAGAGGTGCCCGTGGTGTAATTGTTATCGTCGCAGGAAATGAACACGGCGACATGAGTTCAAATCCTGGATGAGACTGATTGCATTTCACATAACGCTAATACCCTTGGAAAAGGTATGAATCCAATTATTCTCCCTCCAGCTGTGGGTAAATAGTAGAGCAGACTGGGTTCTTCAGCCTTGGTGAGGCAATTAGTCTAGGAGAAGGAAAACTCTGAATCCAAACCTGTTAAACTTTGCTTAAAAAATTGACCTTGTGTCATATCCTGCCTGAGCGGAGGGGTTGGGTAAATATGATATCAAGAGGCTCCAAGATCAGTCAGATGATGCATCTTTAATAAATTTGACACTTCAATATTTTGACTTAAAATCAATAAAGCCTAGTGATATTGTGCGGTAATGCTGGGATGCTTTGGGTTAGATGTAAGTATGCTTCAGCCACAAAACCATCCCTGGTCCCAGGTCCATCATCTGATGAAGACTTTGTTGATGGCACAGCTGTTGATTTTGCAGTAATAGTTTATGATTTTATATAATCAATTCAGAAACTTACCCTTACTATGTAGTAATGAGAAATTCTGTTACTTTGGTAATTTGTTTGACATCACTTGAAGTGAGAGAGAGAGAGAGAGAGAGAGAGAGAGAGAGAGAGAGAGAGAATTCAGTTGACTACCTAATCTCTTGGGTTTTTTAATGGCATATCAACCAATGTGGGTCACTTAATGCCAAAGCCAGCCTTGAACTTCCAGTCCTACAGTAAACATAACAATGTGACTGGAATTAAAACTTGCATACTATGATCTTATAGTCCAGTATATTTAACCATTACAGCACAGGGACTGCACCCTACCTAATCTCTCTTACTCTTGCTCTCTCTTTTTTGTCCTTTGACTTTTTTTTTTACTCCCTCACTATAACATTCTATATATCTCCTTTCTCTGCATCATTTCTCTGTTTTTTTCTTTTATCAGCTTCTTTTTCCTTCCAATTTATTCTTTCCATGCTATCCTTGTCTTTCTTCTGTTTGTTCAAATGATTTCAAATCATTTCTGTCAACTGATACTCCCATATGCTCAATATACCAACACAACTAATGCTATCAAAATTAAACTTAAGAAAGGAAACAGAAAAAATTAGTTCATTCTTTACACCAAAATCAACTAATTTCGGGGGTCAAAAATCAAATTATTGCAAACAAACTATTTCTATTAGATAGGAATATTTGAAATTATATAACTGTTGGTTGGTTGGTTGTTTGGGTTTTATGGCATATCAACCTTTGTAGGTTATTTAATGCCAACTCCATTTTTATGCAAACAGTTCTATTTCAAACAATTCAGTTTAACATGAGTACAAAGTTTAATTATCAAAAGCATTTCTATTTCAAGCTATTCAGTTTAATCAAACAATTCTAATTCAGTTTAGTATAAGTACAGATTTTGTTTACACGCAGTTAAATGTCAAAACAGTTCTAAATTAAACAATTCAGTTTAGTGTAAGTAGAGTTTCAATGTCAAAAACAGTTCCATTTCAAAGATTTCAGTTTAGCATAAGTATGTAGTTTAAATGTAAGTACAGTTTTATTGTCAAAAACATTTCTATTTAAAGCTATTCAGTTCAGTCAAACAGTTATAATTAAAACAATTCAGTTTAGCATTAGTACACCGTTAGTTCTATTTAACCCATAGATAGGGCCCTATCAGGTGCTACCATTCCGGGCCAGAGTGGACCTGGGAGCAATGGTCATGAAGAAGTGCTCCACATTCCCCAAATCTCCTGCATCACTGGAACCTAACCATCAGATTGTTTAGTGTCTTATCTAGGATACTCATTGGTGGGGTCTTACCCCTCAGCAGAGAAGCAGCCAGTGTATTCTACAGCCCCAAATTATATAAATGTGTAAAAACAAATGATTATTATTATCAAATAGGAACAGTAAGTTGAAACCATATAATTGCTTTAAAAAAGACTAATTGTGGCATTAGGTGACCCACTAAATGTTAACATTGCATAAAAACCACAGCCAAGTCAGCTGGGGGCTGCAGAATAGATAGTCTGCATTACTGCAGAGGGGTAAAATGCCCACCACACTAACAAGTGTCCTGGATATGATAAAAAAACAGCTCATAGCAAAATCCAGCTCTGGAGTTTTCGAGAATGCTAAATACTCCATTGCCATTGCTCCCAGGTCCACTATATTAGATAGCAATGTTTGAAACCATTTAAGTGAGTACAAACACATGATCAATACTAAATAAAACTATTCATGTTAGAATATTTGGAACAATTTTAACTGTGCAAACACTTGTAATATTTGTATACCAACAAATTAACTCTGGTTCATTTAGAAATAAGAATGCCTACAAATTATTGACTTACAAATTATATGTATAACTATTCAAATGTATGCAAACAAATAAGCTCTGGCTCATTTGAAAATGTTATCTACAAACTATGCATTCAAAAATCATATATAATATCTATAAAGAGGATTCGGCATTAAATAACCTACAATGGTTGATATGTTATAGAACTAAACCAAACCAAATCATATATATTTAATATGTATGTATAAAAAGGATTTGTTGGTGACCATAGTCGAGGGCGACCAGAAGGCTCCTTTTTTTTTAATAGCTACTACACCAAGGTGTAGGGGAGGGTGCTACTCCTTTCCCTGGATTGTTCCACTTTACCCTTGATATGTACCTTATATTGCTAAGTGTTAAACAAGGCAATATCAAGTACCATTTAAAAAATTTTGGTATGATGTGACCTGGGATTGAACCCAGGTCTCCCGGACCACTGGTGAACCATTGGCAAACACTGCCTATGGCCCGGGAGACCTGGGTTCAATCCTAGGTTGAGTCATACCAAAGACTCAAAAAAATGGTACTTGATGCCTCCTTGTTTAACACTCAGCATTATAAGGTAAGGATCAAGGGTAAAGTGGAGCAATCCAGGGAAAGGAGTAGCACCCTCCCCTACACCTTGGTGTAGTAGCTATGGAAAAGGGAGCCTTCAGGTCACCCTCAACTATGGTCGTCTTCTTTACTTTGACTTTTATAAAAAGGATTTGGCATTAAATAACCTACAATGGTTGATATGCCATAAACCCAAAGCAAACCAAATCCTATATATTTAATATATATGTATAAAGAGGATTTGGCATTAAATAACCTACATTGGTTGATATGCCATAAAACCCAACCAAACCAAATCCTATATATTTAATATATATATATAAAGAGGATTTGGCATTAAATAACCTACAATGGTTGATATGCCATAAAACTAAACCAAACCAAATCATATATATCTAATAAATATATATAATAAGGATTTGGCATTAAATAACCTACAATGGTTAATATGCGATAAAACTCAACCAAACCAAACCAATAAAAACCAACCAGCCAACAAATGGCAACAGAGAGGTACCAAAGAAGCTTGCCCAGTTGGCTTGGGCTGTAGAATACACTGACTCCACCTCTGTAGAGGGGTACGCCCCCACCAATGAGTGTCCTGGTATGACACTAAACAATCTGATGGTAAGGTTCCAGTGATGTTGGAGCTTTGGGAAATGCGGAGCTCCCCTTTATTGCCATTGCACCCAGGTCCACTCTGGCCCGGCGTGGTAGCACCTGATAGGTCCCTATCTATGGGTTAAATAGAACTAAACTGTGTACTTATGCTAAACTGAATTGTTTGACTAAAAGGAATAGCTTGAAATAGAAATGTTTTTGACAATTAAACTGTACTTACATTTAAACTGCATGCTAATACCAAACTGAAATCTTTGAAATTGAACTGTTTTTTGACATTGAAACTGTACTTACACTAAACTGAATTGTTTGATATAGAACTGTTCTGACATTTAACTTTGAGTAAACAAAATCTGCATATATACTAACCAACTAAATTTGAGCATTGACAAATTAAAGCGTGATTAAAAGAAAAAGATTGCAATGGAGTATTTCAAATATGAATAGTTATGATTGTAATCAAGTATTTGCAAGCAAATTAGGTTTCACCATTAAATAACCCATCAGAGGTTAAAGAAATAAACCAAACCAAACTAAACCAAACCAAAGAAAAAAATAATGGTTGCTACTCACGTAATAATTGTGGTGGTGGGGGGGGTCTGTGTTCATGCTCTTCTCAATCATTATATTTTTCAAGGGAGATAACAATTAAAATCATAGTTATCAAGTACTTTCTCTTATTTTTTTACCATTTATGATACATTTTGTTAATAGGATGTGATTCAACATTGAACTTAATGGCTGTTAAAGGAGGTCTTTTAAGTAAATATAGATATATCAACATAGCTAGGAGTTGTTAAACTTTCCAAAACTTGTTTAAGGATAATCAATGTTTGAGTTACAAGCAAGACTCATCATTGATTTTTTTTGTCTTCTTCCTTTTTTATGTTCTCATATTCAAGTAATCCTCTGAAAATTATGAATGAAAATATCTTTTTTTTACCCATTTCATAAATGAACATACATACAAAATCAAAAAAAAAAAGAATTTATCAAAAATTATTTACAAAATCACTTTTTACATCCCCCATGATTGGCTGAAAAACAACCAATCACTAGCTGCTATCCGCAAATCTGCTGTATCACCACATGTATGAGCATACTTCAAATAAACATTCTTTTCAAGCTTTGACATCAACAATGTAACACAGAATCTAGACGGCTGCCAAAACTTGTGATGAGTCCAAATAGTGAGGTACATACAAAGGTCATCCTACAAGGATACTCTACACACATGGGGACCCAGAATTCTCCTACTTCAAACCTTTGAATCTGTAAGGACCAGCCACCAAAACTTCAAGGAACTAAAAGAACTGTTACCAGGATGAATGCTATAGCTAAGTCAGCAGACAACACCTCTTTTTGCAATTATTCTTCTTTTTCTTGATATTTCTTTAAATATAAACTCTTTTTTCAACCGAATTGTTGTTTAGTTACCTTTCTCTTGTTTCAGTAGGCCTTATTTTTCCTTATACTGCAGATGTAGATTTTGTCTTATTCTAAACAGGAAAAATCCCAACAAATCACAGATAAGAATCTGTGGAGGCTATATTCTTAGATATCCAGTGAATGCTGGAATCCTAAGAGATATCTTTGAATATCATTAAAAGAAATATTTTGATAAATTTAAATTTTACGCTAATAAAGAATAAGTAATCTTATATAACAATATCTAATAGGAATTCTAATAAATGGTAACAGAGAGGTACTAAAGAAGCTTGCCCAGTTGGCTTGGGCTGTAGAATACACTGACTCCACCTCTGTAGAGGGGTACGCCCCCACCAATGAGTGTCCTGGTATGACACTAAACAATTTGATGGTAAGGTTCCAGTGATGTTGGAGCTTTGGGGAATGCGGAGCACGCCTTCATTGCCATTGCACCCAGGCCCACGCTGGCCCAGCATGGGTTAAATAGAACTAAACTGTGTACTTATGCTAAACTGAATTGTTTGACTAAACTGAATAGCTTGAAATAGAAATGTTTTTGACAATTAAACCGTACTTACATTTAAACTGCATGCTTATGCTAAACTGAAATCTTTGAAATTGAACTGTTTTTTGACATTGAAACTGTACTTACACTAAACTGAATTGTTTAATATAGAACTATTCTGACATTTAACTGCGAGTAAACAAAATCTGCACATATACTAAACTGAATTAGCTGAATTAGAACTGCTTGATTAGTCTGAATAGCTTGAAATAGAAATGTTTTTCACAATTAAACTGTACTTTCATTTAAACTGCGTACTTAACCTAAACTGAATTGTTTGAAATAGAACTATTTTCATAAAAATCGATTTGGTGTAAAATAACCAACAAAGGTTGATATACAATAAACCCAACCAACCAGCCAGCCAACCAACCAAAGAAGCAATACAAGGATTGCTTGAAAAAATTTCTTGGTGTCCATCACTTCGACTATCACAGATAGTCTACCCTAGCTGAGAACTGTAAGGAAATTTTAAAAAAAACAATAACATAGAAAAATAAAATAAATAGATGCAAAAGTAACAGTTTCCCAGGAGGTCTCTGTCAGGAAGCAAAAATGGTGCATGATGAAAAATGAGCTTCTTGGCAGCAAAGAGAAACTTGATAATATAAGCATTCACCACCCTTGTAGAGGCAGACACCTCTCTGCTGCTAGTAGGGATTGCACATGCCTGCTAAGTCCTGAACTTTGCAATGCATTGTGTCTCTCTGTTAAACATACCCTCTGAACATGGAGACTCATGTTTGCCAGAGATGATTCCATAATATACTTCAAACACCTTGACTGATTGAGCACAACTATTTCTACAGGTTCAGGAAAACATTCCACACAACAGTGTGGTCAGTGAGAGGGTCAGTGAGATTTGTGCTGTCAGCGCGACATGATGATGATGATGATGAAGTTTATGGATAAAAAAGTAACATTATTTATCAGAAATTACAAGAATGGAAGAATAGTCTTATAAGCTACTTAAGGTACAACGAGGAGTGGCTTAGGATTAGATAAGGTAAATGATGATTCCTTAGTTTGCATCTGATAATACAAAAATAAGTAAAGTTGGTGATTGTTGTAGAGGGCGACCCGAAGGCTCCCTTTTCAATAGCTACAACACCAAAGTGTAGGGGAGAGTGCTACTCCTTTCAACATTTATTATCATCATCATCATCATCATGTTGTGCTGCCAGCACAGATCTCCCTGACTCACCACCTGTCTCTATCATCCATCGATCCCAGTAGACCTCCAAAGCTACATCCTGTATCGGCACAGAGCTGTTGTGTATAGGTTCTAGCTGGTCGTCCTGCATTTGCTTGTCCATATGAAGGGGTCCACAGGAGTAGGTCGCTTATGAGTTTGTCCCTACTTCTCCAGCAGTGTCCCACATGTCTAGTTTGAATAAAAAAAGAGGTTTGCTTAGCTTAGATGTTAAATATTCATTGCTCCTAATGGTATTTAATAAAATTTCCTCTCTTATTAATGTTTTGATCATTGGATAGAATTATTTTCAATTAAGCTTTGCCAATGAATATAAAAGCATACAGCAACTTGTGACTGAAGTTTGGACTGATGAAATTTGTTCCAAGTAGAACACTTCAAAAAGTGTTGAATAAAACAAGGATAATTTGTAGTATTTTTGAGTATGTTAAATCATCATAAAAACCATAAGTGAAACATTAATTTGTACCAGTAAAAATATAGAAAGCAAACTTTAAGTAAGTTCAGTGAAATAAAGATTAAAGTTTGGAAACTTCATCATTTATAATGGTGTGATCAAATGACAAACTTTTCTCATGTATAAACAATAGGAATCAGAGAAATAATTCATTAAACTGAGAAAACGAAAAAGTGGGGGAAGAAAGGTAGACACTAATCAATTGTTTAGAGATCTATTCAATCTGTAGACTATTCTTTCCTCTTTCGTGCTGAAGAGTTTGCGGACAAGGGAGATAACGCGGAACTCTGCACGCGGTGCTCGCTATGGCGGACCCACACCACGGCAGCAGACCGACCACAACAACAACGCCTAGCTATGCCTCGGCCACTAATGAAATAACTCACTACCTCAATGTAGAAAATGCAAAAATAGTCGCCTTTGTTATGGTTGTGGGCTTTATTGCTTATCACGGGATAATACACCTAAAATACGGTTGGTTTTTTTGTTATTTTTTTTTGCATGTGTTGTTGGTATTATGTGATGGATGTTTGCCGTACGGCTTTTTTAATTTCCTGCAATAATCATGTCCATTTTCTACTCTTTTTACGTTCAATTCCCTCTCGAAAATATGCCTGCTGTTTAAGATGTCTTTTTTCGTGGTGAAGACTGGAAAATATTTTTAAATTCTTTTTTTTTGTAGCGGGGGGTCTGGTTATAATTTTATGTTGTGGTTATCAACTACAATATGACAAGCAGATTATTGAGGTTGGGTCCGATGATGAACGTATTTAAAAAAAATGATATTAGGATCTTAAAACTTAATATAATTCTATTAATTAAGATTAAATGAATAGAGGTGGAAAATGATTATTTGAATATTTTTGAGTAATCATATTCTCTGTTCGTGCAAAAATTTTCTTTGGCAAGGGTTATTTTGAAAACAAAAAAGCCCTCCCCCTGTTTTTTTTGTTTTTCAACAAATAAATTTGTCATGAAAATATTTGAGTAATTTTGATGATTAAAAAAAATATATTCTCGATGTTAGCTTCTCTCTCTCCACAAAAGAACGAATACTTTTTTCTTCTTACACTTAAAATTAACTTAAAATGCATAGGAAAAACCATATCGATGTAAAATTTTTAGGCCGCTATATTATTTATTTAATTTACTATCTTGTCTAAAGATAAACGAATGAAAAATATCTGCATCAAACTCTGAAGATCTCTAAAAAAAAAAAAATAACAGGTTTTATAATTTCAAGTTTTATTCCTGGTCATAAAATAGGGGGTCAATTTTCTATTTGTCTCTATTGTAAATTGATCCCCCAGATCTTTTGTCACTAAGCGAACTGATTTTCTTGCGTCTTTTTTCCTAGGTTTCCTGTCGCATTCACACAGAATCTGCTGTTGTTAAATTCTTCACTTTATACTCCTTAGTTTTTTGTTTTGTTTTTTGATAGGGAGTAACTTTACCATTTTTTTTGTCTCTGAGCCCCAACCCAACAATCTTTACTTTGTACATTTTCTGCTTTTAATTTTTATCGGACTTGGTATAGCTTGTTTAAAAACGGAGAAAACCTAACGATTCCATTTTTTCTACTACGGATGGTCAGTAGTATTAAAAGTAACTGTTTTATTCTTTCTCCAATTGTTAACGACAATGAATGTTTACATATGTAACTTTGTAGTATATTTAGACTGTATTATTGGATAAAAATAATATTTTCTAATTACTAGAACAGAAATGTATTAACTTTTTTTTTCTTTGCACAAATGATTACTCAAATTCTTTTGTTTTGTACTAAAGCTTATAAAAGGATTTTTTTTTAAATCTTGCTCAAATTTTGTCTAAAATATTTAAGTGACTTGATTTCTCTCTGGACTTTTCTGGCGCGAAATAACTTTACTATTTTGTTTATTAAATTACCGTTGATTTTTATTACTTTCATTTATTGAACGCTTCTATATACAGGTACCAAAGAAATTAGTCAAACAAGTGATCGTTTCTAAGTTCATTAAATGAATAAAATAAATGAATATCTTTTTTACCGGCATGGTAACTATATTAGCTCAAAAAGTAAAATTATCGAATTTAGTTTTACGCTCCTGTTTTATATATTTTTATTTCAAATCCAATATTTTTCATATCCATTTCAATACATTGTTTATTTTGATATAATTTTTTTTAATGTCATTGTCAGTAATGTTAGCTTGTTTTATGATACTTTTTGAAAATTTAAATTATGATTTTTACCTGACATTAGGCATAAGTAATACAATTTGTGTCCCCCCCCCCAAAAAAAAAACAACAAACTAAAACCTTGCCTGAGATATTAATGACCAAAAATTCACAGTGCGTGTTTGCATTTTCATCACAAAAATCGCAACACGCATGCGCACCAACCTGGTAATTAAAAAAAAAAGAACTTTTTATTTCTTATAATAATAAAGTTTTCTATTTTTCATAAAATAAAAATAATGTGACGTATCACCTGTAGGGTACTGTATAACCAATAATCATTCTGTAATTTTTATGTCATCAGCTGTGCTCGAAAACTAGATAAAATTATTAATTTTTTGACACGATAGGGTTCTTTTCCCCCACTTCGTTTAACGCGGGTTTTGCCCTTTTCGCTCGTTTAGATCCGTGAATAATGTTATTTAGTTTAGCTGTATGAGGTGGAAAATAGATACTTTCCTATTATCGACAGCCAATTGTTTAAAAAATTTTTTTACTAAAAGATTGGGTTAGATTATTTAAAAGAAACAAAACAAACCAAAAACAAGTTATATCATTCCTTCAGTTAAAAGCAAAAAAACAAAACGACAACAAAAAAAAACCAAGAAAAGCGCGCAATGGGTGATGATTCTCTCTGAAGTGTCTGTTGCTTGAGCACAAAAAACTCAACTCACAACTGTTAATTGTAAATGGCTTTAAGAGAGAACAGAGCTTGTTAACCATTACTCTAAACAGAAGATGTCCTAAAATAAATATTTTTCTTTACTATTAAATCAATTGTATTAAAATTAGCTTTTTCAGGTACTTTAATCTTTTAGCCAGTTTGTTTTGACTTTTGTCTTTCTTCAATTTAGGTTCAAAGCGCTTTAGCCGAATTATATATATATATATAATTTTTCCGATGCAGGTATCATTGGGGGAACAAGAAAAGTTTTGGTTCATTTACCAAATCTTTTCTCGAATCTTTGTAGGAAAATAAAATTGGTAAATTTCTACATGTGCACTCGTTTAAATTCACTAGGGAAAAAAATTCGAGAAATATATCATTTTTTAAATTTTTTTATTTTATTTTGTGTGTGTGAGTGATTTGAACTAGTTAGACCCTCAAACTTTTTAATTTTGAAAAAAAAAAAAAAAACCAGAATGATTATCTTACGTTTTATAAAGTGGGGGGATTCACTTCCACATTTTAATTCAATGTGGAATGATGATCACCTATTACCGGAACAGTTAGCGTTGGAAAAAACAAATAACCAGACAGGTCGAATTATTTATTTTTACTTCTGGATGGGGGGGGGCGTTAATCCTTGTTCCAGAAATGAGTGATCATTCTACATTGAATTAAAATGGGAAAGTGAACATCCCTTTATAAAATGCAAAATATCTTTTGTTAATAAAATTACGATGAGTTTCAAATTACTAACACCCTAAATTACCAGAAAAACTTTCCCGGTTAACGAGTGCACGTGTAGAATAATACCGAAAAAAAGTGTATTCATTTTTACCAGTAAGTGCGTTTTTTTTCTTAAAGGGAAAAAATTACAACCTGTTTGTTATTTTTCTTGTCATAGAATTCAAATTCACTCGCTGTGTGTGTACGCGCTTAATATTTAATTTTTCAATTTAATAAGCAAAAAAAAAAAATAGAAGGTATGTTTTCTGACGCTATGAAATGAATTATAACTCAATTTTTTTTGCTTAAATAGATTTATTAAAGGCTTTCTTTTGGTAGAAGACTTCAAATACTCCCTCTCCACAAGTTCATCTTTTTGTGCCAATGAGGACAATAATTCAATGCCCGACTGTTGAAGAGAAAGCATTTGATTTTAAAGTCTTTCACATCCTCGGAATAGGAAATATATTCAGGGATATATTATTTAGTAATTGAATTTTTTCATTAAAAATACTATAGAAAAATATTTGTTACTGTGCTGTATGTTACAAAACGGAAGGAAAAATTGAAGTAGGGTTGATTAAAATTATTGAATATTGAATTCTGAACCGTTTGCATGGAAATGGTTAATAGATGCATGTTATAAATCGGAAAAATACAAATCTTTTTACATGCATCTTTCCCTTCTTTTGGTCACTCATAAAAAATCATTACGATATATTTTTATAGAGATAGGTACTGTTAAAGAGAAAATCCCTAATTGTGCAATTAAATTTTCTTTCGATGCATTTGCATAAAATAAAGTCTATTAAACAAATTACGTGGATAATTTTGTTCACTCTAAAAAAATCACAAACTGTGTGCCTGAGAGATCTTTAGGTCTATTTCTTATAGTTGAACTTACCGTCTGTTTTGAAAGTATATTTTATTAGTAGTAGTTGTGTTTTTTTTTTTGTTTTTTTTTTTAATTACTACTAATGCTTAATATTTTGTCGAACTTTTTTTGGACAGAATGATTCCATTCAATGAAAGATGAAACAGTTATTAAATTAATTCTTAGTCGTCATAATCACGTTGTTTTGTTTTTTTAAGATCTGAAATTATTTCCGAAAATTTTGGGAAGAAATTTAAAGAATAAAATAAAAACAAGTTTATTCACATAACATTAACAAGAAAATATTCTAAAGGAAGCAACTGAAAACTATCTTGTTATAATTCAGAAAAAAAAGTACTTTAATTTTAAACGAATTTAAGCCTTGTGTGAACGGGAGAAGACACAATTTTGTTGTTCCTGCTGCAGTGACGTCATCGTAGGTGTGTCTTGGATGAGATTGGCAGCTCATTTCATATGGTTTTTTGTTTTGTTTTTATGTGTGTTTTAATTGCAACATGTGCTCATAAAATCATAATCGCTATAATAATCTATCAATAGATAATAATCTCAGATTTAGCTTTAATAATAGAATTCCATTTAATATAATAACTACAAAACTACATTTTCATTTTTAAACGATCTCGATTAAATTAGATCTGTTACAGTCTGGTGTGACGAGTAAAAAAAAAAAAAAAAAACATTGTTAGGTTTAACCGGGTCTGTTGTGGTTTTTCGTTTCCAAGTTAATGTAAAATCAGAAACTGCTAGTATTGAAGGATACACCAGACATATTCAACATTTAAGTTCTATGTGAACATGGTGGTGGTGGGGATTTTGCCTACATGCAACTAGCCCATAAAATTTTATACGTCGTACATGAATAACTGCAATTAATTTCTCAGTTTCGTAGCTTTTAAATTGGCATAAAATTATTGCCATTTTGACATTATTTCCTTATTTTGAAACTAAAGCTAAGAGCTTATTTAAAAAAAAAATTCTATTCAGTTCGCAGCCATATCAACATTTATTTCACGAATTATTCAAGCGAGTAGTATTTCAAGGTTTTATGATGGTTGATCAGTTAGTTGATCGATACGCTCTCTAGCCTTCCACAGGTGCGTATTCTATCTCACCCAGACAACAACAAAAATAAAAACCAAAACCATTTAGATTGATTTTGACGGCATGTTAACCCGTCTTGGCTTATTTTATACTCCGAGGTTATGGAATCTCGTTTATTGTACGTTCATATTTACATTTTTGTGTAATCGTTTAAGAGTTTTTTGGGTTTTTTTTTTACATTCCGTCCTATCAAATACGAATAATCTTAAACAGATTTATTTAATCCATAAATGGGACCCATGAACCTGGGAGTAATGGCAGTGAAGGAGTGACTCCACACTCACCACCTGATTCGGTTTAATATCATACCCAAGACATTATTTTGGGATAGTTTGTCTTAGCCTTCTGCAAGGAATACAATCAGCGGATTCTAAACCCTGCTGACAGGTTTAATTCCAATTAGAATCAATTTATTACCACCACTCGCGATGTGTCATATTGTAAGCATTTATTATATGCATAAGTTCCCTTTTTTCCTCAAAATAAAAAGTTTAAAGTAAATCAAAGGATTACCTGAAGAAGGCCAGGGAACATATTGGTTGAAACATGGTGAACAAAATGACAGATAAAGGTGCTACCTTGAATTAATTATCAAATAATGACACAACTTCATCTCAGATCTTTAAAGAATATTTAGTTTACGCTTACCTTTTCTTACAAAGAAACTTGGTTTCATTTTTAATAGTTCAAGATTTCTAATTTCAATTATTTTATTTTTGATTTTCTTAAAGTAACTATTCTTTTGTGGTTACTTTGCTGTAAGTCTTTCTATAAGTTAATAGATTTATTCTTCTTTTTGTGAGATGGGAGGTGTGACTCAACTGCTGCTGTTTTGTAGGCTATTGCTTCCAGGATTTGTTCATAAGTTTTATTTTATCTGAGAGATCAGATTTCCATAATAGCAGTCCATGTCTTTCCTATGTGTATCTTGACATCACATTTAGTAGATGAGATATTGCTACCTAGGTATATGAACTAATTTCTGAGGCTTGCCATTTAGTGATGAGATGGCACCATCTGGACTAAGATGCATGAATCCTCTTTTATCTGAGTACACATAGAGACCAATGCCTCTTGCTGCCTGCTACAGCCTTTGTAACAGAGATTCGGCTTGAGCTCCCATCCAAGTAAGATAAGCAAGACATTATGGACATGCCATTGTTGGCCTACCAGCAAAAACTTTCATTCGTCAATTCTCTTTGGACACTGGATGCTGACTTGCCAAGAGTGATGACCAATAGGGATGGATAGCAAGAGAGTCAGGGGAATTTGTGCTGTTGATGATGACTGCAAAGTTTTTATATACAACAGTAAGAATCTACCATGCTGAACATGGTTCAGACTTTTATTAATATTCGTTTTGTTGGCTGGGGTTGTAGAATCCGCTTACTGCATCTCTGCAAAGAGGTAAAACCCCTCCCTCCAAGTATCCTTAGTATGACACTAAACTATCTGTTAGTGAGGAGCTTTGGGGAATGTGGTGTACTACTTAATTGCCATTACTCCCAGGTCCACTCTGACCCAGAGTGGTGGTATCTGTTAGGGTCAAATAGAACTATTTTATCATTTACTATACTTAAAACTATTTAACTGTGTGCAAACAAATGAGCTCTCATCTAAAAAACTTACTTATAAACTATTTGCTTACAAATCATGTATACATATACATGTATGAATAAACAGGATTTGGCATTAAATAACCCATAAGGGTTGATCTACCATAAAACACAACCAAACCAAACAATCTTATTAATGTCAGTGTACCACCAATATCTATTTTTATTTTCAAGTAACTGAAATATTGATATTTATGGCCTGCTATCTTTTCCTTTTTTTTGCATAATGAGATTGGTTCAGTCTGTCCTTTAAATTGCTTTACTTACTAATCTTTGACTAGTTTTAGTTTTTATCAAATTCTTTTGACTGTAACAGTAAATGATGTGGTAAAAGAATAAAGAAGTAGCTTTCATGTTAGTTACTTAACAGTCAGAAAATTTGTTGACTTTGAAAATTATGATATCGTTGATAATATAAAGAAAACTAGTAAAAAAAAAAAAAAAAAATGATATGAATATGGTTTGACTTCACTCTAAGTCTTTTTTCCTTCTCTCACTCTGTCAGCAAGACTTAGAACAATGGTTCTCAACCGATTTTGTGTCATGCCTCACTTTGGTATTTCTAAAATTCTGATGCCGTTCTTGTAATATTTAATTCTTACATATTCAAAATTTTACTACAATTCACATGAAGCAAGCTTTAAAGGCCAATAACTTGGTCTCTAAACTAGCCCCATCCAAATATTGCAATGACTCACCGATGGGAATTACTGGCTTAGAATATGCCAACTGTATCCTTTGCAGAGGGGTAAGACAAAACCACAAAAAACTTGGGGTATCCTGGGTATGACACTAAAACTGTTTAAGCATTTAACTGTGTGTTGCAGGCTGAATAAACAAGTAATATATTTCTACTATTTATATATATCAAATGTGTGTATATATTTCTCATGAACCATACCATAATCAATTTGATCATAAAAACCTTGATTAGAAAAATATTACTCCCCTCCTCTCTCTGTGTCTCTAGCCTAAATCTTTCTACTAAATTTTTATCTTGTCAAAACTAGTAGCACTATTCTTTACTTATCTGATTTTTAATATGAAATTTTGTTGACCTTGAACAGGAGTGGTTATCCATTCACATTCTATGTGTCAATTTTTCTATAATTACACCATACAATTCTTTTAAATATACTTATATGAATATTTTTATCATTTTTTATAATTTATTGATTTTGTACCAAAACAAGACTGCCCAGTGGTCCGGGACTATGGAATATGCTGACTGCATCTCTGCAGAAGAAAAAGATCCTTTCCAACAAGTGTCTAGGATTTCTTTTAATATTTCAAGATTTCTAATTTCAATTATTTTATTTTTGATTTTGTAAAAGTAATTATTATTTTGTGGTTACTTTGCTGTAAGTCTTTCTATAAGTTAATAGATTTATTCTTCTTTTTGTGTAAACTTATTTTTTTGTGAGATGGGAGGTGTGACTCAACTGCTGCTGTTTTGTAGACTATTGCTTCCAGGATTTGTTCATAACAGCAAATAACATCTTTTTGTAGTTCCCATCTAGCTTTTTCTCCGGATATTTAATTTTAGTCCAAGCAGTGAAACCATAAAGTAGTACTGACAAGGCTACAGCTTGGGAGAAATTTTGTTTTATTTTATCAGAGAGATCAGGTTTCCATGATAGCAGTCCATGTCTTTCCTGTATATAAACCATCTGATGATGGAGCTTTGGAGAATGTGGAGTACTGATCTTGGAGCTTTGGAGAATGTGGAGTACTCCTTCATTGCCATTACTCCCAGGTCCACTCTGACCTGGAATAGTAGTTCCTGTTAGGGTTCCATCTATGAGTCAAATAAAACTGTTTAAGCATTTAACTGTGTGTAAAGAAATGACTGATCTTAAATTGAATTGTTAGTGTTATATAGCAATGCTTGAAACCATTTAACTGAATGCAAATAAAACTATTGGTTTTAGATTGTAGTACTTGAAGCAATTTAACTGTGTGCAAACAAATGATTAATACTAAATAGAATTATTTTGGTTAGTTAAACGGTTTCAAGCATTCCTATCTATGTGCAAAAATTGTATTATTAGTATTACATTGCAATACTTAGAACCATTTGATTGCACAAATGAGGAGTATTGAATAGAATTATTAGTGTTAAATAGCAATACTTGAAACTATTTAACTGCCTAGAACTAAAACTATTAGCATGAACAATACTTGAAACCATTTCACTGTGTGCAAATCAAGGATTAATATTCAATAGAATTAATAATGTTAGATAAAAATATTTGAAGGCACTTAACTGTATGCGGATGAGCTCTGGCTCGTTTTAAAATGTTATCTACAAAATGTTTTTACAAATCATATATATTTATTATATATATGTATAAATACTTGAAGCCATTTGGCCATGTGCAAGCAGGTAAAATTTTCTGGTTTAAAAATGTTACCTTAAAACTTCTCATTCATTTACACATAGTTGAATGATATAAATGATTTGTAATAAAATAATGTTGAATAGCAATACTTGTAACCATTTGTGGGCAAACAAATTAGCTCTGACTTTTGAAAAATGAAATTACCAACAAAGCTGGGGCTGTAGAATACACTGGCTGCATCTCTGCAGAGGTGTAAGACGTCCTCAAGTGTCCTGGATATGACCCTAAATAATCTGATGGTGAGGCTCCAGTCTGGGAGCTTTTGGGAACACAGTGTACCTCTTCATTGCCATTACTCTCAGGTCCACTCTGACCCAGAGTGGTAGCACTTGATAGGTTCCCATCTATTGACCAAATAGAAATGTTTAACATTTAAACTGTGTGCAAACAAATGACCTATGTTACATTATTGGAAATAGAACTAATGATTGATGTTTAATTGAATTCTTAGTGATACATAGCAACACTTGAAATCATTTAACTGTGTGCAAACAAATAGGTAATTTTGAATGAAATACAATTTGGCAGCTTCAGATGTTTTTCCCTTGGTTGTGAAGATGATAAATCACACTAGACTGAGATTCCAAACTTACCTGATACTCTCCAAATTTGCCTTTATAACTTCGAGTATGGCCTTTGAATTTATGGTTTTAGGCCTATTTGACTTTGTCTGATTGTTGAGCTACTTGCAACCTGAGTGAAATTTCTTAAACCATCTGATTACAGTGATCAACTATGTATTTACCTTTTGCACTACTAGTATTTTTTTATGCTTCTGTGGCGTTATGGCTCAGTTTGAAACCTTAAAGCATGTCCCCAAATTAGACTATGTTGCATATTCATCTATGCAGCTTAGAAATCTCACACAACTAGCACATACAGAAATATTACAAAATGTTTTACTCCTGATATTATTATATTCTGCTTATCTTTTACATTGGGATAAGGGAAGTGAAAATTTTGAAAAATATATAGCTATGTATTCACAAAGAATAAATCAAGCACCATTTAGTAGCTTACAAGGTTCAATTATAAGTTGATTGGCATCAAATTATGTGATACAATAATTTTGGTATATGTATCACAGGTGAGTTATCCCTGATCTCTTAAATGTGATAAGAAGAAAAAATTTCCTTATTGGCCAGGTCATCTAATATTCTCATTTCTGCTTCGATTTTGCACTTGACCTTCTTTATGTTGACCTAAATCATTTAAAGTCCAGTCAGCTGGGGCTGTAGAATACACAGACTGCATCTCTCCAGAGGAGTAAGACCCCTCTCCTCCCAATGAGTTTCCTGGATATGACACTAAACAATCTGATGGTACTATTTACCAACCCCTCCGCTCGGGCAGGATATGACACAAGGTCAATTTTTAAGCGGAGTTTAACAGGTTTTGAATTCAGAGTTTTCCTTCTCCTAGACTAGTTGCCTAACCAAGGCTGAAGAACCTAGTCCGTCCTACTATTTACCCATAACTGGAGGGAGAATAAGGGGGTTCATACCTTTCCCAAGGGTATTTGCCCGAAAGTGAACGTAATAGCGCGACTGGAGTACAAACTCGCGTACTACGATTCCGCAGTTCCTCGCTTTAACCATTACACCACGAGGACACCCATAAAAACAAAAAAAAACAATCTGATGGTGAGGCTTCAATATTGCTGGAGCTTTGAATAATGCAAAGTACCCCTTCATTGCCATCATTTCCAGGTCCACTTTGGCGTAGAGTGGTAGCACTTGAAAAGGTTCTATCTATGGGTCAGATAGAACTGTTTGACATTTAAACTGAGTGCAAACAAATTACATGCTAAATTAAATTGCTTGAAATAGAACTGTTTGATCATGTAACTGTGTAAACAAATGACTGATATTTAATTGAATTGTTAGTGATACATAGAATATTTGGAACCATTTAACTTTGTTGACTTATGCTAGATTGAATTGTTAGAAATAGAACTGTTTGATCATTTAACTGTGTGTAAACAAATGACTGATATTTAATTGAATTGTTTGTAATACATAGAATATTTGGAACCATTTAACTTTGTTGACTCATGCTAGATTGAATTGTTATAAATATAATTTGATCATTTAACTTTTTGTATCTACAAAATGTTTACAAATCATATATATTCAATATCAATGTAAAAACAGGGTTTGGCATTAAATAACCAATAATGGTTGATATGCCATAAAACTAAAACCATTTAACTATTTCATTTTACCATTAATGTGGGGGTCTTCTAAGTGATTATTTCTGGTCTCTCAGATACCACTCAACAAATGCACAGGCACACCTGTTTGTGAACCTTGGCATGTGTCCAGCCCAACAGAACTTCTGCGTTCAGTACTCCATAACCGTATCCTACACTCTGCTTTGCTCCACCTCATTTCAGATGTGCTCATGTAATGATATTCCCAGCGTCGATGTTTCCACAGTTCTCTGCATCTTAACTAATCTCTGTTCTTCCTTTGTGGTAGCCCACATTTCACTTGTGTATAATATCGCAGGCAAAATGGTGCTATTGAAGAGATTGACATGTAGAGCCTTGTGCCCATCTTTTATCTTGGTAAATGCGTTCCACCCTCATCTTATTCTCTACAAGATTTCTGCATCCATGTCTCAGCTCATATTCACCCTCGTAGACTTTCACTTCCTCAATTTCGTTGCTTCCCATCAGTATATAGCTTTGTGGTATATCTTTGGAATGCGTGCATTCTGAAAAATTAATGGTAAGGTTAAAAAAAAATTTATCAGTATTTGATAGTGAAAATATTTTATTTAAGAATTGAAACAATTAGAAATGAATAATGACAACGATAAAGTACTAAATTGGTTATGAAAATTGCCACTTAGACTGAATTTCAATTTAAAAATGTCTCTGTTGAGAGGAATCTATTTTACTAGACTTTTTCATTGTTTTATTTTTTTATTATTTTTTCATTTTCAAGATAGTTAATCTAAGTGTGTATTATCTTTATTTAATGACATATAATGGATAAGGTAATCTGAATTTTTGGAGTTTTATTTTTTACGCACAATAGAGATAAAGATGAGATTCCTTTTCAGTGTCTCCTCAGCTGGTTCAAAATAAGTCTTATTTGCTTTTTACATGTGCAAATGTCAATATAAGATGTTATTGTTGCTACCAATAGCATCTCTGTTGAGTCTATCATTCCAATATGGCTTTACAAATCCATATTGATAACAGTGTAAACTTTTTCTTTCTATTTTTGTTTTTTTAAATGATAAAATATCTTATATATCTAAGTAATGAAGGACTTGGTGTAATGAACACCTCTTAATTTTTAACCACAAAAAGGTGTTTTTATTATTTATTGATTATAATCAAAGACAGTAAACTGACACGTGTTCAAAAACATATCTAGTATAATGATCAACTCCTTGGTTTTTTAGGTGAAAAATTGGTCTTCATTACATACTATTTATTGTAAATTCAAGCTGAATAAAGAGCATTCTGGTACGCACTGACTAAAACATTCTTCTTTACAATGTTCCAAATCATATACTTTTCTATACTAGGTTAGAATGATTCATGATTTAGGAGTTAAGGATTTTTTTTTTAAGCAATGTAAATGTCATATAGGGTTTATGGTTGAGTGTGACATTGCTGTCAAATCTGTAAGCAAAAGTTTTTAAAAAATGACACAATCCAGTCAAAACAAATCAAATTTATAAATTCTTGTCTCTAGTATAAATTACGTAATTACTCTTAATTTTTCTAAAAGAAAAAAATTATTGAAAAGTTTTTTGTTTTTTTTAAATTCGAAAAGGATGTTTTAAAACAAATATTTTAAAATAAATTTCTCTGTTTATAGGGCAATGCTATTTTGTTGGTGCTATCAAAGTTTATTTTCTTTCACTTTTATTAATATGCTTAATCTTACAAAAACAATGCAATGTTTACTTTTATTTGGCTTCCAGCAAAATTAGTTTGTCTTGTTAGTTCAGTGTACACTTCAGTCTTGACACAAATGAATTTATAAGGGAAAGACTGGATTTGCAAGGTGTAGGATCAATTTTGACTTGAAACTTAATTTAAAAAACAAAACAAAAAAAGCTTGTGGTGAAACAAAAATAATTTTAGAATTATTTATCATTTGTATCTTGTTTTTACCTATTTATTACTTGATGATTCAGATAGTTGTGTTAACTGTATTTGAACTTTGAATGCTGAGTTTTAAGGCAGGCAGGTTCTGGCCCTTTCAATTTGCAAAGTTGGTGCAGGGTAACCTTTCTGTGTACGTAATAGTATATTTGTGTACTTATTCAACATTCTGGCTTAATGAATAGAGTGTTTGCCAATAGTCTGGGAGACCGGGGTTCAATCCCAGGTTGAGTCATACCAAAGACTTGAAAATGGTATTCGATACTTCCTTGCTTTAACACTCAGCATCATAAGGTAAGGATCAAGGGTAAACTTGAGCAATCCAAGGAATAGAGTAGCATCCACCCCTACACCTCGGTATAGTAGTTATTGAAAAGGGAGCCTTCAGGTCACCCTCGATTATGGTCGCCAACATTTTTTTTTTTTTTTTTTTTTTTTTTTCATGCATTTATCCTACTCCCTTAATATGAGCAGGATGTGACACAAGGTCAATTTTTAAGTAGAATATAGTTAGTTTGAATTCAGAATTTTTCTTCTAGACTGGTTGTCTTAACAAGTTTAATGAACCCAGTCTCTCCAACTATTTACCAATAGCTGGAAGGAGACTACATATTATTCATGCCTTTCCAAAGGCATGAGCACAAATTAAAATGCTAACAGCCTCAGCTAGGATTTGAACATCGATCATCAATTCTATTTCCTACAACTATAACCATTATACTAAGTGCACCTCATACAAATGTGTGTGTTTGTATTAGTATGAAGGTGACTTTTTCAAATCATCAATCTATGGCAGGTATGTACAAAAACGTGCACCTCATAAAGCACCTTTTTTTAAAAAAATTTTTTTAAATTCTCAAAAATTTGCTAATTATCAGATTTTAATAAAATTTTTGGTATTTAAAGCACTAAAAGAGGAAGTGTTTTTTTATAATAGACATTTTTCTCTTATTGTTTTGTCCTGCTACTGCTAATCCTTTTCTTAATTTGGCTGACTTAATGAAGATGCAGATAAATAATTTTTACATGTTTTAAAGATAATTCTGTAGAGAATTAGCTTTGTTGACATTTTTTATAACTTTATTTATATTGTTTGTACAGATGTCTTATTTTTTGATTTCAAAAACAGTCAAATAAGGTACAATATTGCTCTTTTCGACTTTTTTTTGGTACTTTATTTGTTTTTGTAACTTAATCTTTGAAGGATATAGTTAATAGATAAGAAAAAATTGTTAAATTTTTTTATTTTATTTTAAGGTTTAAAATTGATATCTGTACTTTAAATATATGCCTTAATACATTTAGCGCTGGAGGGTGTCGTCAGTGATGCTTTGCTTGGTTCCTTGGAGAGTTTCGTGTCTTCCAACATCATACTCTCCTCCCCCTGCAGACCCTATCAGAGATGATCAGTCTCTGATACACCCTACCATTCACGCAACATAGGAAAGAAAAAAAATGGAAATTGAATTGGGTTTTTATTTATTTGGACGATTATTGACTGCTCATTCGTGCATCTGATTGTTTGTTGCAAACAACCAATCAAATATGCGGATCTGTCTATTTAAGTGATCTTCGAGGACACTAGCACTTTTTTAACATATGGATTGTTCAAAATTAAGCAAGGCAGCATCAAGTACCATTTTTTGAGTTTTTGGTATGTAGATTAAACTCACTGCAAGGACTTGGATTTTGTTGATCTATGTAAATATACTGAAGGAATAAATTTGACTGATTTGATGAAAAAAGTATTTTACCTTTGTTTTTTTGTTTAGTGTGGTTTTTTCATTGGATGATATTTTTCCTACAGAGCTTCTTTAGAGAAGCAATATGAAAATGCTTGGAGATAAACCTTTAAGAATTTATTAACATAAAACTTCAGATGATTATACTTTTGATCATCTATACCTTTGAAGAAAAGGCACTTGGCTGGTTAATAATAAATCATATCATTGCTGATAAAAGTGTATGTTTTTTGTACTTGACTAATGTTTGAAATCAATTGTTACCCATAGTCTTTCCCAGTTTGTTTAAATTTCAGCCTCCCAAAATTATTCGATTGAGGATAAAGTCAGGTTTTGCTTAAGAAATAGGTTTTCAAAATTTGACTAAAACATAAGTGTGTGCTTCTGTTTGCCCAATCGGCTGGGGCTGTAGAATACACCAACTGCACTTCTGCAGCGGGGTAAGACCCCTCCACCAATGAGTGTTCTGGATATGACACTAAACAATCTGATGGTGAGGTTCCAGTGATGCTGGAGCTTTGGAGAATGCAGAGCACCTCTTCATTGCCATTACTCCCAAGTCCACTCTGGACCAGAATGGTAGCACCTGATAGGGCCCTATCTATGGGTTAAATAGGACTAACTGCATGCTTATGCTAAACTGAATTGTTTGAATTAGAACTGTTTGACTAAATCGAATAGCTTGAAATAGAAATGTTTTTGACAAATAAACTGTACTTACATTTAAACTGCTTGCTTATGCTAAACTGAATTGTTTGAAATGGAACTGTTTTTGACATTGAAACTGTACTTACACTAAACTGAATTGATATATATAACTGCTTGAATAAATTGAATAGTTTGAAATACATTTAAACTCTTTCATTAAACTGAATTGACATTTATCTGTGTGTAAACAAAATCTATACTTATATTAAACTGAATTAGAATTGTTTGGTTAAACTGAATAGCTTAAAATAGAAATGTTTTTGACAATTAAACTGTGTACTCATGCTAAACTGAATTTTTTTAAATAAAACTATTTGCATAAAAATGGATTTGGCATTAAATAACCTACAAAGGTTGATATGCCATAAAACCCAACCAACCAACTAACCTTTCTGCCATATGTAGAATGTGACACAAGGTTAAGCTTTAAGTAGAGTACTGCTAGTTTCTTTTTCCTTGACTGTTTGCCTTACCAAGGCTGAAAAGAGTGCCCATAGCTTAAAATTGGATAAATTAGACTAGTATGAAAAGTGGAGGTGCTTGTTTGATTAAATGTTTTCTTAATGGTGTACCCTGCAGAACATTCCCCCCCTCTTATTTTACTCAAGATTAATATACATCATTATTCTTAATTCAGTAATTAAAGTACATTGAATGGAGAAATGAATCTGTTTCTGTTTAAATTTGAAGAAGTATGTGAAACATTAAACAGAGCGATCTCTGTAATTATTTTTTTGGTTTGGTCTTAAAGCTGAGTGTGATATATATTGGATTTTCATATGGGATTGAACGTCTGCAAATAACAAAAACTCTCTCTTTTTAAAATTTTACCAAAACAATGTTTGTTATTTATCTAGATGTCAACCAATGACAAAAAGATTTTAATTTCTTCTTAAGCAAGCAGACATATCAGATGGGTTTATCTGGCATACAGGTTGAATCAGAATGAAAAATCAGATTCAGGGTTTCTGGTGAAATTATATCTTGCAAATGATGTTTGCCTGTGCATGCTGTCCACTTTTCATATGGGAAACCCTAAACCTCCATCTTTGTCTCTGGGAAGTGTCTGGGCTGTGGCAGAAACAACCAATGTTAAAATTGGACTTTTTTCTTTTTTAACTCATTTGATAATGCTTTGTTAATGTTGATAGACTTGGCCATGACTGTTGTAAGTAAAGTAAAGTTGGCAACCTTAATTGAGAGTGACTCGAAGGCTCCTTTTTCAATAGCTACTACACTGAGGCGTAGGAGCGGGCTCTACTCCTTTCCCTGGATTTCTCCACTTTACCCTAGATCTGTACCTTATAATGCTGAGTGCTAAGCAAGGCAGCATCAAGTACTACTTTTTTGAGTCTTTGGTATTACTCGACCTGGGATTGAACCTTGATCTCCCGGACCATTGGCAAACACTCTACTCATTAGGCCAATGGCCTGCTATTATGACTGGTGTAAGCTGCATATTAAAAAACAAAAACTATGTAAAATCACTTATCTTACCATTAACCAATTATTATCATATTTACCCAACCCCTCTGCTTGGGCAGGATATGACACAAGGTCAATTTTTTAAGCGGAGTTTAACAGGTTTGAATTCGGAGTTTTCCTTCTTCTAGACTAGTTGCCTCACCAAGGCTGAAGAACCTAGTCTGCCCTACTATTTACCCATAGCTGGAGGGAGAATAATTGGATTCATACCTTCCCCACGGGTATTAGTGCAATGTGAAATGCATTCAGTCCAGGATTTGAACTCATGTCGCCGTGTCCAATTCCTGCAACAATAACCATTACACCACGGGCACCTCCATTAACCAATTATTATTGTGAGCTTACCTGGATTTACTATAAATTGTGGCATACAAGTCAATCTGGGATGCAAGTCACCTTCAAGTTTTTAGCTCAAAATTCTGGGTTAGACCTTTATCTGTTGTATAGGTCGACCACCAAACATACAATTGGCCGAAACTTATCCTGTCTAAATGAGGATAGACTATCATAGTTTTATTTGTGTGAGTTTTATATTAATGTATGTTAATTTGTTAAATATGTTCACTAAATATGAGTTCAAAATGGAAATGTTTATGGCAGTTTGCTGGAGTTACTGTAAGTGATGTATATTGATTATTAGGAATAATGTTCCATCGATTGATGACTCTGATAGAGGTTTGGGTTTAGAGCTCTGTTGTATATGTCAACCCCCTAATTTTGTAGACATTTTTCCTGGTTGACTTGTACACTGCAATTTACAGTAGGTTACTTGGGATATTGGAGAATGAAGTGAATTGTAAGTTGATAGTAGATTGGAACTTATAATTAGTGTGTAATTATAAAATCTGGTTAATAATAAAAGAATATACACATGTAATAAATGACCTTTTTAAGACCAATTTTTCACCTTAAGAATTAGGGGTTGTTGAAATGTTGAAGAACCCAGTTTGCTGGGGCTGTAAAATACACCAACTGCATCTCTGCAGTGTTATAGATATGACACTAAACAATCTGATGGTGAGGCTTCAGTAATTCTGGAGCTTTAAGCAATGTGAACTACCCCTTCATTGTCATAGCTCCCAGGTCTACTCTGGTCCAGAGTGGTAGCACTTGAAAGGGTCAAATAGAACTGTTTGACATTTAAACTGAGTGCTAACAAATGACATGCTAAATTGAATTGCTAGAAATAGATATGTTTGATAATTTAACTATGTGTAAACAAATCACTGACGTTTAATTGAATTGTTAGGGATACATAACAATACTTGAAACCATTTAACCGTGTGAAAATGAATGAATAGTGTTAAATAGAATTAGTTTTAAATAGCAATACTTGTAACAGATCATTGATATTGAATAGAATTATCAGTGTTAGCAATAATTGAAACCATTTGCTGCGAGCAATCTTGAACAAGTCCTGGCGGCAACACCCCACAAGACACCAACTGTACGGCCACCTGCCTCCTATCAGGAAAACTATTCAAGTTAGACGAACCAGACATGCAGGACACTGCTGGAGAAGCGGGGATGAACTCATAAGTGATGTACTCTTATGGACCCTCACACATGGCCGTGCAAAAGCAGGATGACCAGCACGAACATACATTCAGCAACTATGTGAGGATACAGGATGTTGTCCAGAAGACCTGCCTGAGGCGATGAACGATAGGGAAAAGTGGCGAGAGAGGGTCAGGGATATCCGTGCTACCAGCATGACCTGATGATGATGAACTGTATAGAAACAATAGTAATATTAGTATGCAAACTAGTTAGTTCCAACTCATTTAAAAATGAAATTATCAACAAACTATTCACTTACAAATCATATATGTATATCCATTTGAAATTGAGCTAACAAATGATTGATGTTAAATTGTGGCTGTTATATAGCAATACTTGAAGCCATTTAACTGTGTGCAAACAAATGAGCTCAGGCTCATTTGTAAGTGTTATCAACAAAATATGATTAGCTATCGATAGCCTTGGATCATATGGAAATCAGACCTGACCGACAAGAGCTCAGGCTCATTTGTAAGTGTTATCAACAAAATATGATTACAAATCATATATATTTAATATATATGTGTGTATAAAGAGGATTTGGCATTAAATAACCTACAATGGTTGATATGCCATAAAACCAAACCAAACCAGACATTGCTTCTCGGCTTAACTTAGCAGTAAATTCAATCCAAAGTGTCTTTGCATTGTCAATACCTTAGCAAAATGTCATTAGTTAAGTCAATGAAGTTTATACTTAATATTGTGTATTATCTATAATACCTATGATAGGTACAAATATAGATAGTAAACAAAGTTATAAAAAAAACGTTTGGGATGAACATGTATCAAGACACCACTGTAAAATGTTTTCTTCAGCATGACTTTTCTTTCAAAATGATGATGTGTGACTTTGTTTATTAAAAAAAGTAATGCTTTCTAAGTGTACTTAATCAATTATATACGTAAATCTTATATTATCAATGTTATTGTGTATCATTGGTCGGGTGTTAATATCTTTGAAATATCCAAGTAAACATTGTAGGCTTCATCAAGGTCTAGACTACATTCTTTATTTATGGTATTGTGTTGATTTTGATTGTATTACAGTAGTTTTGAAAGTATAAGTAAGAGTTTGAATTTTTTCATTGGATGTTGAAGAAATTTTTTATTAGCTAGCAGGTAAAAGTTAGAGTTTGTTCATTACATGCAATATATGATAAAACCACGTTTTTATGATTAGAAATCAGGGGTCATTTATTACTCTAGTTTATAAATAACAAATAAGAAAAAAAAATCAAAAACCTTGGATGACTCAAAGTGCTCATGTACTAGCTAGCAGAGCAGTATAACAAAAATAATTCCATTCTCACCCTTTTTTTTTTTGGTGCATTCTGTCACTAATAGTTTCATGTAATTTGAAAGCAAAAGAAAAAAACACAGTCCTCTGAATACTGGCTGACACCCTGCTGACAGTATGACATTCACAGATTGGAGGAAATGTTACCCCAGGACCATTGGGAATCATTTATTTGAAGCATAATTATGAATACATGTGCCAGACTTCCACTCAAGTTTCTTTTGAAGTGTCAAACCTCTGAAAACATGTCATTTTCAGAAACTCCAACTGACTTTTTTAATCTAACTAAATCTCATGTGACTGCTTATAACCAATCGAAGGACCTGTGCATTTCCAGGTTTCTTTTAGCTTACTTCAAAAGGTGTCCTGAGTTTGACACTAAACTTCATTTGATGATGAGCCTCTCATTCTGAAGATCTAGGGAATGCAGAGCACCTCTTCATTGCCATTACTCTTTTGTCCACTCTGAGTGGTAGTACCTTTTCAGGCCCCTGCTATGGTTTAAATAGATCAGTTTGAAAATTATTAATGTTGAATAGGAATACTTGATATCCTATAACTTTTAAGAAACAACTACACAAAACATGTAAAGAATACAATTCCCTAACCTCTAAGTATAAAATAGCCTGAGACTGGTTGACAGACTGCTAAAACTAATTGATCAATCTACCCTATTTTTGATAGGTATATCATAATGTTGCTACCTAATTCTTCATTTAGTGACTTGTTAGAAGCATTATTTAATCTAAAATTATTCCTAATGTGCCAAGGACTGGTAAATTAGTACAAAAATCAGTGGAGATTTTAACGCCTAAATTTACTTCTGTATTTACTTCAATTTCTATGATTTACTATATTTCTAAAATGGTAGCAGTAAGTATACGGATTCCAGAAGTATTTTTAAGCAAATTTCTTTAGTTAAAAAAGCTGGTAATAGCGTTATTAGGTCATTTAATAATATCAGATTTGGATGAGCTGCATTCATTGATTCCATCTATTCAATCATTTCCAGTAAGAATTTGTTTTACCAACTTCTGTTCTTTCAGAATCTTCTCCACACACACTCAGGGTGGGGGAATCACTGAGCTACGACAGCCTTGAAGTGAGTTTGAACTCCAGTCACACTGTTACATTAATTTTTGGTCCCAGCTATGGGTTAAATAGTACCACTACTGTTCTTTGAGGAGAATGGCTTTGGCATTAAATAACCTACAAAGGTTGATATGCCATTAAACAAAGAAACCAAACCAAACCATTAATTTTTGGACTAATATCCTAGGAAAAGGTGTGAACCCCCTTATCCTCTCAGTTATGGGTTAAAAATCATCACTACTGTTCTTCTAGAAGGATGGCTTTGGCATTAAATAACTCATGAAGGATGATATGCCATTAAAAAGAAACCAAACCAAATCATCCACACTCATTGCAGGTTCTGTCCTAGAACATCTGCACTATGTATCAAACTCCCTCATAAATGTTTTTTTTTTCTAGTTCCAGTTTTAGAATTTTTAAGTTTAGGTTTAATAAGTGGGTTAGCCTGCTTGAGTCTGGATTTCTGTTTCGTTGTAATATTCTAGTTACATTTTTACCTTTCATTTGTCATTTTGTAACCCTTTGCCTATAGTGTTCAATTGGCTTTGCTTAGAGTGACTTAAGGTCAGTATTAAAAAAGCAACAAAAACAATAAGATGAGATGTATTCATTGGTTCTATCTATTTGAGAGTTTTTAGCAAGAACTTATTTTGCTTGAATTTATTTTTTCTGAATCTTCTCCACACACCCATGTTTCAGCTTCTTTCCTAGAAAATCTGTACTGTAGATTATAATTTACAAAGCTTTTTGCTTAGGTGTGGCTCAAGGCTGAATGAATGAGGCCACTCATTGTCACTCAAACTCTCTCATGAAGGTTTGCTAGTCTAGCTTGCTAACCATTACGCCACCCAAGGTATCTAATTTCTCATGAACTCTCAAAACAAAAAATAATTATAACTTTTTTACCCTGCTTTCTCATTTGTTCATTTAGTCATAACTTTTCTACATTCTGTAGGTAATATATTGGTAACATTATTGGAAGAAAATTGAAAATTCAGTTTTTGGACATTCATTGTATATATTACACTATAAATTTATTTTTGCTTTTGTTATATAATAGCCGAGGGATTTCGGTTCATGCCTTTGAGTTTAGTTAGGCTGAGAACCTTTCGGCTCAGCACATGGGTTAGTTGGGTGCAACATTGAGGCAGGTGTTAACGCGGGTGCCCTGGCAGATTGAGGTGTCACTCAGATGTCATAATCATATCATATTTACCTACCCCTCCGCTCGGGCAGGATATGACACAAGGTCAATTTTTTTTATTTACCCATAGCTGGAGGGAGAATAATTGGATTCATACCTTTCCCAAGGGTATTAGTGCTATGTGAAATGCAATCAGGTCCAGGATTTGAACTCGTGTCGCCGTGTCCATATCCTGCGACAATAACCATTACACCACGGGCACCTCCTCAGATGTCATAATAGTCCGAGACGAAACGGGGTGACAGGTTGCGGGTAACGTCACGCACCGGAAGCACGCGGAGGTTTGTGTGAGAATTTGAAGAAAGAAGAGTTGAGAATTAGACACCAAACGAGAAGGATCGACTTTTGGAGCTCGCAGGTGCGAGGCGAACTTGCGCCCTATGGGGGGCTGCTCGAGTTGGAGGCCAAATGAATAAGACAGCATAGAAGATTGTGTCTCTCCTCCTTACGTGGAGAACTTTAACTCATAGTTAATAAAAAGGTTTCGTACCTGAACAAGAAGTCGTTATGTGTTTTCGAATTTTGTGATTCCTATGTTCTTTATATGTTCTATCGTTATGAACATTTGATGTCCATTTCGCACATAGCGTTAATTGTGAATATGGAATACTTTTATCTAAAAATATTTAGTATTTTTACAAATTTACAATTATAAAATTTCATTTTATTTTTTTAAGTGTAGTTAGTTAAGATTTTTATTGTGAAATCAAATACATTGCTTTCTTTTAAATGTTTAATTTAACCCCAGGAATATTAATATATTCTAAATCCGAAGGTTAACTTCTAAGTCAAAATAGATTTAAAAAAATTTTTTTTTTAAAATTTACTTAAAGAATAATAAATTCTTTTCTCTTTGTCAGTTAGATATATGTATTTACCCCATCCTTCCAACAGGAATAGGATGTAACACAAGCAGAGTATAACTGTAAATTGAATTACCATGACCAGAAAATCTAGCAAACACTACGTGTGACATACGAAACCACTGGACAGCTGTTTCAACCTTATTAGGTCTCATCAACAGTGTATACTGTGATCTCCCCCACTGGAGATTGAATCACAGAATAGTGAGCTGAAACCCTACCACTGAACTACTGGTCCATGTTGCACACAAACAATGCCAAATTAACTAGTTATGGTAAATGCGCAGCCAATTAATCTGATGTGTCTTGTAGTTACATCCATACGCATTTACCATGACTTGTTAATTTGGTATCACTTGTGTACGATGTGGACCAGTAGCTCAAGTGGACTTAGTATATATATATATTTACCAACCCCTCCACTCGGGCAGGATATGACACAAGGTCAATTTTTAAGTGGAGTTTAACAGGTTTGAATTCAGAGTTTTCCTTCTCCTAGACTAGTTGCCTCACTAAGGCTGAAGAACCCAGTCTGCCCTTCTATTTACCCATAGCTGGAGGGAGAATAATTGGATTCATACTTTTCCCAAGGGTATTAGTGCTATGTGAAAGTGGACTTAGTATAATGACAATAAGAAACACATCAGTGTTTTTCAGAAAATATTGTGTATACAAAAATCTTGTAGAGAATTTTTATCATAACTTAATTTCCTCTGTCCACAGGACTGGTAGTTGTCTAGTAATAAAAATAACTTTGATGAATAAAATTGCTTTTAAAAAGTCACAAACTCTGAATTTTTTTAATGCTATTTTATCTTTTTTTTTTTTTTTTTTTTTTTTTTACTGCATTTTTATAGATTGTATCTGATTCTAGTTTTGATTTTCTGGTTCTACAACAATTCTATGGATATCCTGTTATCCAGTCACTAGATAACAAGCACTGAACAAAAACATTTAAAAATATTAAACCTTTCAACATCAAAAATAAGATAACCCCCAAAAATTATTAAACACGACCATACAAACATAAACAATGCAACTGCCAAGAATCAATCAAAACCTTGATTAAATCCTATAATGTAGAAAATATGAATATTGAAATTGACAACATAATAGCAAACCTTAGTCTAGCAGATATATATCTAAAAAATATATATGATAAATCTACCAAACAAGATTATCTACTAAGCATACACCTCTGAAGCAAAATTTGTCTGCTAATATTTGACTCACACTCTTTACAATTTGTTTTAAAACAAAAATATTTGCCTTCAAACTATTCCCAAATCATAGCTATAAAAAAACGATTTGGTATTAAATAACCCACAAGGTTTGATATGCCATTCAGTACCAGCCAACAACAAGCAGTCATTAGTTATAGAATTCAACTTACAGTTGAGAAGCAGAATTATAAACTTTATGGCTATAGCAGTAAGAGTTATGCCTCTGTAATTCTTTGTGATTCTGAGGCCACCTTTCTTGAGGTAGGAGAGGATGTAACGTTTTGTCCATTTCTCTATTGTGTTAGGCAGTGTTGCATAATCAAAGCAGTATGTCATCAAATTTCCTTGTCTTCCATATTTCTGGAGTATTTTGTCAAGGCCTTCAGCTTTTCTGTTTTTAATTTTTTTCAGTACTCTGTCAAGTTCTTCCTGTGTTAACTGTCCTAGTTGGCTATTATTAATTTTTTTGATAGGTTTATCTGTAACTTTATAGGAGTTTTCATACAGATTCTTGAAATATTCTTTCCACTTCTATCGTCTTACTTTTTGGTTAGCCATTTTTAGTTTTGCGCTTAAGTGCTCTTCTTTTTGCTCACTTCATTTACTGTCTGCCATGCTTATCATAATTGTCTATTTTCTACTTAGTTTCTGACTTTGATTTGATCTTGAATGTATTTTTATTGTTCTTTTTGGTATGTGTTAGTTCTCTCTGGGCATTGGCATTTGTTGGGTTTCTTTTATTAAGTAAGGATACTATTCTTATGTTATCTCATTTTTCTGTAATTATTACTGCCTCTCATAGAACTCAACATTTGGCTGTTGGTTTGGTTGGATTACACTCAGCTGCTGCTTCTATATGAGTGGTAACAAAGTTTTCAAATTCATCATTCAGAGTCTTTCTGATATTTCATGAAGAGTATCAAATTTGTCTAAATTTCTGAGACGAAGCTTGATGATTATTATCATTAAGGGTTTTCAGACTATTGTCTTCATCTTTATTGTTATTTCCACTACATTTCGTCCGATATGTCCTCCAGCCTTCTTCAGGTGTTTGTCAAACTCTGGAACCTTTACGGAACTTCGAACTACATCCTTTATTGAATCCACGGGGGTCGCCTGTTCTGATTCCGTTAGCCATAACCGGGTACAAGTGTTAAGTATTCCTGTACTGCTCACACATAGCGTAACATTTATAGGCGTTGATTCCCTAAGCTTCTAAGGAGACAATCATCTGGAGGTTGCAGGTTCAATCTTGACTGCAGGCGAGTAACAATACAGGAATTTTTAACCCTTGTGCTTGGTTATGGTTAATGGAATCAGAACAGGTGACCCCCGTGGATTCAATAAAGGATATAGTTTGAAGTTCTATGTTGGTTCCCAAGTTCGACAAACACCTGAAAAAGGACGGAGGACATATCAGCCGAAACTTTGTGGAAATGACAACAAAGATGAAGACAAAAGTCCAAAAGCCCTTAATGATAAAAAGTATTAAATTTGTTTCTTACTGTTACAGTATAATAATTTTTAATATCCTTATTGCTGAGTCAGGACCAATCATATTGTGAAGTTTTAATTTTTGGTATCTTATTTCAGCAGACTCTGCCGAATCTTTGCTAAGTTATCAGAAGATACTCTTTTAAAAAAAAAAAAAAAAAAAGGAGTATGCTTCACAGTTCACAGCATCATTTATTCAAATCTTGTTTATTAACTCATAATCTAACTGCTTTAGAGTTATTTGGGTAGGTGTAGGTCCATAGTTTCCTTTCCATTTTTTTTGGAATTTAGTATGCTCACCTGTTCTCAAGTGAAAAATCTGCTTAATATTCCCTATTTCTATCTGACAAGTTGTGTAAGCAGAATTTTTGAGCATTCATGTGTCCATTAATGATTTGAATGTTGTACTTTGGAATGTGTTGGACAAGGGAAGATAGTTTCTTGTTGAAGGTGATGATATCAATTTTATCACTAGCATCGGGTGGGGGGGTGGGGCTGTAGCAAGAGGCGATAGTTGTGTAGAAGTTGCCATTAGATAGACCACACATAATTATAGGTTGGATTCTCTCTGTTATTTAGTGATTTTAAGGCACAAAAAGACTGAAAAGCATTCCTACATCTCCTATAGCAGCATTGACAGAGTTTTTTCATGCAGATGCAGACAAATGTCCATCCTCTACTATTATCATGCTATTTTATTTCTAGTTCACTATAGTAGTATCTATGTTCTTGTATGCATATAATGTTTATATTCTGCCCAGCTGCTGATGCTGTCAGCTCAGGTAACTGGTTTATTGTTTTTAAAGTTCTAATATTAAATGTTGCTATGTGAACAATGCTTCTGAATTTAAGTAATTTTGGTTTGGGTTTGAGCTCAGTAATTGCTTTTTCAAACACTGGGGGCCATAGCTCCAATCTCAGCAGACCATACCCCTTGTTTACCCACGTGAAGGGCGATGCAGTTTAGACATGGTGTTTGGATTAGTCATGGAAATCTTTCATTAGCTTTTTTTTCCTTTATCAATAGATGCCATCCTTATAGATGAGGAGCAGTAGTTTCCAGACCCAACAATTTGATCCTGGTCATTGACTTATGAGGTACTTCCACCCAGCATCTTGTGAAGGATACCATTGACTCATTTGTTTTTAAGTGAATATCATAACGTGAATTAGGATTTGTAAGTTTAAGAGTGAGTGTAAGTCCAACAATCCCTTTTCATTTCTTTAACAATTAACCTTCAATTTAGTTATTGCCCCTTATATATATATATATATATATATATATATATATATATATATATATATATATATATATATATATACTTATGTTCTTACTTAGTATTGTTCCAGTCCAGTTGTCTTGGGCTGTAGAATACACAGACTGCATCCCTCCAGAGGGGTGAGACTCCCCAAACAAGTGTCTTGGATATGATATCAAACTATCTGATGGTGAGGCTCTAGTCTTGGAGCTTTAGAGAATATGTAGTACCCCTTCATTGCTCATTGCTATTGGTCCCAGGTCTGCTCTGACCTGGAGTGGTACCACCTGAAAGGGTCCTATCTATGAGTCACACAGAACTGACATTTAAACTGAGTGCAAACAAATGACTTATGCTAAATTGAATTGTTAGAAAAAAAACTGATCATTTGTGTGTAAATAAATGACTGATGTTTAATTGAATTGTTAATGATACATAGCAATACTTGGAACCACTTAACTTTGACTTATGCTAAATTGAATTGTTTGAAATAGAACTGTTTGATGAGTGAACCATATGTAAACAAATGACTTATGTTAGTGATAAATAGCAATATTTGGAACTATTTAACTTTGTTGACTTATGTTTACTAATCATATATCTAATGTATATGAATAAACCAGATTTGACATTAAATAACCTACAATGGTTGATATGCCATAAAACCAAACCCAATTGTTTAGTATTATTCAAACTGTCCTCCTTTTATTTTAATCAGTTTATGGGGTTTAATCTTACATCATATTTTTACTGATTTTTTACTATTATCAATCTTAAAACATTTTTCACACTAGTCACATTTGGATTCAAAATTCAGTGTCACCAACTCAAAAGACAAACAACTGACAGTTTAGTTGTGTTTTATTAGATTTTATTCATCTATATTTAGAGATGGGCTAATTATGTTTGCATAGAAGTTTGACCTCATGGCTTCTGGGAAGTTTTTTTTTCCTTAGATTTTTAACCATACTTTCTTAAATATTAGAAAGACTGGTTTTACTTTGATTGTTTATCAAAAATATACAGATATTTTTTACATATCAACAAATTGAAACAAAGTTTTTATTATTATTTTTATTATTATACCTTTACCACTACCACCACCACTATACTAAAAATAATTTTTAAAAAATGGTAGAAAAGCATTTGAGACATTTAAAAAATGTCATTATTAAATATAAAGAAAAATATAGTCAAATTATTTATATATATATATATATATATATATACATATACTGTCATCAATAAACTATCTAAACAAAAAAGAAAAAATTTCATCACTTAATTTCATTTCTTGATGTACTGTAAAGATATGTCCTGTAACTGTTATGAAATAAACTCTGTGCTAATTTAAAAGATCAAAGGAAAAAGCAGATAGTGATGTACAAAGTCTAAGTACCTCTCTTTTACATAATGTTAAAATATGAATAAATAAATAAATGAATGTAAAGCTTAGTCACTTGCACCAAATTTATAATTAAGTTAAATATAATATAGTTAATTTTCATGAAATAAGGTTACTTAAGTTACATTTTCTTAAATAAAGCGATTTATGTATCACTTCAATATTATAGATAAACAAGTAAAGTTGGCGACCTTAGTCAAGGGAGACCAAAAGGCTCCCTTTTCAATAGCTACTACACCAAGGTGTAGGGGAGAGTGTTACTCCATTCCCAGGATTGCTCCACTTTACCCTTGATCCTCAACTTATAGTACTGAGTGCTAAGCAAGGCAGCATCAAGTATCACTTTTTGAGTCTTTGGTATGACTCGACCTGGGATTGAACCCTGGTCTCTTGGACCATTGGCGAACACTCTACTCATTAGTACTTTTCATAAATTTGTACATATTTACAACATATAATTTACATATAATTTGATACAAAGAATAAATAGATAAGTAAATTTATAAAAGTCCTGACTTTAAAATATACCTTTTTCTAGGAGCCATGAAAAAGATGTCTGTTCATTTTGACGTTAGTGTTCCTCTCTTTATTGTATTAGGATTAAATAATTATGAAACTAAGTCATTATTATTCTCGTTTGGATTCTACTGTCTGAATATGCTTCATATGAAAAATTCTGTTCTCATGGGCTGTCATCATCAATGTATGCCAACAGCATGGATTCCCTTGACTCTCTCTCAACATCTATACCTATCGCTCATTGCTCTTGGCAAGTCCTCTAGGCAACATTCAGTGTCTGCACAGAGCTGATGACTGCAAGTTTTTGTTGGTCAGCCAACACCGGTGTGTCTATGTGTATGAGTTCACAGGAGAATGTCACCTATGAGTTTGTTCTTACTTCTCCAGCAGTTCCCGGCAGGTTTTACTTAGGTGGTTTGTGAGATGGGAGGTAAGTAGCCGTACAGTTGCTGTTTTGTAGGGTGCTGCTTCCAGGATTTGTTCAAAACAGTATACTATATTCATTTATAGTTCCTATCTAGCTTTTCTCCAGGCATTTCGTTAGTCCATGGGGTGCAAACATACTGAGGTACTGATATGGCTACAAGTTGGAAGAATTCTTATATTATTGTATCAAAGAGATCAGATTTCCAAATGGTTGTTAACTTGTAAATAGCAATCCGTGTATTTTCTATACATTGATATCGCTTTAAGTAGATGAGATATTGCTACCAAGGTATACAAACTGATTGACTGATTTCAGAAGCTTGCCACTAAGTTAAAACATAAATTCTGTTCTATCTGAGTTCACATAGAGATGAATACTTCTTGCTGCCTGCTCAAACTATGCGGCAGAGTGAGTCTCAAAATTAACACATGACTCAATTTATTGTAAATCTTGACAATAGTGCCACCTGTCAGACTGTGCAGCCCTCTCTGATCATTTTGACCTTTTGTTTCCTTTTTTGTTGTATATTGTTCTCGTAAAATCCTATTTTGTCTTATTTGAATGGCTTTGATAATATGCAGTTCTCTGTTTATCTTGCAGTTGCGTCCAAAGGAAGACTGCGTTCTTTGTTGTAAATGCAGTTTTGCTAGAGGCAATAAAAATACCAACTAGTCTGTTAGATTTTGTAAGATGTATTTTCATTCATGTCCTTTTTACTACTTATCCTTTTCTGTGTTAACTTCAGCTTGCAAATTAACTTTCAAGTTTCATCAACAATTTTTTTTTTAAATATGAAAATTCTGATCTTAGAAAATTTAATGATCCTATGAAATAATGAATAAATCAATTCAGGCAAATATATGCATCTCACAGTTGTCTCCATAAATGTAAAAGGACAAACTTGTTTGCAAAAGAAGATAACTTTGATTGCTACATGATATCTATTGTCTCTAATTTCTGTAGAATAATTAGAACATTTTTTCCCTACTTGATTCTGCATATAACATGAATGAAACACTTGACATTGGTTTCTGAAGGTAACATTCAGAGAAATATTATATATCATTTTCTTTCTGTAGAAAGTTAACACACTACAGATGTTCTCTTTGTTATAAGTGACTTGGTATCAAAGATTTGTTAAAAATAAGAATATTAAAGATGAACATTTTTTTCTCTACAAGCATTTGAGATTTGAAATATTGCCAGTTTTCTTCACAGGCATCCATTGTATATTGTACCAATTACTGTTCCTACTTTGTGACTTTGCCAAAATATTTAAACATCTTTCTATAAAGGAAACTGCCATATTTGATAGCATATAAGTACCCCCTCTTTCTGTGTTTATATTACATTATAATGGAGTTAGGATAAGTACAAGTATTGCTAGTCTCTGGTGTCGGAGCAAACATTAGCCTACTTGCATATAAGTCCTGGGGGATATTTTTTTAAAGGTAGGGGTTCAAGTATGGTGTATTATTAAATGACCCTATAGCAATTTAAATGCCATTATATTGCAACCATTTTTATGGTATTAATAATCATTTCTTTGAGAATAAATATCAAGTCATTTAATGGAGCAAAATTTAAGAAATTCAAAAATTAAATTGACTTGGTTTAAAACAGAAATGACTTTGTTGTTGTAGTTTTTTAATTGTGGCTTTTTTATTGGCTAATTTAGAATCTTTAGTCTTTAATAATTTCATTTATTTTTCTTAGTGAAAATCTAAACAATAAAAATTGTATATGGACTCATTTTTTAAACATTGGCCGAATCTCAGACATTCATGTTAATCCTTTTCTTAACCTCCAGTTAGTGGGGATTAGAATGTGTCAACTGCATTCCTAGCAGAGGAGTAAAATCTTCTTCTTCAAAAAAAGAGTGGGGATGTTCTGGATTTGACTCTAAACTGCATTTAATGATGAACCTCCAGTTTCGATGCTCAGAGTAGTATAGAGTCACTCCTTTCATTGTCATTATTCCCATGTCCATTCTAACTCAGACTGGTAGTTCCTGTTAGGATCGCATCTATGGGTCAAATAGATCTTGAAAATTATTAGAATTAGATAGCAAGACTTGAAACCATATAACTGTGCAAATTATCATATTAGATAGAAATACCATTAGTTACTTTAAACAAATCTGACTTGTGCATCAAATAACCCAACACTATTTGACATGCTGTTAAACCAACTGAATAAAGTATTTTCATTGTTTCATAGAATTTTTGGATTATTCTCTTAACACAAATAATAGATTTTAACATTTGGCCCAAGAATAAATTGGCTCAAAATATTGTGCTTAATCCTTTGAACATGAGTGGCTGGTATTTGTGATGCTAACTACAATCATATAAACCCAGACAGCTGGAATTTTATTTGCAGTTTTCTTTCTTTTATATCACTATTGCCAATAAAATATCATAATTCTAATTTTATTATTTTTTAATATTTTAAATTGTCTATAGAATATAACTTGTTATTTAACAGCCTTAAAAGTGGTTAAATAATAGATTACAACATTTTAAATTTTTAGCTAGTTTTCAAACCAGCAGCCGAGGTTAAGAGGCCTATGGTTGTGGGAGGCTCAGGATTCTTGTAGTTAAAGTCTGGAAAACTTGTGAAATAATGGGAAGTGTGATTTTTAAGATTTGTTTTGACCCATTTGGTTATAATTCTAATGTGAATCAAGTAATTGGTGGACATAAGTTTCTGAAGGTCACATTAGGAGAAATGCTGTCTGTTAAATGCAACTGTTGGTTGTAAAATGAATCTTAAAAAGGAAAAAGTGACAAATGGGAAAGTTTAACAAGGTTCAAATTGAAAATGACATTTGGTATTGTGCATGTTTTGTGGTTTTTCTTTGTGGTAATTTGCAAAGTGTTCATTTGATTGGGACAAGCTGTGAAAGTTGGAACTTTGATGTGAAATGTCTGGAAAGAAGAGAGATAGTTGCTGAGTTTTGTTAATAGTTACAACTCTTATACAGGATAGCAGTTAGGCAAGCATGTGTTTTTATATATATATATATATATATATATATATATAAAGGGAGAGAGTGTAATAAGACCAAATTACTTTTGTAATTTATGTTTTTGATTGTTTTCAACTAGTTTTGACTTTAGGTCATTTATGAAAAGTGGTGTTTTTTTAATTTATTTATTTTATTTTTTTAATTTTTTTTAAGAAAGTTTTAACTTTTTAAACCTATGGCTGTTATTTGTGCCACTAACTTGAAGTATATAAACCTAGGCAGCTGCAATTTAGGCTGTGGATTTTTCACTTTTTCATCATCAATAAAATGGTACGATTTTATATATAATTTTTTTCTTGAATATATTTTAAGATTGTCTATAGAACGTTGTAACCTGTTATTTAACAACCTGTAAAGCAGTTAAATTACAGATTACAATATTTTACTCTTCTAACTATTTTTCAAGTCCAGAGTGAGAGAACTATGGTTAGGGTTTTAAGGGTTAAATTAGTTAATAGGCTATAAAAGAAGTGACAGAAAATTAACTGGTAACATAGCATATTCGTTCCTTGGCTGAAAATTATTTTTTGGTATCCAGTCAACTGACCATCTATGCAATCATAGACACCTAAAACTGAGCATACCAGGAGCTATTTATTATACATAGATTGGGTGGGTTGCTAATTAGACTATTTTAGTCTGGCATTTGTTTGTTTAAGTGTTTGTGTGCCAACTCAAATCTATCCATAAACATTATTATCAATAAATAAGTACACCTGTACCATTTTTTGAATGAAAAACTAATTTTTTTCTAAACCAATGATACCAGAATTTGATTATTTCTAATGGAATATTATACATTTAAAACAGAAATTAGGTATTGTTATAACTACAGTATTGAAACACTGTAACTAAAAATAAAATTGCAAAATCTCTATTAAAAATAAACTTGCATATATATATATATATATATATATATATATATATATATATATATATGATGGACTGCTACATATTCATATGTTCAGTTAAAGAGTTTTGATGTTGAAGAATTTATCATCATCATCATCATGCCGTTCTGCTAGCTTGGATTTCTCTGACCCTCTCTCCCCACTCGTCTCTATTATCCATCACTCCTGGTAGGTCTTCCAGACTACATCCTGTATTGGCACAGAGCTGCTGTAGATAGGTTCTAGCTGGTCATCCAACCTTTGCTTGTCCATGTGAAAGGGTGCACAGGAGTACATCGCTTTTGAGTTTGTCCTTACTTCTCCTGCAGTGTCCCACATGTCTGGCTTGTCTAATTTGGATGGTTTTCATGATGGGTGGTAGGTGGCTGCACAGCTGCTGTTTTGTGAGGTGTTGCCTCCAGGACTTGTTCAATATAGCTCGTAGCATTCTTGTGTAATTGCCATCAAGCTATTTATCGATACGCTTAGCATTCGCATGTTGCATCCCTATAGCAGTATTGATACAACCTTTACTTGGAAAAAACTGTGTTTTTTTTTATTTTGTATATGGGGCTAATGTATCTCCTTACAGCACACCTGATACAATGTCAAAGTAGTCTGTGTGTCTCCATCCGGTGAGTGAACTTTTACTTTAGTGTTTTTATATAGCAGCATTATGGCTGCGACAGTTTCTTTGGGGAGACTGTAAGCGACAAGTATTTGCTCCATCTTCCCTCTGTGTATGGAGTCAAATGCCTTGGAGAAGTCTACAAATAAGTGTTGCCTCAAGGTTTTTTTTTGCATGAACACCTTCTAGAATTCGATGGATAGTCAAAATTTGTGATGTTATGGATCAATTTCTCCAAAAGCCATTTTGCTTTCTCTTAAGTATCTTCTCAATTTTAGATTCTATGTGGTTGCGTAGCAGAGCATTGTAGATCTTGGCTGCTATGGAAGTAAGGTTTATATTTCAGTAGTTCTTGGCTATTCCAAGATTACCCTTCTTGGGAAAAAGGAGGATGCAGCCTTTTGTCCATCTGTCTATTGTATTTTGGTTCTATATGGCATTGTAGTATTGGAGCAGTATATTGTCAAATTTCCTTGTCTTCCATACTTCTGGGGGTATTTGATCAAGACCTGTACCTTTCTAATTTTTAATTTTTCTTAGTACTAATTTGAGTTGTTCTTGTGTAAACTGTCCTAGTTTGATGTCTAGTTCATTACTAATAATTTTTGTGATAGGTTCGTTCATAACTTTTGGAGGTTTTCCAAGTAAATTCTTGAAATGTTGTTTCCACAGGTGTATTCATTCTTCTTGGCTGGCAGGTTTCAGTTTAGCTCTTGCAGTACTCTTCCTTCTACTAACTTCGTTTACTGTCAGCCATGCCATCCTAGATTCTCTATCTTCAACTAAGTCTCTAATCTTATTGATCTGATTTTGAATGTATTCTGTTTGTGCTTTTAGGTGTACATTAGTTTATTTTATGCCTTAAGTTTCTAAGCGTTTATATTAGTTGGATTCCTCCTATTGCATAGAGATGCTGTTTTTACATCATGTTTTTTCCTAACTGCTAATGTCTCCCATGGGATTCTAGCTTTAGCTCTTTGTTTAGTTGACATGCATTCTTCTACTGCTTCTATATAAACATTGATAGTATCTGTTTTGGTTGTGTAATGTTCCAGAAATAATAAAATCCTGGTATCTTTATTTTAGAAGAAAAATTAGCTTTTCATAAAAGATCATTGGACGTGTGTGTGTGTGTGTGTGTGTGTGTGTGTGTGTGTATATATATATGCACACATGTGTGTTTATCCATGCCTTTTTGCTTTGATTCAACTGTCTTTGTTAAACTCTGTTGAGTGCCTGACTGCATCTCTGCCAAGGAGTAAGACTCCCCCAACTCCTTGATATGACACTAAACTGTCTTATGATAAGCCTTGGGGAATGTGGAGTACTCTTCATTACAATTGCTCCCAGGTCCACTTTGACCTGGAGTGGTAGCACCTGATAGGGTCCTATCTATAGGTCAAATAGAGCCGTTTGATCATTTAACTGTGTGTAAATAAATGACTGATGTTTTGATTGAATTGTTAGTGATACATAGCAATACCTGGAACTATTTAGCTGTGTGCAAATGAATGAATAGTATTGAATAGAATAATTAGTGTTAAATAACAATACTTGAAACCACTTTACTGTGTGCAAACAAATGGTCAATATTAAATAGAAATATTAGTGTTAGATTGCAATAATTGAAACTATTTAACTGTGTAGAAACAATAGCAATATTTGTGTGCAAACAAATGAGTTTTAACTCTTTTAAAAATAAAATTACCTACACGCTATTCACTTATTAATGATATATGTATGTATAACCATTTAATTGTGTGCAAACAAATGACTGGTCAAAAATCAAATTGTTAGTGTTACATAGCAATACTTGAAATCATTTAACTTTGTACAAACAAATGATTAATAGTAAATAGAATTGTCCATATTAGATTGAAAAATTTGAAACCCTTTAACTTTGTGGGAAAAAATGAGTTCAGGCTCATTTAAAAATGTTATGAATAAAATGTTTACAAATCATGTATATTTTATATGTATGTATAAAGAGAATTTGGCATTAAATAACCTACAATGGTTTATGTGCCATAAAATTCAACCAAACAAAATCAAAAACTGTTAAGTATTTTCTCTCTTAAGAGTTTAAAAATGATCTTTTTGTTTTTAAATTGTTACTTTTATATATCTATATGTACATGTGTGTCTGTGTGTAAACCCCATGTAATGGTGAAATAGGGTAGATTGGGCTCTCTAGCCTTGATGAAGCAACCAGCCTCAGAGAAGGAAGAATAAATTCAAAACCTGAGGAATGTTGTTCAGGAAAATCTATGGCACATTGGTGCACCATTCTTGTTATCAACTTATCCAAGGAGTATGGCTGGTTCTACACAAATCTTCACCACTAAAAAAAAATCAACAGTTCACATCTTTAACTGTTGGGCCCTTATATGTTGAGATCAATGGGAGAGTCCATCAAGTATGTTTTATATATGTGTGACTGTGTATGTATACACACACACACACACACATATATATATATATATATATATATATATATATATATATATATATATATATACACACACAGTCTTCAGGGGATGATTTTATTTGTAGAAATATTTGCCAGTGTTGAACATTCTGGTGTTTAAACCTTCATCAGGGTGTATAAGTTATTAAATAGAATGAAAAGGATGAGAAAGTTTTCAAATTTGTGTGATGTAATAAACATTCCAAAATTTATTTTAAAAAATCTCTATTACATTCATCAATCTAACTTTATAATAAATAGAGGTTTTTTTTAATTACATGTAACGAAATATCAAACAAAAGCATACCTGATAAAAAGAAAGGAAGTTAGCATTTTTTTCTTTTTTCTTAAATTATATTCATTTTGCTGCATTGAAATTCTTGTTCAAGAAAATAAGGAGGTATTAAAAACAGAAAACAACCACCTTTCTCTGCTGAATTTTTGTGTTTTCTTGGTGATCTTTCAACTGACAATTCCATAGCATTTCTTTATTACCTACTATTATTCTCAATTTCACTCTTTTAGATGACCATGATATGTTCTGTGTTAAAGAAAATATTTTTTCATCGCCAATATCAGTTTTGCAAAATTTAATAGTTGATAGAACTCCAGTCAGTATGCACAAAGAAAGTTAAGTAAATTTTCTCTTGGAAAAAAGAACTGTCTCCTATTCCAAGAATTTCCTGGGTGAATCAAAAGTTTTGCAATATTTTCCTAATGTGAGGCACCTTTCCACAACCCCCCAATGAGTGTCCTTGATAGGACACTAAACAATCTGATGGTGAGGTTCCAGTGATGCTGGGGCTTTGGGGAAAGTGGAGCAACCCTTCTTTGCCATTGCTCCTAGGTACACTCTGGCTTGGAATGGTAGCACTTGATAGGGCCTTATCTATGGGTTAAATAGAACTAAACTGCATACTTAAGCTAAACTGAATTGTTTGAATTAGAACTGTTTGACTAAACTGAATTGCTTGAAATAGAAATGGTTTTGACAATTAAACTGCATATTTATGCTAAACTGAATTGTTTGAAATAGAACTGTTTTTGACATTGAAACTGTACTTACACTAAACTGAATTGTTTAACATAGAACTGTTTTGACATTTAACTGTGTGTAAACAAAATCTATATTCATACTAAACTGAATTGGCTGAATTAGAACTGTTTGAATAAACTGAATAACTTGAAATAATTTTTTTTTGACAATTAAGCTGTGTACTCATGCTAAACTGAATTGTTTGAAATAGAACAGATTATTTATATAACAATGGATTTGGTGTTAAATAACCTACAAAGGTTGATATGCCATAAAACCCTACCGACTAATAGCTCTGGATGCTTTTGATGAGGTTATGATGTGATGAACCACACAGGACAGTGAGATACCAAGCTCACCTGATAGTCTTTGTATGCTACTTGCTGAATTTGCCTTGATGGCCCTGAATCCACTGTTTTAAGACTCCTGACTTTGCCTGATCACCAAAGTTCTTGCAATCCAAGCAGAATTTCTTGAACCATCTGGTTACTTTACTTTGACCAATTGTGCCTTCACTTTTTGCACAACAAATGTTTTCAGTTGCTTCTGCAGCTTTATGCCTTAGTTAGAACTTGTAAATCATAAGTTCCCAAATTAGACTACATTACATTTTCATCCATGTGGCTTTCAAATCACATATGATGCAATGCACTATGTACCACGATACTACCAACCAGTTAGTATCTACTATGACTTAAACTGCTTCAGTTACATGATATACATGCTGCAAAGCAAAATGTTGCAAAGCTTTTGACTTGCTCTAATATCTAAATCCTTAAATTCATTCTTCATAGTGCTTTTCTTGTTACCACAACATTTTGGTTGATCCATTCTATGGTCTTCTTCAGTTCTGCAAACTATATAGAAAGAGGTGGGTGGTCTCTCTTCTTTTTCTCTGTAGTATGAACCAGAAAACAGTAGCAAACAGAAACAAAATGGTGACACATATATTGATAAGACAAATTCATTTATAAAAACATGCATAAGAAATTCAATATTTTCTATACTGAATTGCTCTTTAATCTTTTTTCATTAAACAAAGAAATCCACATTCGTCTACAAGGCTAATATATACAGCTTTCAATTTTCTTATCTTTCAGTGATGCTCCCTATTTATTAGGGGGAATATTGACATACGTTCTCCTTCCAGATATGTGGGGCCTACCATAGACTTTTCTACGGTCCCCTTTGGATGTGGCTTTCTAATGTTCCCTAAAATTTGACTTTCAGTTGGTTGCTTTCTTATTTATTTTTCCCTTCATTTGTATAGCCCATTATATCTGCCATCTTCTTGTTATCCACTTTTCTCTTTAGACTAGACCAACTTTAGTGAGAAGATGAGTTACATGAAACTATAATTGCTTGCAAGAAAAACAAAAAAAATGACTGATTAACCTTTACTGTGTGAAAACAGTATACTTGATTTTGTGCATGTGTACTTGAGGACCAAGTTAACTCACTTTTGGTAATGGAGTACTTCCTGGAATTCTCTACATTTCATATGATGTAGTACACACATTTTATTTTCACCAGCTAATAGAAAGAGGTGGTGAGAACTGATTTGCATATGATTTGGGTGTTATATTATCAGATTGTGGGACGTATTTGTAATTTTAAAATGAGAGTGAAACTTTAATTTCAATGACAATGCAAGATGGCGGAAGGTAATTTCTTTAATTTCTACTTCAATAATTCTAATTCTATGGGAGAATTTGAAGCATTTGATTCTGAAAACAGTTTTATTATGACGTTGAATTTATAGACTATATTTGCCATGGCATGAAAATGTTTGATTATATCTGAACCAAGGTATATATGAATATGATAAATAGTGGAACATGGATGTTTTAGTTATTTGTGTACATTGGCTGAAATTGATATTCCAACTAATTTTAACAAATTAAATCAGTATCTGCATGTTAATGTACGAAACTTTAATTCACATAGTGAGGGTTAAATAACCAAACAAGTGAAGAAAAATGAAATCAGACTAAATAACTAAACAAGTTCTGACATGCTGTAAAACCAACCAACATTCAATAGTTTGATACTTCAAAAATATGCTAAAAGAGCTGTTAAGATTTCTGAAATGTTGTTATTTACACTAGTTACATATCTTGGACTATTGTCTTCATTTTGCTTGTTATATTTACCCACCCCGTCCACCACAAACAGGATGCGACAAGGTCAATTTTTAAGCAGAGTACAGCTGATTTGAATTCAGGATTTTCCTTCAAGACAAGTTACCTTACCAAATTTGGGGAACCAAATCTGCTCTACTATTTACCCATAATTGGATGGAGGAGTGATGACTTCATACCATTCCCAAAGGCATGAGCACAAAATGAAATTTAAACAGCTTCATCCAAGATTTAGACTCAGATTGATGATTCCATTTCCTATGACGATCACTGATATTTACTATATTTTAGTCTCTGTCCCCCTTCCCCCCAATATTCTTTAGGTATCTTTTGCCATGGTTGTTAACTATCAGGGAATTCTGCACCAAACCCTTTATTCAGTCTGTTCTCATTCTACTATCTCTGGTTCAGAAGGAAAAATAAGTGATGTTACAAGTGCAAAATAAGATGAATTAACAGATATGAGAAATCCCAGGGTACAATGGTCCAAAACATGAAATAACGACCAGGATGAAGACAAAACCTGTAAATGCAAAAGTGTCTCTTTGATAATTACAGTTAGTCTATACAGATATTCACAAATTGGTTTTATATTAAATACCATTTACTAAATAACTTATTTTGAATGTATCAGAAATATTTTGTTATTTTTAGCAAATGCCATTTGTATTAATAATAATAATAAAATCAACTAGAACAACCTGTCCGCATGGCTAATAATATGCTGACTGTATCTCCTGTAGAGGAATAATACCCTTCAAAAAGGGGGGAACTAAGTATGACACTAAATTACATCTGATAATGAAGCTCCATTTCTAGTGATCTTGAGAGTATTGCCATTACTCTCCGGTCCACTTTGATCCATTGTGGTAGTAACTGTTAGGGTCCTCCTGTCTATGGGTCATATAGATCTGTTTAAAAATTATTCATATTCAATTGGACCATGAGCAAAAAAAAAATCTTAGAAATAACTACCCAAAAATTGTAAATATGAACATGTAATTAATTTTATTGCCTAACCTCTATGAATGAAATAATCTTAAGCAGGTTGACATGCTTTAAAAATCAATCAATGTATCTTATTGAACAACTAAAATTGTGAGTATGTGGCAATTTGGCTCAAAATTTCAGCCAAATTGTCAGATAATGACCAGGTAATTAAGTACAATCTTTATTTAAGTCAAATAAGGGTCATATTTGATTTTTTTTATTCAACTGAAATCAACCAGTTTTAGAAGTTGTCTACCATAATCAGCCAGTGGTTACATAGTACTGCCAGTACCATATAACCATGCATGTTATTTTGAGAGGAAACAGGCTCTTCCATGTTTTTTTTTTTTTTCGTGATTTCCACCCTCAGCACCCAGGAGTGGTGTATGTGTCAGACATTTGCAGAGGTGTGATTGACAAGTGGCAATTCAAAGTTCAACAAGTCTATGAGAAAGAGTTGAATTCAAATGAGCGTGCCCTGTCGGCACGACTTTAAGTACATCAACTGTATTCTCTGCAGACGAGTAAGGCCACCATCACCAAAAGGAGTATCCCGTATATGACACCACAATGTATCCAGTGGCAAGTTGCTAGTTATGAAAGGGTGTATGGAGTCACTCCTTTCATTCCCATTGCTCCCATGTTCATTCTAACCCACTTTAGAGGTGAGTTAAAAATGCTGGACTGTAGCATCGAAGTAAGTAAGTTTGAACTCCAATCTTGTTATTACGTTTACTTTCAGACTAACACCCTTGGGGAAAGGTATGAACTTACTTATCCTCCTAGCTATGGGATAAATAGTTTCACTGCTGTTCTTTTACAAGAATGGTTTTGGCTTTAAATAACCCTTAAAGGTTGATATGCCATTAATTAAAGAATTCAAACCTAACCTGGTAGTGTTGTACCTGTTTGGGTCCCATCTATTGGGCAGATAGATTTGTTTGAAAATTATTGGTATTAGATAGGAATACATGATATAACTTTTTGTAAACAAATGATTATTATTAATTAAAATTATTAATGTTAGATAGGAATACTTGAAACTATTTAATTGTATGTAAATTATTTGTATTAGATAGAAATAGTTGATATCATGTAACTATTTGCAAACTAATGTTTCTTGACAAATTGGAAAAAAAGCAATAAAATATCAATGCAATTGATGGTGGGATTTTAACCTGTTTGGAATATCCAAGTAAACACAATAGGCTATATCAAGGTCTAGACCAGTCATGGGCAAACTACAGCCCATGCACCACATGTGCTCCACAGTGCTTTTTGAAATGCCTGCCTAATTTTACAAAGAAAATAACATTTATTAAAATTTTTGTTTGTCTCATCTCGTTCTCACTTGTTCACTCACAGATACACACTCTCTCTCTCTCTCTCTAACCATTTCCCTCACTACAATAGCTTGAAACATTTTGACTAAACCACATGTATAACAATGATTAAGTCTGATGTTTCTTGAATTTTTTCAACCTTTCTTTGAAAGTAACGTTTTCAGCATTTTAAAACATTTGCAAATTTTCATGTGTTTTGTTTTAGTAACAAGAAATGTTCATAATAATTTTTTTTCTTGGGGTGGGGTGGGGGGAGATTTATTTTTCTTTAAAAATTGTTTTCATATAGTCAAATGAATAATTTGAAACCACTATTACTACTTTTATATACACTTTTATTATGTGTTTTATATTAACATTACCTTTCGATTTAAGTAACAAATGAAATAATATTATACGAAGACTTCAATTTTTTATAGAAAAGATATTTTTACCAAAGAAAAAAAAATCAACCTTCCCCTATTCCTAAGGTAGACGCTTATGTGTATGGTCTTCTGTAGTGAAAATGGTTACGGTACCTTCAATGTGAAAACATAACTTGAATTTTTTTTTTTTTAGAAGTGTGGCCTACCTGATGATGAGCTATGTCACATGTGGCCTGCTTCTTAAAACAGGTTGCCCTTGTCTAGACTATATTGTTTATTTATGGTATTGAACTGATTTTGATTGTATGACAGTAGTTTTGAAAGTATGAATAAGTGTTCAAATGTTTTCTCTTTGTCATTGGATGTTGAAGAGATATTTTTATTGCCTAGCATAGCTAAAAGTTAGGTGTTCATTATACTCAGTATATGATAACAACCCTCACCTTTTATTTATTTTTTTTTTTTTTTGCAAAAATTTTGAGGTCATTCACATACTCAAGTATATATGGTATATGTATATATAAAATAATATATCTTTATATATTAGCCACATAATTTGATCTTAAAATAGAATGTGATATTCCATTGTTATGAACTCTTCTGGAGACATAGAAATAGAATTTTTGTTTTGTTCAATTTGATAAATAAAATTCATAATTCAATGATGAACAGAATTTTGTCTATAATCTATTTTATTTTTTGTAGGGAGAGGGAGTCAGAATATTTTTTATTTTAGAAGTTGGTGTATACCGATCAAATAAGTAAAAAATGAGTATTTTAAAAATACAAACTAATTGTACTTAATTTTCATGTCACATTTGGTAATCATTAGACAATTAAACCAATTTCTCTATCATCTGAAGATTGCCAATTAGGTGTGAAAATTTTAATTACAATTAGTTTGTATCTTAAAAATACCTGTTTTTACTTGTATATTATCTCTATTCATATTCAGCCCTTTTTTACTTTGTCTTGTATGTTCCCTTTGTCATTAATTACAAATAATCAACCAAGAATGTGTATGTACATATGCATCCATGTGAGGATTGGCTGAAAAGTTCATAGATTGACAAAGATACTTTCTTGGAATGTGACCAAATAAGGTTTATTTCTGAACATAGTTTCCCTTGTGGTCCACACTTTTCTTCTAATTAGTGTTTTAGTGCTTTGATCCCATTGATCAAAAAAGTCATTTTCAGCAGATATGGTGGTATCAAATGAACTTCTCAACCCACCTTCATCTATACAAGAAAAGTGTTTAAAGAACTGTTTGAGATTAGCTCTTGAGATAAATACACTTTTTAAGTCAGTTTGGTTTGGTATGACCAAAAGTAAATTATATCAGTAGTCCAAACTAATGTGTTTTAAGTCATTACAAGGAAATATCCATGAGTCACTGGAATGTGTGTGTGTTTATAATTTTGTTTCTCCTAATGTCAGCTTTTCACTGCAATTTTGCTACATTTTTGTATGAACTTGTCCATGTGTTTGCTTGATTGAAAGTAAATCATATCTATGGTTAAAACTAATGTCTAACAAACACATCTGTTTTATACTACAACAGAGAATTTGCTACTGGAATGTGTGTTTATAATTTGTTTCTTTTGTGAACTTATTTTCAACAAAAGTTTGTTATATTTTCATGCAAACATGTCCTTGCCTTAAAATATTGTGTAAATTTTGTGTTTCAAAACATTATATAAACTATATACATTCTTATTTTTTGTTGATACAAATTGATTTATTTTAAATTTAGCTGCCACAAATTCCAAAAAGTTGATGCATATTATACATGAGATGTTTTTTTTTTTTCTAGGATTTTGTTGCCAAAAGTTAAGGGTGTGTATTATACATGCATCTATGTTATACACAACTAATTATGGTATACCCAGCTATGGATTAGATAGTACTACTATTGTTCTACAAGGATAGCTTTGGCATTAAATAATCTACAAAAGTTAATATACCATTAAACAAAGAAACCAAACTTAATGTATATATCACAATTAGTTTAATTTATTCGATTTTCTTTTGTAGCAAGGGGACATGGTAAAGATCTAATTATTATCTTAATTTTTTTTTTTCAAGCAATTATAGGGTTTCAAGTAACTAATGATAATTATTTGTAAACAATTATTACTTCAAATACAGGCTGGGGGGGTATTATTTATTTGGAGGTGCCCATGGTGTAATGCTTATCGTCGTAGGAAATGGACACTGCAACACGAGTTCAAATCTTGGACGAGACTGATTGCATTTCACATAGCACTAATACCTTTAGGAAAGGTATGAATCCAATCATTCTCCCTCCAGCTATGGGTAAATAGTAGGGAAGACTGGGTTCTTCAGCCTTGGTGAGGCAACTAATCTAGAAGAAGGAAAACTGTGAATTCAAACCTGTTAAACTCCGCTTAAAAATTGACCTTGTGTCATATCCTGCCCGAGCAAAGGGAGTTGGTAAATATGATTATCTTAATCGAACTAAAATTCAAATTATCTATCAACTTCTTAGATAAAAGAAATCAAGAACCCTTATTATTAGGCATTTAGGAAAAATGCAGAACAACAAACTTCTTGACATTTTTTTGAGTACAATGTTATTGCAAAATAAGTTGAATATTGTACTTTTCTGATGGTATAGCTAAACTAATGATGATGACTTTCTAATAATTTTCTATTGGAAAAGTTTTCAATAAAAGAAACCCAGAATTTTTAGGGTGGATGGCTTTATGGCATGTCAAGTGTAGTTGGGTTATTTAATGCCACAGTCTTTTTTTTTTTTTTCTAGCAATTATTAGGTTTCAAGTAACTAATGATAATTATTTGTAAACAATTATGACTTCAAATACAGGCTGGGGGTTAGAATACACTGATTACATTTCTGTAGAAGAGTAGGACCCCCTCCAACAAATGTCCTAGATGTGACACTAAACCACCTGATGGTGAAGCTACAGTCCTGGAGCTTTGGAGAATGTGGAGTATCCCTTCATTACTATTCCTCATAGATTCACTCTAACCCAGAATGGAAGTACCTGTTAGGACCCGATCTATGAGTCAAATAGAACTATTTAATCATTTACTATATTTGAAACTATTTTACTGTGTTCAAACAAATAATTGATATTGAATAGAATTTTTAGTGTTAAATAATAATACTTAAAACCATTTAAATGAGCTCTAACTCGTTAAAAAAAGTCTCACAAAAAATTCACTTAAAAATCATATATAACATGTATTATCAAGGGTTGATATACCATTCAACTAAATAACATAACTTTAAGAAACTATTTTTAATATTAACAATTTGAGTGTGTGTGTGTGTGTGTGTGTATATATATATATATATATATATATATATATATATATATATATATATAAAATTGCAATGGTAAAAAAATCATATGTAATAATTAGTAATTCATAGATAGTATTGATAAAAACATTAGGTTTTATAAGTCCCAAAAACAGACATTGAATCATCCAGCAGGACACATAACATAACAGATGTAGGCATTTGGTTTTATGAACTTCTCAGTGAAATCATCTGGAGGTTGTAGGTTCAATCCTGACTATAAGTATAGATAACAAGGAACACTTACTATAGCTTAACACTTGTACCCAGTTATGGTTAACGGAATTAGAACAATCCACCCTAATGAATTAAATAAAGGGTTTAGTTCAAAGTTTCGTGTAGGCTCCTTAGCTCGACAGGAAAGCCCTAAAGAATGCTGAAAAATGCATTGGCCAAAATGTTGTGAATATAAGGATGAAGATAGTAGTCCGATTACTCTAAATGATAAAAATTTAGAAAGATAATTTATATATCATTTTATGGTTTCAAGTAACTATTCTTATTTGATAATAAGCATTTGTTTGCACAGTTATATCATTTCAAGTAAGTTGCTCATGGTGTAATGGTTATCATCGTAGGAAATGAACACGGCGACACAAGTTCAAATCCTGGACGAGACTGATTGCATTTCACATAGCACTAATGCCCTTGGGAAAGGTATGAATCCAATTATTCTCCCTCCAGCTATGGGTAAATAGTAGGACAGACTAGGTTCTTCAGCCTTGGTAAGGCAACTACTCTAGGAGAAGGAAAATTCTGAATTCAAACCTGTTAAACTCCGCTTAAAAATTGACCTTGTGTCATATCCTGCCCGAGTGCAGGGGTTGGGTAAATAGGATCATCGTAGGAAATGGGCACAATAACCTGAGTTCAAATCCTGGACGAAACTGTTTGCATTTCACATGGGGCTAATATTCTCAGGAAGGGTTATGCATCCAGCTATGGGTAAATAGCAGGGCAGATTGGGCTCTTTAACCTCAGTATGGCAACTGGTCTAGAAGAAGGAAAAATCTGAATCCAAACTCTACTTGACTTTGTGTCACATCCTGCTTGTGTGGAGGGCTTGATACATACATTTACCATTTCAAGTATTTCAAACAATTATAAGTAACTAATAATTATCCTCTGTAAACAACTATAACTCCAAGTAACTATTCTTAATACAAATAATTTTCACACAGCTACAGTAATATCATTTTAACATGTGTCAAGTTCTTCCTCACACCACTTTTCACTTCCACAAATGTCCAACATTGTCACTTAGCAACATCACCTACATCATCATAAAAGTATGTGAAATGTTTCCTTAAAAAGATATTCAAAATAAATAAAATACTTAAAAATTTGCTATAAAAAGAATTTAAAATGTAATAAAAACACCTTTTTAAAATGTATATAAAGCATTTTTAATAGAAAATCACTAGGTAAATAACAATTTTATTGTGTTCATTGTTCTTTTAAAAATATGACTAAAATGTGTTCTTTGTATTTTTTAAGGTTTATTGATAGTTAAATTCTTTCACAAGTTATTTATGTTAGTTTTACATCTTTGTTCTTATTTTAAGGCATTTTTAAAGCATTGCATCTAATTACAAAGTAGAATACATCATGGTTTTTTGAACCAATTAATGATGTAAGGCTGTGTATGACTACATTTGAGTTCAAGTATTCCTATTTAATACTAATAATTTTCAAACAAATCTCTTTGACTCATAGATGGGAACTGAGCTATTGGTCTAATGAGTAGAGTGTTCACCAATGGGCTGGGAGACCGGGGTTCAACCCCAGGTCAAGTCATACCAAAGACTCAAAAAATGGTACTTGATTCCACCCTGTTTAATACTCACCATTATAAGGTATGGATCAAGAGTAAAGTGGAGCAATCCAGGGAGTGAAGTAGCGCCCTCCCCTACACCTCAGTGTAGTAGCTATTGAAAAGGGAGCCTTTGGGTCACTCGACTAAGGTCACCAACTTTACTTTATTCCAGGTCAGAGTAGATCTGGAAGCAGTGGTAATGAAGAGGTAACTTCACACTCTGAAGCTCGAGAACTGGAGCCTGACTATGAGATGAAGTTTAGTTTGGGGTGATGTCTTACCTCTCTGTAAGGAATACAGTTGATGCATTCTAAACCCTGCTGGCTGGGTGGAGAAATTTTTGGGATGAATTTGAATTAGTCTGTTAGAGAAGAGAAATGCTGGAAATGTTTAGTATATATGTTACAGCATTTTTCAGTTTGGGTGCAGATCCATGATCTTCCCTATCACAGCACCAGCCTGTGTAAGTTTGTATGGAAGACTAGCAGTTACTTATGCGGCAAAACTCCCTCTTAATGACACCAATATTTATCCAAAGGAAGAGCAAGATGTGACATCAGTGTTGCCACGACAAAGCTAAAGACCATCAGACTGTTTTCCTTCTCCTAAATTAGTTGCTTTACTAAGAAGTGCCTAGTCTGTTCTACTATTTACCCATAAATTGGGAGGGGAAAACAGATTCGTGCCTTTCTCAAGAGCATTTATAAGAAGGGAAATGCATATAGCCTTATTCAAGATATGAAGTAGTTATGCCAAAAGTTTAACTTTTGGTGCCAAAATGGAGAACTCAACCTCTTTCAGTGGCTTGTCAGCCCTTGAGGCACATGTACATTTACTGACCTTTTAAAATTTTATAACTTTTATTATAATATATCCTGAGATAAATAAAAAAAACATTCCAAAGCAAAGCCCACATGTCCATAGCAACTGTTGCTCAGTTGACTGGAGCTGTAGAATACACTGACTGCTTCTCTGCAGAGAATGAGTGTTCTGGATATGACACTAAACAATCTGATGGTGAGGTTCCAGTGATGCTAGAGCTTTGGGAAATGCCGAGCACCCCTTCATTGCCATTACTCCCAGGTACACACTGGCCTGGCGTGGTAGCACCTCATAGGGCCCTATTTATGGGTTAAATAGAACTAACAGCATACTTATGCTAAACTGAATTGTTTGAATTAGAACTGTTTGACTAAACTGAATAGCTTTAAATAGAAATGTTTTTGACAATTAAACTGTACTTACATTTAAACTGCGGGCTTATGCTAAACTGAATTGTTTGAAATGGAACTGTTTTTGACATTGAAACTATACTTTCATGAAACTGAATTGTTTAATATAGAACTGTTTTGACATTTAACTGTGTGTAAACAAAATCAGTACTTATACTAAACTGAATTAGCTCTGTTTGAATAAACTGAATAGCTTGAAATAGTAATGTTTTTGACAATTAAACTATGTACTCATACTAAACTGTATTGTTTGAAATAGAACTGACTATTTGCATAAAAATGGATTTGGTGTTAAATAACCTACAAAGGTTGATATGCCATAAAATCCAACCAACTAACTGGTTCTTCCACATACAGTAATTTTTTTTTTTTTTTTTAACAGCAGAAATTTCATGATAAAAAATAGCAGCAGAGGTGCAAAACTGCCAACTTAGAATTTGTTGCTGAAGGGGTTGAACTCTAATAAAACAATGACCAACCAAATCACTTCATATCAGACTATTCATACCATCATTATGTATATAAGTTGTCAATGATGCAAGAACTAAACAGACTTTATTTTATGCTGAGTCCATTCCCTATGACAATAACCACATGTGTCTCCTTATATGTGCTCGAAGACAAACAATATTGATTGATGTAAGCAAATATCAATAAATACATTGGGCTCTAACCCAAAGACTTTTTACCTCTTGCTTTACTTTGTAATATCAATATTCAACTTATTGATTCCGTCATGCACAAATTTATTGAATTTAATGTTTGATAACCAGTTATTTATTAACCAAGCTTCTTGGTTCTTGTTTTGTTGATACTATGATTGTGTATAAGAGACACTTTTTTTTTCCAGGCCCAAAAGTTAGGGGGCATATTATACATGAGAACTACATAATTAACTTTTTTGCCTGCCTCATGTCTCAAAGTTTTTGGTAAAGATTAGTTCAAATAGCTTTCTGGTTACTTTTGGGCCACTGGATTCTTGGCTTGCTTAGAATTTCTCCAGGGTGCTGTCACTCAACAGTGGGTGTTGTCCAGATTCATAATCCTCTCAATCAATTTATGTTCTCTGACAGGAAAATTATGTTGTTTGCACCAGCAGACCTTATGAATATGTGGACTTCGAAAACCGTTAAACCTTCTGCCACAATCACACATTGTAGCCGGGTCCAGTTCAAGGTCATTTTGTTGCATATTAACCTTTGACAGCCATCAGTCAGGGATTTCTTGAACAGGATGCACCTGTATAAACAGGCAGAACCAGATGTGTGGGTTGACAGCCGGAAGGGTGAACTGGAAACGTGTAGGCATCGTGAAATCATATATGCGGTCACTCACAACAGATACAGTCAGTCTCAGATATATGGTCGGGCAGTCAAGAGGTCCGAAGAGTGTCAGCAAGTGGCTTGTTAGTACCCTAGGAGACAATGGTCCCACCGGCCGAGAAGCAGAAGAAGTCTCAAGTGGGGCCCTGTGTATGGAAGCGTGACATGGTTGATAAGTTAAGAGTCAATATAGCAATTCTCCATCTGTCTCCATCACATTGCCACAGAGTTTCGGCCCTAAGAAGTAATAAAGTGAGAGTTGTATTTTTATAACCAAGTGATATGGTTCTTCATCAATCATCAGGTATAAAACAGTTTTCTTTAAAATCAGTCTGATGGGTAATATATTCTACCTCCCAACTACAGTTACCCAATGGACATTCTGTGTCTGTTGTGCTCTTTATGATTTGATGTAGTTTCTTGTCTTTCCAAGATGTCACTCTAACTTTCCAGAGAGTCTTGGTATTCAAATTTTATCATACAACATGTGAGAACACATGTGATACGCTGTCCTCAGCAGCCACAAACCAGAGGTGATGCCATAGTTTCTATAATCCAAATTAATGTATTTTACACCATTACATAGAATTATCCACTGGAATTTGTGTTTGTTTATATTTTTATTCCTCCTAATTTCAGCTTACTTTTGCTGGAAGCTTATGTCATTTTTGTGTGAAGATGTCTGTGTTTTTGTTTTAAATATTGTGTAAATTATGTGTTTTAAGATATAATGTGAACTATATGAATTTTTATTTTTAGTCAGTATGAACTGATAAAAAAAAATGAACAAATAAATTTAGCTGCTACAAATTCTAAAAATTCAGTGCATATCATACACAAGAATTTTTTATACCCTCACCCCACCCCCCAAAAATTGTAGTCCAAAATTAATGGTGTGTGTTATTATACCCAAATAATTACAATAAGTTGTATCTACAAGGGAAAATTTGTGATGGAGTTGAAAAATTATTCAAAATATCAAAATATATTTTTTTCTGAAACACTCCTTGGGAAGAATGCTTTCAACATAATTGAGTAAATGACAACACTATAAATTTTTGATATTGAAATTTTGTTTTTATCATCTAGAAATAATTCTTGTAGCAACTGAATCACACACACGTGATGAGAAGAAGTGTCTATAAGGTCTTTTAGTAGTGTCTCAAAATAGTTGTTTGAACTTCTTTTTTCTGATTGTTTTTTGAATGCCAAACCAGCCAGCCATAAAGCAAAAATGATAGTTGGCATCTTCTTCAGTCATTAAGTTCTTTATTTTGACCTTTGTTTTTATTTTTTACCAGGTAATGATTCCTGTAAATGGCTTTTAAGTGATGGACGCTTTCCTGGTTATAGTACGTGGCAGCCTTATGGATGCATGACTCATAAGTATACAAAATCGTAAGTTCTGTTTTCTAATTCTGTGCAATGATCTCAAATTGAATCATCATTATCTCAAAAATTATTCTGACTAGCATCCTCATCCTGGTTATTTTTATCATTCATCTATATGTATTTTTAATTGTAATATTCATGAAAAAATTTGAAATGGGATTTTACTCTAATAAATAGAATATTTATTAGATTTTAGATTTTTAAATTATAAAAATCCATCTATAACTTCAAAATATAAGCACTTAAAGTTAGAAAAATTGTACTTTGTAAACTAAAAATCTAATTGGACTCAAATTTTGACACGTACCATTTGAAGGTTAGTACTTTATAAAAATCATATGGATTTTTTTATTAGTGGCGCCATCTATATGACAGGCCTGAGACTTATTGAGTGATGTGTTAGTGTAGTCAACCTAGTTAATATTCCTCTTGCTTCAAGTGATGTTAAGGGATTATCTCATTACTCTGTCAGGAGACCAACTGTTAAATATATCACATTGTATTTTATATAGATGTAAATTAACTTAGCTTGAATATCAAATAAGCATTGACTTTTGATGATATTTGATTAAATTAATGAAAAGACAGATTTTTTTTTTTTTTGGTAGGTAAATTCTTATATAATATTTATATAATATCAAACGAGTTTGGCTCTCATATAGATTGTTATAGTGTCTAATTAGATATTCAAGGTTATAAAAATTTTGGAAAGGTAAATAAGTAATGGCATTTTGCCCAAGAATGACCTAGAACTGTTTGTGGACCATGTGACATACTTGTAATTAATTATCACTTAACTATTATCCTTTTGACTCTACTGGGACAGAAAATATATTTTTTATTTATTTTTTTTTTTTCATCTGTCTTTTCTTTTCCCCAAGTGTTTTTATCTTCCACTTCTCCTCCTCACCTCCTTATTTTTTGTCAATTGTCACTGGAGATTTTAAATGTTTTCTCTCTGACCTCACTGACAAAACATGCCACTCAGTAAAGAGTTTTTCTAAAATTCCATGTTTTGATTTACTTGTCTCAAGTTTTGAAGTGAGGGATTTTGTGGGGTGATCATATTTCTCTTTTCTCTTATTCTGGGTGTGACATTGAACTGCATCTGTGGTGAAGCTACAATTCTAGAGCTTCAGGGTATGTGAAGTACCCCTCCATTACCATTACTCAAAGATCTACTCTGATCTATAGGTCAAAGAGAATTATTTGTATTTGATAAGAAGACTATGTGCCCGTGGTGTAATGGTTATCGTCATAGGAAATGGACATGGCGACAAGAGTTCAAATCCTGGATGAGACTGATTGCATTTCACATAGCACTAATACCCTTGGGAAAGGTATGAATCCAATTATTCTCCCTTCAGCTATGGGTAAATAGTAGGGAAAAAGTAGAGAAGACTGGGTTCTTCAGCTTTGGTGAGGCAACTAGTCTAGGAGAAGGAAAACTGTGATGTCAAACCTGTTAAACTCCGCTTAAAAATTGACCTTGTGTCATATCCTGCCCAAGTGGAGGGGTTGGTAAATATAGATAAGAAGACCATGTGGAAAAATATCTCAAGAAACTATACAAAAAATGTAAATATGTCATTCCCTAACATCTAGGCATAAGATAACTCTAGATGAGTTGACATGCCATTAAAATCAATTTCTTTCTTTTTATTAATTAGTTACCTAAAGGTTTCTTTTGGTAGCCATTAAGCTTTATATCTAGTAGCATCCTATTGGTTATGTATTTATGCAACCTCTCTGCCACATGTGGAATTGGACACAAGGTCAATTTTTTTAAACAAAGTACAACTGGTTTGAATTCAGAGATTTTCTTTCTAGACTAGTTACCTAACTCAGGCTAAAGAAACCAGTCTGCTCTACTATTTACTCATAGCTGGGGAAGAGAATGAATGGATTCATGCCTTTCTCAAAAGCATTAGCATGAACTAAAACACAAACAGCCTCATCTGGAATTAGAACTCTGGTTGTCATTTCTATTTTTTTATAACAAGATAACAATTATGATATTAAAACTGAGTGCAAACAAATGACTTATGCTAAGATAAATTGTTAGAAATAAAACTGTTTGTTCATTTAACTGTGTGTAAACAAAGGACTGATATTTAATTGAATTGTTAGTAATACATAGCAATACTTAGAACTATTTAACTTTGTTGACTTATGTTTACAAATCATATATATCTAATATAATATATAAACCAAATTTGGCATTAAATTACGTACAATGGTTGATAGGTTATAAAACCAAACCAAACCAAATCCTTAAGGATTAAAGATCGACATTTTTATTGCCTAATTTATGAGTTACATATATATCCAAATAATAAGTATAATGCTTATTTGTATATCCCAATTATTTGTGTATAAGAAACATTATTTTTCCAGATTTTTCAGACCCAAAAGTTAGAGATGCGTATTATATACAAGAACTATATAATTAACTTTTTTGCCATCTACATGACTATTTTTAGGATAGGAGGATCGGAAGTAAGTTATATCTATCATCCAAAATAATGTTTTATGCGACTACAGAGAAGTATCCACTGGAATGTGCGTTTGTTTATAATTTTATGAACTTATTTTCTCTACGAGCTGGTTGCATTTTTGTGTGAACATGTCCATGTGTTTGCTCTAAATACTATGTAAATTTTGTGTTTTAACACATAATGTAAACTATATAGATTTATATTTTTAGTCATTATGAACTAATAAAAAGTTGAACAATTGCCAAATTTAAGTTAAATTCTGTGGCTACAAATTCTTAAAAGCACTGTATTATACACAAGAACCTTTTTTTTTTCTTTTTTTTTTTTAATTTCATTGTCCAAATTTAAGGTGCGTATTATACATAAATAATTATGGTATATGCATTGCAATAGAATCATTGGAATAAATTGAGAAGAATGTTTTATTTATCTATAACTTCAGGATGAATATTATTTTTCATAAAGTATATGACTCTTACTGCTCAAGATCTTACTCTGTTCTTGAATCTTTCATTCTCAACTGCCTATGTGTTAATTGTTCTTTCCCTATATTTGTAGTGCCAGTAAAAAAAAAAAGTAGAGAAAAATCTTACTGACTGTAGAGTATCTGCTGTAGAAAGCTGAAAGGCAGACATATTGTCATACAAGTCAATCAGGCATATGTCAGCCTCGAGATATTTAGCTCAAAATTCTGGTTTAGACCTAAGCCTGTTGTATAGATTGACCTCTTCCAACTTCCAAACATACACTAGTTGACCAAATGTAATATAATGGCCGAGGGATTTCGTTTTATATATCTTGCCTTTTGGTTTAGTTAGGCTGAGAACCTTTCGCTTAGTGCATGGGTTAGTTAGGTGCAACATGAGCGCAGGTGTTCACGTGTCATTCAGAGATGTCAAAATAAAAATCCTAGATAGAAATATGACTGGGGGATGTGAATGACATCATGCACTGAAAGCGTGCGTGGAGGATTTTGGGGATTTGAGAAAAGTCAGTTTGAGTCGAGTTTTTGCCTCCGAAGAAGAAGGTTGACTTTTGGAGCTCACCGAGGTCTTGCGGCGGGTGCGCACGTGGTTTGGGGCAGATGGAAAAGTCAGCATAGAAAGATTGTGCCTCTCTCCTTATGTCAAAAAAACTTTTAACTCAAAGGTAATAAAAAGTTTCGTACCTGAACTAAGAAGTCGTAAGTGTTTTTTGGGGTTTCGGGATTCCTATGTTATCTATATATGAGTTATGAATATTCTGTGTACATTTCACGTATCCGTATCATGGGTATGTTACACAAAACTTACCCAGTAGTCTTAAATGAGCATAAGCTATGATAACCTTTAAGATGTTGTGCCATAGAATTACAGTAATATTGCCAACTACCATTATGTCTCATTAAACTGTTTTTACTTTAGTAGTGTATGGTGTATGTAATTTTTCTCTGAAATCAAAATTGCATCAGCTATCTATGAAACATGCAAGTCTTACCCATTTGACTTTATATTCATATGAATTCACAGTCTATTGCATTCTCTTGAATTTGCACAAATAAACAACGTACCATATTTGTTTGAATAGCTGCCTAGATTTAACGTTCCGGTTAGTGTTTACAAAGGATTTTTATTATTATTTACTAACCCCTACGCTCAGGCAGGATATGACACAAGGTCAATTTTTAAGTGGAGTTTAGCAGGTTTGAATTCAGAGTTTTCCTTCTCCTAGACTAGTTGCTTCACCAAGGCTGAAGAACCAGTCTGTCCTACTATTTACCCATAGCTGGAGGGAGAATAATTGGATTCATACCTTTCCCAAGGGTATTAGAGCTATGTGAAACGCAATCATTCTCGTCCAGGATTTGAACTCGAGTCACCGTGTCCACTTCCTACGACGATAACCATTACACCACGGGCACCTCCATCAAAGGATTTTTATTATTAGTTAATTGAAACCATATAAGTGTATGCAAACAATTGATTAATATTAGATAGAATTATTAGTGTTAATAATAATACTTGAAACCATTTAGTATCCTAAGTATGACATTAAACTGCATCTGATGGTGAGACACCAGCCTGAGAGTTTGGGGAATGTGGAGTACTCCTTTTTTATCATTATTTTCAGGTGTACTCTGACCTGGACTGTTAGGGTTCCATCTATTGGTCAAATAAAACTGTTCAATCATTTAATAAAAATTATTATTAGTTATTTGGAACTATACAGCTGGGTGCAAATTGCTCAATAGGAGTACATGATAAATAAAATTACTAATGTTAAATAGAAGTACTTGAAATCATTTAATTATGTGTGAGCAAATGATTAATATTAAGTAGAATTATTAGTGTTAGCAATATTTGAAACCATTTAACTGTGTGCAAACAAATGAGCTCTCATCATCATCATCATCATCATATCGTGCTGGCAGCACAGATATCCCTGACTCTCTCTCGCCACTCCTCCCTATCGTTCATCGCCCTAGGCAGGTCTTCAGGACAACAACCTGTATCCTCACATAGCTGCTGAATGTACGTTCGTGCTGGTCGTCCTGCTTTTGCGCGGCCATATGTGGGGATCCATAAGAGTACATCTCTTATGAGTTCATCTCTGCTTCTCCAGCAATGTCCTGCATTTACCTACAAACTATTTGCTTACACTAACACACACACACACACACACACACACACACAGAGGATTTGGCATAAAATAACCACAAGAGTTAATATGCCATTAAACACCACTAAACCCTTTTTCCCATCATTTCTTGCTCTCTTTTTCTCCTACCCTGGTATATTTAAGATCTCTCTCTCTCTCTCTCTCTCTCTCTCTTTGCCTTTCTATACTCTCAGACTTAAAAAGAATTAGCTTTACAAAAGCAATCAACGTTATACTCATAACTGAAAGTGTAACACGCTAAGTATGTTGTTACTAACAAAATATGTTGACTGTATTCCTTGCAGAGCGGTAAGACACCTTCAAAAAGGGATGTCCTTGATATGATGCTAAACTGCATCTGATTGTTCTGTACATTTGGGGAGTATGGAGTGTCCCTTCATTGCCATTACTCTAAGGTCCACTCTGACCCAGAGTGGTAGTACCTGTTTGTATCACTTCTATTGTGGGGATTTTTATATACCTCGAAAAGCCCGGTTTATTCCTACGTTTTGTAAAAGAATAAACCATACTCAACCAGCAGTAGAGATTTGGGTGAGAGCTTTTGAAGAAAGGGACGAACGACTTATACCTGCAACAAAATTCATATACAACAACAACAACAATAAACAGGGTTTTACACAAGTGGAATAAACGAATGTGTAAGTAACAGTTCAAAAAAGAGTTCACAAGGTTCCGATAGCTGGAAGGGTTTTGTAAAGTTTAGTTGCAAGGTTGTTATAAACTAGGTTTGATAAGGTAAAGGTAGATAAAGTGGGTTGTGAAGGTTTGGTAAAGTGAGTTTGCAGATAAAATGCCTGCTGGAACTTAACTGTCCGTGTGTCCTGTTCCTTTAAACTCTGCTCGTGCGTTCGTCGTTCTTGGGTCCCGGGTGGTGGAAGGTACCAAAATACGTATGCCGTCAAGGGGCTGCTACAATGGACCTGATGCTAACAGTTGTGGGAGTGGAACCAAAAGAGAGAGAGAGTCTCCACTGGAGCTCCTTTTTATGATGGATGCCACGTGACCCCAAGGGGCTGCTGCTGATCAGTGAAACAGGATCACCAGTTCCTTACCAAAATTTCTACACTATGAATCAGATCTATTTAAAAATTATTTGTATTTGATACAGTCAGCAGATTCTATAGTCAGAAATATATAGAGCATTCTGAATCATCATCTGCTGATTTAATAAAAGAGGAAGTGAGCCAATTCCCATAATATCTTTCGATATTTTTTGTGATTCATTTAATTTAATCTTTAATTACTGTTAATTATTTTTAATTCCACTTGCAAGATCATAAGTGTTATTTGCTTATGCCAGCATATTTTTTAGAACACATCACTGTAGTATACATCCTTCATGAAAACTCTGTGTAAGCAAGTCATGCATAAAAAATGTTAAAAATATATGTTAGTCTAAAAGAAAAAAAAATCTTTTTGTTTAGAAATGAGAAACTACTTTTATTTTATGTTCATCTGACTTTCTTAGACTTAAATTTTTTTTATAATATACAAACTTTGTATATTTAAATTCTTGGCCAAAGCTAGGCCTATTTTGTATCTCATATATGGTATGACCTGACCCTCTTAATATTCGGTTAAAATTTAGGTCTCAGAAAGTCACATACAAGTATATACAGTATATTTTAAAACAAATTTTCTTTCATTTCATACAAAAATGGAGGGGGGTGCAAATGAAAGTAATTCTTTTGACTACTAAAAAGATAAAGTTTTAACAGCTGCATCAAATTTAGTATTTTCACTCGTTACTTCCTTGGCACAGAAGTTCATTTGATGGTCTACAAACATTGCCAATAATCCTTTTTAGTCTAGATGTTGGTCGTTAATAGTAACTAATAGACTGACTTTAATTAGTATTAGTATTGTCATTTTATAACCTACCATACAACTAAAAAGAGATTTTTTTTTTTCCATATGATTAGTTATTCAGTTACTACTAATTATTTGAATGTTTCTTTGATAGATTTTTCATGTTAAATTGATTCATTCTTGTCTTAAGATATTTTAAGTTCTGCTATACTGCTTCATTTTTTTTTCAAATTTACTAAATATTAGAGGGGGGGGGTTCTAAAAAAATTAGAGATGTTTTAATTAAAAACATTAGATTGGGAATAAAAATCTATTTGTTTTTATCCAAATTATTAGAATATATTGTAATTAAGCTGATAAAATTTTTAGTGAATCCAAACAATATTAATGATTTTAATAAGCATTGAAAGTTTTATGTAATGAAGAAAGAAAAATGGTATATGACTCTTGGCCGTGAGAGTAACATGACAGTTTGATATACACTGGGTTTTAAGATGGATACTTGAAGGAAAAGTGAGAAAGATACCACAGAAGCGAAATATGATGGTGACTGAAAACCAGTTAAATGAAAGTGATATTTTTTTAGAAAGATTTTTTGGGGAAAAGTAGTCATGAAGTCTCTTCCCGTTTTAAAAATGTTTTTAGCATGAACTTCAGTAAAAGTTTCATCACTTCCTATGACTTTATATACAACATTTTCACAATAAAATTTCAAGGATATAATTATATTTATATGAGCAATATCTTGAATGAGTTTATAACATCCCTTCTTTTAAAAACTTATTTTGTGGGGTGTCAGATGTTATTATGCAAACAAAATTCAATTTTTATTCGTAAATAAATTTTTAAAAATATCAGCTGTAGAAACATATTTCATTAACATCATATTCCAATCTACGTGAAGAAATTAATATTTTACTTGTTAATATTGTGTCTTTGACATTCTATAACTTTAATTAATCTTTCACCCATTGATTTTGTTAACTTTTCTACAGTTTTTTACCTTTAATATTACTTGCAATAGTTCACATTGCTTCCCAAAGATTTTGTTTGCTTAAATATTATTTACCATTCTCATAGACATCTTTTTTATTGATGGACTACACAATTTCTTTTAATTAACATTTCGAGCGGCTAAAGCTATTAGTGTCTTTGAAATCTTTTTTGGCAAGATAATCAATAGCTTTACAGAATATAAAGGTGTATTGTCTTGCATCGATATACTCCTAAGCTTAAAGATTTTAGGTTTTGACCTATACAACTCAAATAACAATTTATCAAATAACCTGGAATAATTCGCTAAATTTATCTCTACACCATCAACTTTTTGGCAAGGCAAAAAGTGGTTAGCTTTTCAAAATAAGAAAGAACATTGTCTTGTAGGAATATTCTCTTTAGCTTAAAGCTACTCAAATAACATTTTGTACTTGGAATAATTCACTGTAACTATCTTGACATCATCAACTTAGAAGGGACCTACAATTTTAGTGTTTGCATTACTCGCCCAAAACATTACTCCATCTTACCCCTACCCAACTGTCTCTTTGGTAATGTTGATTATTTCCATGAAGGACTCAATCATTAGCCAACCCATCAAAGCCATTCAATGTAGCTTGACATCATCATCATCAACTTTGAAGGGACCTACAATTTTAGTGTTTGCATTACTAGCCTAAAACATTACTCCATCTCACACCCAGTCCATTGTCTTCTTTGTAATGTTGATTGATTATTTCCATGAAGGACTCAATCATTAGCCAACCCATCAAATCCATTTTTGTAGTTTGAGATTCATCACAGTTAATACCAGTTCTATTGTAAAAACATTGTCTTGCATAATAGAATCTAACATAGTGTATAAAGAAATACCTGTTTCAATTTTGAGAGACAAATTGATGGACTCATCTGTTTTCACATGTGTGTCTCCCCATATATTAAATGGGATTTGAGGCACTCATGGTATAATGGTTATCGTCTTAGGAAATGGACACAGTGATCCGAGTTCAAATCCTGGATATGACTGTTTGCATTTCACATAATACCAATATTCTTGGGAAAGGTATGAAACTACTTTTGCTCTTTACCAACTGTGGATAAATAATCAGACAGATTGATCTCTTTAACATTGGTATGACAACTAGTCTAGGAGAAGGAAAACTGAATTCAAACCTGTTAAATGCCACTTAAAAATTGACCTTGTGTCTCATCCTACTTGGGTGGAGAGGTAAGGTAAATACCTGTATTAAATGTGATTATGACTTAGCATTCACAACAAAAGAAATTGAATTTTTTAAAAAATATGATAGAACCCTTGTTCAATTAATTATAATTTCATATTTCAATTAATTATAATTTCATATGTTCCTACCATGAAAATTTTGCAATTAACTACACTCTGATTTTTCAATCCACTCTGGTGACAGGCCAGTTTTTGTGCCAGTGTATTTTGTTGGAAATAAAAGATAAAGTTTCTAAATTCATTTCATTATTTCATGCCTTCAATGATAACTCTATTGGAAATAGTAATTCAATACAATTTATGAACCCTGTCATTCTCATTCCTGTAAAACCTTGTATAATGTTATAATACTAAACATGATGCAATATGCAAATTTTGCCTTGTCAGCAGGGTGTAGAATATGCTGACTGTATCTCCTGCAGAGGAGTAAGACCTTCCCTTAATAAGGGTGGGTGTGCTCTTGTTGCATATTGACCTTTGATAGAGCCATCAATCAAAGAATCCATGGGACAGAATGTTTCAGCTGTATAAACAAGAAGACAGCGATTTGTGGGTGTAAGCAGTTCATGTGGGTTAACAACCAGAAGAATGCATAGGCATTATGAAATTATATATACACTGGTACCCATGTCAGATATGGTCAGTCTCGCAGTCACAAGGGTTGCAGCCAGCGAGTGGCTAGCAAGTGCCAGAGGTAGCAGCCCACAGCAGAACTCAGTTGAGTACCTCTCATCAAGGAACCAAAGGCCTTAAATATAGAAACACAATGTGGGTTAAGAAAAGATCAATATAGCAGTCCTCCAAGTTCATGTTTGCATCCTTCATCTCCCTGTCTCTGTTTCTTTTACACCTACAGAAGTTTCAACCTTTTATAAGAAATAAAGCGAGATGTGTATATTTTTGTAAAGAAAGTGTCATGCCTCTTCATTCCTTCATCTTCATTATTGTCCACCATTCATTCATCAGGTTACACAACATTCTGAGTGTGACAGAAAATTGTATCTGGTTGTGAGACTCAAGTTTTAGATTTATGGGGAGTGTGGAATACATTTTCATAGACCCAGGTCCATTCACCTGGAGTTTTTGGAACCAATTAGGATTCCATCTATAGGTCAAATAGATCTGTTTGCAAATTGTAGTAGATAGGAATACCTGATATCATATGTCCAAAAAACGTAAGAGACTACACAAAAAAAATATAACTATAAATATACAATGTACATGATTCTCTAAACTCTAGGCATAAAATAACCCCAGATAAGTTGGCATGCTATTAAAATCGATCAACAATATGCACACATTTTGACATGGAGAGTAAAATAAACTAATTTTTGTTTGAATTTCAAAATTTTAGGCTGAGTCAAAAGTTTTGCAATATTTTGGTAACATAAAGCACAATTCAGAAATTCCTAATGCTTTTTGCTGAGGTCATGAAGTTGAAACACATTTAACAGTGAGATGCTAAGTTAGCTTAATACTCACTGAGTGCACTGGATTTCTCTCTCTGACTTGGATCAAAGCCTTGGTTGTTTCTTCAATGTTTTGGCTCAGTTTGAACTCATAAAGTATAAATTCTTGAATTTGATTACATTTCGCATCCATCTATGAAGCTTTCAATTCATACACTGAGTGAACTAGTGCATGTGTCAGTACACCAATTACTATAATACCACCAGCCACAGCAGATACCTTCATCAGAATATACTGCTTTGATCATTTAAAATACGAAAATATTGCAATACTTTTCACTCTCCTTAATATCTGTGAATGTTGACTAGAAAATATTTTTTCATATTAACTTTAATGATTAGTTTTAAAAAAATATTAAAATCTGACGAATTTTTTTTTTTTTTTTTTTTTTTTTGGTATGTGTTGAGGTTCTTGTCTGAAGTGTTTTTTTGCCAAAATGTTTATTTTAAATATGTTAATTCTAACTCATAACCAGGTTGTGGGCTCTGTATTTTTCTCCTTTTTAAACATATTCTCTAACCTGTCCTTTGTGGAATGACTATTTAAGAATGACCTTTAAAAGTGAACTTGTCAAGTTTTTTTTCAAAATTTTATGTCCTTTTCTAATGTAAAATCAGTGGCATAGCTAAAGTATGTGCCACCCAGGGCAGCCCTTGAGTCTATCACCCCACCCTCTGTTACTCAAGAGCTGTTTAGAGTGGACCATTCCCTTTATCCCCTTCTATTTACACAACTAACCCAAAGCAAAATCAGGACTGCTCTTTAGACTGTTAGAATTTTATTTTCTGTTGGTATATTACAATGTGAGTAATGTTTGTTCCTGGAGTGAGAGAGAAAGAGAAAATTGCATTATAGATGATAGACTAAAAAGAAATCACCTTTTTAAAAAAAATTTTTAACTCTTAAATGACAAATCTAATGCAAAAGAAGTATCATGAGAATAAAATCCTGCTTGCTATTATTTATATATATATATATATATATATATACACATATGCATGTAATAGGTGAACAAAAATGATTAGATAAATAGGAATTTTTCTTTTGTTATTTGATTTTGAATTATTCTTAACTAGTTTTGACCTTAGGTCATCATCACAAGAAAAGTTGGTGAAGAAAATGTCTTAAAAGATTTGATATGCCACAAAAGAAGAGACAAAAAATGAACTGGTAACATAGCATATTCATTCATTGAATGAAAAAAATTATTTTCTGATAACCAAGTTTCTTCAGCTGATCATTTTATGATCACTATTATCAACAGTTGGCAGTGAACTCTACTTGGAAGATATTTATTTTATATATATATATATATATATATATATATATTTTTTTTTTTTTTTTTTTTCTGCCTGAAATCTTGTTGGGTAATGGGGGTGAAACTCTGTCAAATTTTAATAGTACTGCACTTCTGGAAGAAACTCTTCATTGGAGTTTCTTCTACTTTTGTTTCAATACAGACTTATTCAACAAACCCAAAAGTGTTGCCCAGGGCAGACTAATCGGTTCATTCTCTTTAGCTACTCTACTGTTCTTTTTATGTTGCTTTTTTTCTTTTTTTTTTCTTTTACCTAATTCTTTTCTTCATTGAATCAATTTATTTTACAGAGATGTACGAATGTGTATGCATTATATATCCTATTGGGGTGGGCGAAATCACATAGCATTTGTTGGAGATTCTCGGATACGACAACTTTATTTTGAATTTATGAATTTGGTGAGCACAAATGAAGTTAAAGAGGGAAAAGAGCATAAGGACATCCATTACACTGATGACCAAATCAGTGCTAGTGTGGTAAGTAATTTTCTACCCCCATTTGAACGTGTTTGGGTTTTTTTTTTTTTTTTTTTTTTTTTTAAATCCTTTTTGTCTAGAATGGATTTTCTTTTAACAATGTAAATCCACAAGGGAAAATCATTACAGGAACATAAATAAATTTTGCCCAATTTCTATGTTCCTTTCTCAGTAAAACAAGAAATTAGGTATGCCTGTTCAATCATCATCAAGATGTGCTGACAGCACAGATTCTCTTGACTCTCTCTTGCCACTCATCCCTATCAGTCATTGCTCTTGGCTAGTCTTCTAGATGGCATACAGTATCTACACAGAGCTGATGAATGTAAATTTTTGCTGGTCAGCCAACACTGGTGTGTCCATGTGTAGGAGTCCATTGAAGAACATTACTTATGAGTTTGTCTCTATTTCTCCAACAATGTCTTGCTCCTCTTTCTTGGATGATTTGTGAGATGGGAGGTAAGCGACCATAAGCTGCTGTTTTGTGGAGTGCTGCTTCCAACATTTGTTCAAAACAGCCTGCAGCATACTTGTGTAGTTCTCGTCTAGCTTTTTCTCCAGGTATTTCATTAAAGTCCAAGTGGAGCAACCATGTTGTAGTACTGACACTGCTACAGCTTGCAAGAATTCTCATTTTATCAGAGAGATCAGATTTCCATGTGGTTGTTAACCTATCAATAGCAGACCAGGTTTTATCTTTGTGTATGTTGACATCATTTTCAGTAGATGAGATATTGCTACTTAGGTATAAGAACTGGTCTAAAATTCTCTGTTAGCCTTTAATAAGATGTGAGTGTAGAAAATTTTCACATGCTCATGTATATGTCTCCAGAAAGAAAAACCTATTTTTGACCTTATATGTCATTTTACTAGTCAAATATATACCATCCAAGAGACATGCTTCTTTAATGTGACAATTACATCCAGTGTAGCTGTTATTGTTTTGTGCTTTAAGAACTCTTGTATTTATGCTACCACTCTATGCCTATTCTTAGTGCAGTAATAACGAAACATTTAAAATGTTTTTTTTTTAATTTTTCAAGAAACTAGAATCAGAAAATTACTAATTGATAAATTTAAGAAAATCACTGTTACATTAGTTTTTAATACGAAAAGAGTATCAAGCAAATATAATATTTTTTAAAAAAATAATGATAATAAAATTTACTTATTTTTGATTTCATGAAATCATGCTTTGAAATGATCTCTGACATGCATATCTACCAGTTCTCTTGGTTTTGTTTTATTATTTCCTAAAAAGAAGTTGGAAAAGGAGTGGGAGATAACTATTAGGATCCATTTCAAAGTTGAGATTTGACAATAAAAACAAGGGAAAAATTACTTGTGTGTGTGCATTTCAGAAAATCAGATCATTTTGATATCGTATTCATATTGTAAGTAGGATTTCGTTTTTCTCCACTCCTTCCCCCAGTTGATCTAAAATCATAGAAAATCAATATTTTTAAAATCTGATCAACTGCTTGAGTAAAGCAAATTCTTCTGAAATGGTAAGCTGCAAAAATTAGTAGTGGCAAAAAAAGGTTTTTCTATTTTATTTTTTTCTATTTTTATTTTTTTTTTTTTTAGTTTTAATTTTTATTTTGACTGGACCAATCTGGTTCAGATGTTCCATCTTGCCATCTGATTTAAAAAAAAAAAAAAAAGGATTAATCAAATGTAATATGCATATTTCTGTGCCTATCTATTTGATACTTACAAATGAACTTCGTAGTTTTGGTAACTTGATAAATAATCTTTTGTATTTTAAAAAATTTTTACAACTCATTTCTATTGCAGGATTTCCTTTGGCATCCTATGGTCAATACTTCAATGTATTATGTATATAAATCTTGGTTGATGAGTGGCCCTACTGCTCGGCCAAATCTGATTGTCACTGGAAGTGGCACAGTAAGTAATTTTTACAAGCTTTACACAATGTTCTGGACAAAACTTTTCTTCTTTCAAATCCATCAGAATTATATAACAACAACTAAAATGTACCAGGTATATTCAGGTGAGGCAAAAGTTTTGCAATATTTTGGTATGTGTTAATTAGCAGCATGTATATCATATGACTGAAGCAATTCATGCCATGGAAGGTACCCACTGTAATTGGTAGTATTATGGTAGTTGGTGTGCTGGCATGTGCTTTGCTTCACTCCGTGTGTGATTTAAAAGCCACACAGATGAATTTGTAGTGTAGTCACCAGGCCATAGGTTTAATGAGTAGTGTTCGCCAATGGTCCAGGAGACTGGGGTTCAATCTCTGGTCAAGTCATGCCAAAGACTCAAAAAATGGTACTTGATGCCACCTTGCTTAACAATCAGCATTATAAGGTAAGGATCAAGGGTAAAGTGGAGCAATTCAGGGAATGGAGTAGCGCCCTCCCCTACACCTTGGTTTTGTATCTATTGAAAAGGGATTCTTCGGGTCACCCTTGACTATGGTCGCTAATTTTACTTAACTTATGCTTTACAAGTTCAAACTGGTTCATAACGCCATGGAAGCAACCAAAAACATTTGCTGTGCAAAAAGTGAATGCACAGTTGATCAACTGTACAGTAACCAGATGGTCCAAGAAATTTCATGTGGGTTGCAAGAACCTTGACAATTAGGCTGAAAACCATGGATTCTGAGGCTGTACTCCAAGCCATAGACACAAATCTGGTGAGTAGCGCTTAGAGAGTATCTGGCTAGATTGGTTTTCACAGTCCAGTGTGGTTCATCACCTTCTTGACCTTGGCAAAAGTATCTGTAACTACTAAATTGTGCTTCACATTACCCAAATATTGCAAAACTTTTAACTAATCCTAATAAAATATAGAAAGCTTTAAATAACATTTCAAGACTCAGTTGTTTCCTACCGGATGAGCTACAAAATAATTGCATTCTTTCTAGAGCATCGTTGTTATAACTGACAAAATTTACCATCAAACCTAAAAGATTTGTAATCATTAGTTTTCAAACTGTTTGCTAATAACAGCAACAACAATAATTCATTTACTTTTGTTGTATTTATATATGAATGATTCTATTTTGTTTATAATTTTGAAAAATGTCATTGACATATACCAGATATTTTTCAAAGAATTGAAAATCTTTGTATTTTTGTTGTTAACACAATATGATCTGTTTCATTTTTTAATTGCATATCAACTTTCATGGGTTATTTAATGCCAAAGCCATCCCTGTAATAGTGGTATTATTTAATGCATAACTGGAGGGAATAAGGGGTCAATCCATTCTTTAACCTTTATCAGGTATATAGTGTGAGAGAAAAAGTAAACAGCAAACATTTGAAAAAAAAATTTTCTTACATCAAGAATACAAAGAGTTTCAATTCTTTAAATTTCTGGTATGTAAATAGTATTTTATACGGTTATTTTAAAACCAATTTTTTATACAGTTATTTCAAAACTGATTTTTTAATAAAAAGACAAAACTTGTTTACTCATTGTATTTACTTTCCTTTTTTCTAGTGGAGTATAAAACTCAACAATGCTAGTGAACAAGCTCGGAAGAACTTTGAAGGTATTATGCAGTCTTTCTCTTATAATTATTAATTCATTGTAAATGCTTAAAACATTCACTTTTTTCTCTTCATGAAAATAATAAAAATATCAATGTGTGTCCAATATACTGATTTTTTTTAATCCAAGATAGCTGTTAAAAATGATTTGTTTGTCTTCATTTGTAAAATTTTGATGCAAATATTTTGAAACGAAATTTTTTTTATTTCTCTTTTTTTATCTCCTTCAGTCAACCTCACTATGATTGTGCCCTTCTTAAATAAACTGAAAACCACTGCCTCAATACTGTGGATGTTACAAGGTAAGAATTATCCTACTAAATATTGCACTTTCCTTATTTATAAAATTTACCTAAGAAGTTATCTTTTATTGAGATATTTTATATAAGTTTTGTAAAAATTGTTTTATTGATTTTTATTTTTTTTAAATAAGTCAAATTAAATTTTAAATTTTTTTCTAAAAAAAAAAACCCCAAAATATCTTAATGCTGAAAATTGACCTAAAAATATATTTTTTAATAAAATTGTTAGTTTTTATTCTAAAGCTGGCAAAAATATATCTATTTCTCTATTAATCAACCCTGACACCAACTTCTTGATAAATAACTTGTGTGTGTATATATATATATATATATGCACACACTGTGTTTTAAAAAAGTTATCATTTGAGATATCCAGGGTGTTTCAGAAAAATCTATATTATTTTTTTAATCTAATAACTTGACCAATTCTTGTACAAATAATCTCAAATTTTAACAGCATGTGTAGAAATAACTGAAAATAATGCATATACCCTGTGTGTGTGTATATATATATATATATATATATATATATATATATAAAATATTAAAAAAGAAAAACATAAAATCACCCAACTCACATCTTTGACAATGTCTTGATCATTAGGTAATTTTTGATCACCAACATTTACCTATTTTATTTTTTCTGAAAATAAAGAGTTCATGTTGAAAACTGTGACTTGATATAGAGATATAATTTTATGGTAATATTAAGGTTTTATTTCAAAACTAGAGCTTGCACTTGTTAACCAATTCCATTCAAAATGACTTTTTCAATTTCACCATTTATATATTCAAATTATGTAGGATTTGAAATTTTTATTTCAAGAACATTTTAAGGAAAAGTTGAAATTCTCTTTTCTGCCCAGATCCAGTGAATGAAGAGAAATTATCAATCAATCGTTCCATGATTACCAACCAACAGATTGATGACTACAATAAAGTAGCCATTAAAATATTGTAAGTATCATTCATTTCAATCTTATGTCAATGAAAAATCCAAATCTTTCATCTTTGAATTTTATTGGTTCATTGAATCATGTACTAGGAAATTACTAGAGTGCCACACTGGGTCCTTTATTACACTCTAGGGCAAGGAGAGATACTTGGAAGCACCCATTTTCTCTTTAACACATGACTGAAATGGATTACATAGTACCAGAAGAAGAGGTGCACTTAGCATTACGATTATCATATTTACCAACCCCTTCGATCGGGCAGGATGTGACACAAGGTCAATTTTTAAGCGGAGTTTAACAGGTTTGACTTCAGAATTTTCCTTCTCTTAGACTAGTTGCCTCACCAAGGCTGAAGAAGCCAGTCTATCCTACTATTTACCCATAGCTGGAAGGAGAATAATTGGATTCATACCTTTCCCAAGGGTATTAATGCTATGTGAAATGCAATCAATCTCGTCCAGGATTTGAACTCGTGTCATCATGTCCATTTCCTACGATGATTACCATTACACCACGGGCACCTACGATTATCATTGGAAATGAAATCAGCAACTAGAGTTCAAATCCTGGACAAGGCTGTTTTTTTCACTTCACAGTAATGCCCTTGGAAAAGGCATGAATCCATCTGTTTTCTCTTCAGTTATGTGTAAATAGTAGGGCAAGCTGGGTTCTTTAGCCTTGGTATGTATTTATCTAACCCCTCTGCCATGAGCAGGATGTTACACAAGGTCAATTTTTAAGCAGTTTAACGGGTTTGTATTTTCCTTCTCCTAGATTGGTTGCCAAACCCAAAGTTTAAAAGCCCAGTCTCTTTACTATTTATTCATAGTTGGGGAAAGAAGAGTTGCATTCATACCTTTCCCAAGAGTATTTATGCTATGTAAAATGCAAACAGCCTTGTTCAGGATTAGAACTTATATCATTGTATTCCTTTCTTTACATCAATAACCATTACACCACAAGTTCCTCCTTTAGTCAAGAAGAAAAACTCTGTATTCAAACCAGATTTACTCTTGTTAAAAATTGACCTTGTATCACATTCTACATATGGTAGAGGGGTTGGATAAATGCAAACAAGAAAAGAAGAATGATTGACTAGATTGTAAATCCAAAGCAGCCTAATGATTATTTTCTTGGTGAAATGGAATTGTTGAACAAAGTTCAATTTCTGACCAAGATTTATGAGTTTACACTAATGCTTTTGAATGAAAATAGCTTGAATTGACCTACCCCCCCTTTTTTTTGGGGGGGGGGACTCTGTTCCAATGTCAGGTGGTTAGAGAAAAAAATCTCAGTATTATCAGAGAGAGAATGATTATTTCTTAATTATCAATAAATCAAAATACTGCAAAAGAAATAGTTTGTATAATTGCCTAAAGAACCAAACTAGATTTTCCTCGTACAAATGGGTTTTACTTCATAGCTTCAGGTGAAAAGTTTTTAATGGGTGCAATTTGGTGTAGATTTATTTCTGGTCTACTTCATGTCTCACTGTCACACGGTTCCATAATCTGATTTGGTTGTGGGAGAACTATTCATGTTGTGTGTCTTTGGCAGGAATAACCTGGCAGAGCCCATTTCTCTTCAGAGTTTTTCTTCTCCTTGACCAGTTGCTTTACCAAGGTTAAAAGCCTGGTCTGCCCTACTATTTACCCATAACTGGATTCATACCTTTCTCTAGGGCATTAGCACTATGTAAAATGAAAACTTGTTCAGAATTTGAACTCTGATAACCAAAGTCATTTCTCATAGTGATAATTATTATATTGAGTGCCTTTAATGTGTACTGTGGATTAAATTTACATATATCAGCTTTCCAAGTATTTCCTATAGAATATCTGAACATTGCAAAACAGAACATTTGTATTTATATCTTTTGTACAATGTAAGAGTTTTTTTTTTTTTTGATATTAGAAAATGAGCATTCTTTTGGGTAAGACCATTAGGAAACTTTTGCTGAAAAAGGATTATACACAGATAGAAAGCCTTATGTCATCATAAAGCAGATTAGCTTTGTGGATCTGAATAATACCACTATACACATAAAGAATTTATGCTTTCTATCCATCCATAATTATATTTCAGTGACAGTTTTCATATGTCAAAATGATCTGCAACTTCTGTTAACCTAAACTGAAAAATTGCCAAATAATGTTACTACTTTCTGTATTCTTTGATCAAAGAAAGTACAAATTTGCTTTTTTCATTACTATTTTTAAAAATGTATTTTACTGTCAGCTCAGAACATTACATAATACATTCTTTTTATATAATAGATACAACCTTAAAATATATAGTAGGCTAATAGTTATCAACTTGGAATATGGAATGCCATCAAGATTGTTATTCAATCATTGATACCCTCTGGAAAGGCATGAACCTAAATTCTACTGTTGCTTTTTTCCATTGCCAGTCATCTTTACTGCGTGTGTGATGGTATCCACTTGATGTTATTCATTCATAAATCCAGAACTGTATCTGGTTTGGAATCCTGTGGTTTCTGGTGGTGGTGGCCTTTGCTAGCCACTTGCTAGATACTGGTGAGCCCACCTATAGGCCATCTCAAGCATCTGTGTACAATCAGATAAATCCCAACTAATAAGCTGGGCAACTGTGAAAAAATCTTTGTCTATAGGATCGATGAATAGTTGTGGACAACGACACTTACAAATGTGGCTGGGGACCACCTTCAGATACCAATCTCTAAGAAATTTCACATCTTCACTGTGTTCATCATTGGCTCTTAATAATACAGTAGTCAGGAATTTTTTTCAGGTTACTTGTGCTAATATTAGCTACTGCACAATACTTGGCGAAGAGTTAAGTATTACTAAATAATCTTTCTTGTCTACTGAAATACTATGAATAATAAAGCTTTACTTCGGGGTTTTTTAATGCAAAAATTGGATTCATTTGTAAATGTTTGATTATTACTATATTTTCTACATTCCATTGGAATAATTTTTTTAAATTGCATTTTTGTCTACAATAATAATCATTTATTTACACACAGTTATATGGTTAAGCATCATCAAATAATCTTTGTTGTGCACTCAAATACTATGAATTGTGAAGGTGTTTTATTAAGGGCAAAAAATTATTTCCCTAATTTTGTTCCAGTTTAATATTCCTATATATACTAATAATTCGCTCAAAGTTATATGGTTTCAAGTTCTTTTCTAATACTAATAACTCATAAACAGTTATTTGGTTTCAAGTGGTTATTCTTATCTAATGATAATTTGTTTGCATATGTTATATGGTTTCAAATTTTCAGTTAATTTTCAAAGATCTATTTAATCCTTAGTGGAACCCTAACAGGTTGCCACAGGTCACAGTAGACCTGGTAGTAATAATACTTTCATGTTTGTTGTGCAAATATTAACTACTATATGATAGTCTTTAATGTGCATAAATTTGGCACAAAAATTTACATAATATACTCTTTATAAATAATACATAAAACCTTGGATTTATAATACAATCTTTATTCAAAAATTCTTTTGTGCCACTCATGCAAATATTATCTACTGTATAATACCTGGAGAGCATTGCCAAATAATCTTTCTTGTCCACTGAAATACAATGAATAATAAAGGTGCCAGATAGTCTGATCCCATATAGCAACCTAAAAGGAAAAATATAAATACTACCATTATTTAACATAGAGCTTCTTAAAGCGCCTCATATAGAGCCCAAGGGAGGGGTGAATAAAATTTTTGCTGGCAGACTAAAAGCATAGGGTCCATTGAATTTACTAGTTTGCATTTATAAATCTTTTTTATTATGGAACAAAAATGGTTGGATCATATAAACTAGCTGCCAGCTATTGTACATCTCGCAGAATGCCTGATCGGGTGTGATGGCCACTACTGATACAACCTGTTCAAAATATATGGGTCATTTAAATGAATAAATGATCTGATTCTGACCAAAAAGATCTGGATCTTTTTGGCGTTATTAACCTCACATATCTGACACACATTCTCACAAAAGAAAACATTAAGAAATGATAATATTTCAAATGGATTATTTTATAAAAAGAGTGAATTCAAAAATATTTCCTTTTTATAATAGGTTCAGAAATTTTTTGGAAAAAAAAAATTCTAATAATTTTAATTCTTATTTAAAGACAAAAAATAACTGAAAAAGTAAAATTAAAATACAGTGCATGAAATTTTAATTCTAACTTAATAGTAACTTTTTTAATTAATAAAATTATTATTAACAAAAAATCCCACTCTAGCTTAAGATCTCGGGATTTTCACTTGTTAAGTCAGTTTCAGTGTTGCTAGGTATTAATTGGTGTAAGTGTTGTTATATGATTCAGTAATCCATTTATTAGATTTCTGTATTTTTAAGAAATTTTAATCTTGAAAATGAAATCATTTAAAAATGAACCTCTCTCATTTTGACATCTTGTGAGACTAAGAAAAAATATTGGTAATATTCAGTCAAGTTATTGGGGTGGGGATAAATAGAAATTGAATTTTACCAGAGGTACATCAAGTAAAAAATTTTTTGAGAATCCCTGATTAAATATCATTCGAGAAATTTTTCTCTTTATGACAAAAATGAAAACTTTATAACCAATACAAATAATCCAGTAAATATAAAAATGTTTGATTTGTTTTCTTTCAAGATTTAATTTTATTTTCTTTTTTTCTTTCCTTTTTGTTGCTAGGGACAACAGTGCAGCTAACATCTGGAGCTCCTCTCGGCTGGTTGGGCAGGGGTTAAAAAAGGAATCTCTGGATGGACTGCACATTCCCCGATCAGCTTTGGAATTGGTTAGCTTCCAGTATTTATATCTTCTGTACAAGACTAAGAGATCTCAAAGCCTTTTACAAAGTATTTATATTATCATAATCTCTTTTTGCAACAATAATGTTCTTATACATTTATTGTAAAAGGAAATTATTTCTGAAGTTTCAAACATTAATGCTGGATCTTCATCAGGATATATATATATATACACATATATATACACACACACACTCACTAATCATAAAATCATGCAATACATCCATGTGATTTGGTGTTAAAAACCTTAATTTCTAGCTACAAAAAAGTTAGGCTGAGAAACAAGGTAAGCTTTAATGTTTCAAAAAATATCATTGGTGTGGTACTACACGGGGTTAGCACTGTGTGTGTGTGTGTGTGTGTGTGTGTGTGTGTGTGTGTGTGTGTGTGGGCCTAGACATATCCATGTGGATGTATGTTTGTATATATATACATACATATATATCAGTGGCGACTCTAGCCTATTTTTGCTACTCGTGCCCCCCCCCGCGCCCCCTGTCAACTTCAGTTCCCAACCCGTGGTCCGTGGACTCAAAGTAAGTCATCATAGTTGCTATTGCATGATTCTCCATTGTATAGCACAAATTGACAAACGTACCTTGCATGGTGTTTTTTTTGTAAACAATCAAGATACTATATAATTTGTAGTCTTGTTAATACAGTAGATAAGATAATTTTTTTCCTTTCAAAAGTATAGAAGAAAAGAGAAGATGTTCATTACTATGACGAGAAAAATATGTTTATTAGAATAAAGAAACTGATGACAATATACACATACACAGCTAGTAGTTTCAATTTCGCTTAAAATAAAGATTATTTGTTGAAAATGTATTCAAATAAACAACTTTTAGTTACAGAATTTAATATATGCAACATTCATTAAAGAAATAGAGATCTGTTAGTGAAAAAACGAATTAAAACACGCCGTTTAACCAACATTTACCATAGTGATGATGATGATGTCGGTGACGGCTCTAATCTGCTATCCCCTCTCTCTCTCTCTCGGTCCCTCTCCCTCTTCCCAAGACAGCTGTCAGCAATCAGCAGTCAAAATGTGCTAAGATTTTTGAGCATAGAGTGAGGGTTGCTCTTGCTATTGGCTACAGCCAACAGCGTATTTCTCTAACATTACTGTTATTACAAGGGTCTAGTGCTGGGCACGGATTGTGCGTTCAACATTATAGCCGATTTTATGGAATGTTCAATGAATCTGACGGTGGCTGGACAAAGACCATCCGTTCAAAACAGCATCGTTGATTTATTCCCAGATATATTTATGAACTTTTGGCTACTTAGTTATCGAAACTTGAATAGATACGTAATTTAATTGAGATCAGACTAAGTATGTTTGCTTGAAATTAATGGATGATTTTTAATCCATTTTGAATAACATTGACTGAGTTATTGGTCATGCCGGGCACGAGTAGCACTAGTCCCGTCTGCGCCCCTGATATATATATATATATATATATACACACATCACGGTAGACATATGAGTGGATGTAGGTATCTATATCACAAACCTAATAATGGCTATAAGTATATATGTGTCCATATAGAGGCCAAAGTGTGTGTGTAATACTGGTCAAAAGTTAAGGATAAGGGAGATTAATTTTTATCTCCTTTGTTGGACACTACTTTTGGCACGCACTGGTAGATAGAGATTAGCCATTTATTTTAGTACCCAAAACTCCTTGGTTTTTAGGTGAAAAACTGGTCTTAAAAGTCATTAATTACATTGAATACATAAGGTATTCAGTTATCTGTTTTGAAATATTTTTTGTCTGATGTTGTGTAATTTTGTGAGGATATTTCAGATACCATATTTTTCTAGAATCAAAGACGATACTTTCTTTCTTCAAATAAACCTTGAAAGTTACTCTGCACATTTATTAGGCAAAACATTATATTGCTAAGTGGTCTAAATTTAATCATAGAGAAAATATTTATATCTTTTCTTAAAATATCTGGAAAATTTAGAGACATATCTTTGAAGCTGAGAATTATACAATTTACTTTCTTTACATTCAGATATTTTGGGGTTTTGTGCATAATTTTTCACATCGGATTCTTTCTTTCATATTCTTGCTTAGTCATTTTCTCTCTTATTCTAACCACATTTTCTAACTGTGATTGGTATTACTTCTAACTTACCATTTTATATATATTGTTACAAGGTTAGAGAATTCTTTTGGCATAGGGAAAACAAAGACCCTTTCGTGACTCCCACATGCAACTCCCTAAAATGTTTAATATATTCCCCTGTGATCCAGTCACTCATACATACGGGACAAAAAAAGAAATAAAGAAGACAGATATCCATTCGGCTAAGCCCTGGTCTTCAAGGAATGAAGGAGACAAACATGACCCAAGGTTATAATAGAAACCAGATCATTTATTACAAAAAGAAAATAAATACTAGTAACGACATGAAAAGTGGAATGTCTTATCGGATAGAAAATTTCTTTTGTATAGAATGGTGCATGCAACAATTTATGGACAAGTGTATTAGACAGGGGAATGGTGTATGTAAACCATAAGTCTGAATATGAAAGTTTATGAGAGATATTTAACACTGGGAACTTAACTGTTTTAGTAAGACCCTTTAGCTGTGTTTGATTTAGTTATCTTTGGTGTACTCATGTCCTTTGTTTTTCCTTCCTTGCATTTTCAAAAGGAACAGCTGAGGTTCATTCATTCATTCTTTCTGCACTAAGGCATCTCTATGACAGCCTTGTTTAGTGTGTGCTTGGGTGGCTGGCTCCTTCATGGAGCTAACCCTATAAATGGGTGCCGACTTTTCAGCATGTCTTCAAATCTTTGTGGTCAGTTTGGAACTGACTTTCTTCCCATTTTCTTTTCCGCACCCACTTTAACAACTTCCCATTTGAGTTTGTTTCAGCCAATCACCACATGCTAATATATGCTGATTACTGTTAATACAATCTTCAACACTTGCCTGCTGCTGCTATGGCTTGGATTTTGTATTACTTTCCATTCACCTCCTTATTCGTTTTTCCCTTATTTTTCTTATAGCTGTTCTCTTTCTCTGTCTCTGTCATCCTTATCATCATGTCTCTCTCTATCTCTCTCTCTCCATACTATAACTATATATATATATATATATAAGATTGAAATTTATTGCTTAAACATTTTCAAATTGGTAAAATATAGTGTTCTATGCCTAAAAATATACAGAAATAGTTCTGCTATAAAATAAAATAAAAACTCACCATTGAATTTGTGATTCCTGACCTTCAGATGAGCTTGTATTGAGACATCTGAAATCTATTCTTCAGACATGTCAATATAAGTTCACCTGAAGATCAGGCATATGAAATACAGTTGTGAATTTAACCATTTTATTATATATTATAGTTGAAATATTTGTGTGTGTGTGTAGCTATATATATATATTGCAACATTTAGACAACATTTTTTCAACACTACCATTATGAAAGGCCTGTTTGAAAATGTCAACATGGATGACATTTGTCCTCGTGAGAAATAAAATTGTTCTAAAATTATAAACATAATCATGATTAGTACAACACTAAGTAATTATTAGAAAGCTATCTCAAAGTTTTGACATTGTTAAAATGAAATATTAATAAAAAAAACTATTACATACAAGGTGACTGAGGGTATAAGATGACCCCCAAATTTTCAAGTAAAAATGTAGATTTTGGGCTATATTTGTCGTACAAGATTCACGGTTCACATTTTATACTTGGGGTATTCTGCTTTGTTGGTTTGGGTTGTAGTATACACCAGCTGTACCTCTGCAAAAGAGTAAAAACCCCATCTCAATGGGGCCCACCTGTTAGTTATAAGTGGTCACCTTTAATGCCTGAGTGATCCGTGACTTGAGTGCTAAGTGGTCATCTGCACACTTCACATTGGTTCTTACTTGAGTAAGATTGGCAGTTGGAAAGGTTTGATCCTATTAATATGCTAGTCACGTTAAGCCTTGGCATGTATATGATTAAATCCTGACTGTATTCTACTAATTACTTTTATGGCAAAAAAACACGCAACCCTTTTTACCTTATAAATCCTAAAAGGGAATGATTGAGGGTTCACCATGTTGAGAGAAACTATTAACAGTTAAGTTATTTCTACCAATTTAGTAATACACATGAAGTCATATATTCAAAAAACTAAATTTGGCATTAAATAGGTTACCAGGGTTGATATGCCATTAAAAAAAAAAAAAAACTACCAACTTGAGTATAAGATTATTCCCTATTTTAGTGGGGGGGGGGGTAATTTTATGGTCTTGTATGGCAGCATGTATAGTACACAAAAATTAATCTAGTTTAGTTGGTTGATAAATGCATATCAACTTTTCTGGGTTATCTAATGCCAAATTCTGTTTATTTATATATATATATATATATATATATATATATATATACATACATATATATATATATATATATATATATATATAAAGTAAAGTTGGCGACTGTAGTCAAGGGCAACCTGTAGCTACTACACCAAGGTGTAAGGAAGGGCGCTACTCCTTCCCTTGGATTGCTCCACTTTACCCTTGATATGTACCTTATAATATTGAGTGTTAAGCAAGGAGGTATCAAGTACCATTTTTTGAGTTTTTGGTATGACCTGACCTAGGATTGACCCCGATCTCCTAGACCATTGGCGAACACTCTATCCACTAGGCCAATGAGTTGGTACTCATGCATATATGTGTGTGTGTGTGTGTAGTTAGGCAGCAGTCATTCATTTTAACATGTTTCATTAAATAATAAAGACAAATTTTGTCTTCATAATTTAAGATCCTTCCAAGTTTCCTGATAAGTGTCTTAGTTTCAGGTTGGAATTGGTAGATGAATTTCCCAAAATTGACCATATATTCCTATAGTATTCTATTTCCATTGTGAGCGTTCCCTTTTTTAAATACATCAGTTACACTGTTTTATCCAACTCTGAGTTTCCATATTTTTGTTATGGTATAAACTTTCAAAATTTTTAAAAACTCTTTTAAAAAAAACACACACCTTACACAAGCAAGCAACCCCTGATGATGGCCAATGAAGGGTCCAAAAGTGCTTGGGACAATTTTGGGAAATTCATTTACCAATTCCAACCTGAAACTAAGACACTTATCAGGAAACTTGAAAGGATCTTAAATAAATTATACTGACAAAATTTGTCTATATTATTTAATGAAACATACATATATAAAAATTTGTAAGCAAAAGGTTTGTTTGTACACAGTTATGTGGTTTCAAGTATAGTAAATGATTGAATTGTTCCATTGGACTCTAGTTGGTACTTTGCCCAGTCGGCTGGGGCTGTAGAATACACCGACTGCTTCTCTGCAGAGGGGTAAGACCCCCCCCCCTAACGAGTGTCCTGGATATGACACTAAACAATCTGATGGTGAGGTTCCAGCAATGCTGGAGCTTTGGGGAATGTGGAGTACCCCTTCATTGCCATCGCTCCCAGGTCCACTCTGGCCCAGAGTGGTAGCACCTGATAGGGCCCTATCTATGGGTTAAATAGAACTAACAGCATACTTATGCTAAACTGAATTGTTTGAGTAAACTGAATAGCTTGGAATAGAAATGATTTTGACAAATAAACTGTACTTACATTTAAACTGCGTGCTTATGCTTAACTGAATTATTTGAAATGGAACTATTTTTGACATTAAAACTGTATTTACACTTAACTAAATTGTTACATATAACTGCTTGAATAATTTGAAATTGAAATGTTTTTGACAATTAAACTGAATTGTATATTTAAAAATATTGAAATTTTTGACAATTAAACTGAATTGTATATTTAAAAATAGAACAGATTATTTACATAAAAATGGATTTGGCATTAGATAACCTACAATGGTTGATATGCCATAAAACCCAACCCAATCCAACCCTCTAGTTGGTACTACCACTCTGGGTCATAGTGGACCAGTAAAATCAATTAGCCTCAATTTCTATTTATTACTTTACATACAAATTGATCTGAAAGAATCAGCATATAATTTTAGCGGCACATTGTCTTTGAAATTCAAACCAAAATCAATAAATATCTTAATTATCATAAAAATGCAGCTTTTTACTTTAATAAGTTATCAGTGGGTTGATTGATTGACATTCAATATTTTCTGCTGATTCAGCTATTTTCTCTCTCTCTCTCTCTCTCTCTCTCTCTCTCTCTTAAAAGCAGGGCATAAAGAAAAGTTTTGTTCTCCTCATTTGATATTTTTGTTGAAGAATGTTGCTAATTTACATTGTTCTCTCTTTTCAGGATGCACAGATCTTGTTCAATATGTACTGCAATGATCACATGAATTACAATGATGGAACTTGTTGTCGAAGTCCTGATCCCGTGTCCACCTTGCAACTGATCACTGCGGCAACATTCCTTGTCATGTAAGTAATCATTTATATATGTACCCAACTCCTTTGTGACATACCATGAAAGTGGTATTGAACAGTAGCAACAAGGATGCTTCTAACTCATGGGAATAAAAAAGACTAAAAACTTGTGGCACAGGAGGTTAACTTGGTAAATTAATATGGATGATAGCTCAAATTCATGTGAGAAGACTGACTTGAATAAAAGCAATAGGGTCTAGTAAAAGTAGGGCCAAGAATATCTCAAATGCATTCTCGGCTGACAGCTAAGGCTTCGAGTAAAAGTGATGTCCTAGGTAAGATATTAAACTGCACCTGGTGATGAGGCTCCTGTTCTGGAGCTCTGAAGAATGTGGAGTACCTCTTTATTGCTCCGCCCTATTGGCTGGGGTTGTAGAATATGCCGACTGCATCTCTGCAGAGGGAGTAAGTAAGACACCCCCCTCTACAACAAGTGTCCTGGATATGTCGCTAAACAATCTGATGGTGAGGCTTCTGTAATACTGGAGCTATGGGGAATGCGGAGTACCCCTTCATTGCCATCGCGCCCAGGTCCACTTTGGCCTGGAGTGGTAGCACCTGACATGGTCCTATCTATGGGTCAAATAGAACGATTTGACCTCTCAACTCTATACAAATAAATAACTTATACAAAATTGAATTGTTTGAAAAAGAACTGTTTGATCATTCAACTGTGAGCAAACAAGCAACCAATGTCAAATTGAATTGTTGGTGATAGATAGCAGTACTCAAAACCACTAAACCACTTTGTACAAGCAAATAACTAATCCACCCTGTCATCTGGGGCTGTAGAATACATCAACTGCAACTCAGTAGAGGGCCCCCCCCAAGAGAACACCTGTTGGCCATTGGCAGCGACCCATGATGCTTTAGGACGGGGTCCTGGTGGCTGAGCTGTCTGTGACCCAGTTGCCTAAGTGGCTACATGATTAGCAACACTCCACTTTAGCCGTTACTGGGCTAGACAGGTGGTCGGAGTGGCTCAATCCAATCAATTGGCTGGTCATGTGAAGCCCTCTTTTGGAGGCCTACAAAAGACCTTTGTAGGCCTCCACAGTAGAAAGCGGTGGCTGCAGGGTCAATCACACTGAAGAAAGACCTATGTTTCCCCTTTTATCTCTAGGTGAGTAATAAACTTGGGAAGGAAAACCTAGAGATTCCATATTGTTCACTTTCCTCAGTGTGAGTATACTGAATGTGTAGCCCTGATTTGCCAAGGCGAATGGGTTTCCCCCTTGATATTTCTCTTTATAGGGTTCTGTGGTGGTTGGGGAGCACAGTCAGTGACCTCAGCAAAAATCCCTATGGATATAAAAGCGAAAAAAAAAACAAAACTAAAGTGTTCGCATGCAGAGTCTGGCTCCGACAATAACTCTGACCAGACCCTTTTTCCCAAATTTATCATGCTGGAGTCAACAGAGGATACCCCAATCACAAAGTTGTCTCCCTTCATTATTGAAAAAGCCCTTTGCAGTTTAATGAAACCAAAATCTATAAAAACATTTATCAACAATACCCTGCTCGTAGAAGTGCCAAAAAACTTTCTCTGACCTACTACTAGAACAGAAATACTTTCACAACCTAAAAATAAAAGCTTACCCCTACAACTCCCTGAATTCGTCAAAGGGCGTAGTGAGAAGCACAGATCTCTCCCTCTGCACTTTAGATGAAATGAAAAGTTACCTTCGCAAACAAAGTGTCACTGATGCCAAACGAATATCAAGAGAAATAATCAAATAATCTCAGCAAACACCCATATTCTAAATTTTAACACTCCAAAACCACCTACTGAAATAAAAATTGGCTACTTAATAAAAAAAAAAGTTTGAAACCTATATTCCTAACCCACTGAGATGCCACAATTGCTAAAAATTTGGGCATCACAAAGAAAAGTGTACCAGACCTCCAACATGTAAGAACTGCAGAGAAACTGGAAAGCATATAGACTCTCAACAGCTCCCAAAATATGCAAACAAAATCACTCAGCAGATTCCAAAGAATGCGAATTATGGAAAAAATACTAGAAGTGTAACACACAAAAAATATATCCTACCCAGAGGCAAGGAAGTTCATTGAAAATTCTTTAGCCACAACTACCAATGCAAACATAGCCAAACCCACAAACAACTCTAACCAAAATCAAGGAATGATGACTCACTTCAACATGATAAATCTAATAAAAGAATTGAAGGCACTAGTTGAATTTCTAAGGGAAAGCTTGACCAACTTGACAACTAAGTTCCATGCTGGACCAGATCCAAAGAAGAACCTTCATCCACACAGCAATGAAATTGAAGACCCCCCCCCAAATAAATTAAACAAAAACTCAACCCAAACAACAAACTCTAGGCATCCTTCCCATCACTACAAAGCCCAACAATCTTCCACCAAAAAAATTGGACAATACTGAAAGCCTACCACTAACCCCCATAAAGAGATCTCCTTGGAAGAAGGAATCTAACAAACATAAACCACAAATCTTACTGAAAATGAATTTGAACTGATGGAAACAGTGAGCCAAGAAAGCCCTTCAAAACAGAGAAACCCTAAATACCCCAAAAGCCTCAAAATCTAGTCGAAAAGCCTAGAAACTTTCGAAATCTCTGAATCCAGCCAAATGAAAAAACGAAACAGTAAAACCAAAACTACACCTAAACAAAATAAACATCAACTACACAAAGATTAAAAAAGCATGACCGATAAAATAATTTAATGGAACTGCTGTGGCTACAAAGCAAATTATGACAAGCTACTTCTGTTAATAGCTGAACTCAACCCTACCGTCATGTTTCCAAGAAACCTTCAAAAAACATTGTGACAAACTAAACATAGAAATCTTCGAACACTATGACTACATAATTGATACCAGACAAAAAGCTTCGGGTGGAGTATCAATCCTAATTAGGAAAGATATCCCCCAAAATAAAATCAATATCAACACTCATGTGCAAGCAATCGCAGTCTCAGCAACTTTACATAAAACCGTCACCATCTGCTCACTATATCTTCCACCTCACAACCCCATAAATAAAAATGAATTAAACAATCTAATAGAACAACTTCCTGAACCAATATATCTTGATGGAAGATTTTTAACAGCCACAATATAATATGGGGAAGTAAGATGACAAATAAAAGAGGCCAGATCTTAGAAAAAATCATCAATAGCAATAATTTATCCCTCCATAATCAGAACTCTCAGACCCACCCCAACCCATTCTCAGGTTTTTGCCATAGACCTAACCCTCAGTAATCCCTCAATCTTTACAGATTATAACTGGAGAATATTCAAAGACCCCCGCAGCAGTGACCACTACCCAATAATAATGGAAAACTCCACAATAAAAAAATCAGAACCACAAATAAAACCTCCATGATGGAACTTCAAAAGAGCAAACTGGAAATCCTACAAAAAACTATGCCTTACCACACCAATCCCAGAATCAAATACAAATCGAGAAGAACCCATAATACATTTTACCAACACCCTCATTAGCATAGTAAATAAAATTATACTCCAAAACCACAATAGCTCCAAAACTCAATAAATGATGGTTCACAGAAGAGTGCAAAAACATAAGAGAAGGTCAATCAACTCTCAGGAAATTCAAGACAAACCCCTTATCAGAAAATATAAACAAATAAGGGCAAAAACCCGATGTATCATCAAAGAAACTAAAAGATCCTCCTGGAGAACATTCATGTCGAAGATAAATTCTAATACAAATCCAAAAAAAAATTTGGGACTTTATAAAGAAAATAACAAATAAAAACATCAACAACCCAATAAATTACCTCTCTCAAGGAAACACAAAAGCCACAAATGAAAAGCACATAGCCAACCTGATTGCAGAAAATTTTGCTCAAGTATCATCAACAAAAAATTACTCAAATCAATTTAACTCAATCAGAATCAAAGAGGAAAACAACAAAATAAAATTCATCTCTTACAATATTGAGAGTTATAACCAACCCTTCACCTTAACCAAACTCCAAAATTCAATATCCAAATCTAACAACTCGGCCCCTGGTCCAGATGGAATTCACTACACCCTCCTCAAAGAACTCCCAGCAATATCTCTAAAATATCTTCTAGATATATACTACAATATCTGAATCTCTGACAACATCCCTACCATATGGAAACAAGCCATAACCATTCCTATCCTCAAAAAACAAAAGATCCCACAAACCCTACCAGTCATATCTATGACTGGTAGGGTTTGTGGGATCTATAGCTGCACCTGCAAAACCCTCAAAAGGATGATCAATCATATGGTTCCTTGAATCCAAAAACTTCCTCTCAAACCTACAAACAGACATCAGAGCCAAAAAAAGCACCATAGACCAAATAGTCCGTATAGAAACTTTAATCACGGAAGCATTCATAAAAAAAGAATACCTGGTTGCAGTCCTCTTTGACCTAGAAAAAGCCTGCAATACAACCTGGCCATATGGCATACTCAAAGACCTTGGCCTATAAGGGTGACTCACATCTTCTTAAAACACTTCTTAAAAGACCACACGTTCCAAACACGAATAGATAATACACTCTCTGATCCAAAACAACAAGCAGGATGGTATCCTATCGGTAATTCTCTTCATGATTAAAATAACAACCTGCCTTTATTTTCGAAAAGGCTTTTGTATCTTATTTCCATGATGTAGTTATAGGCAGGGTTTTGGGGGCATGAAATGAGTTTAATATAGTATTGGAGTGCAAGTTTATATCTTCTCAAGGAAAGCGGGGTTCATTGGCTTCTATGTATAAACTTTCAACTGGAGAGGCGGTGAAGGCTTCTAGGGCAATACAGACTCCCAGGTGATGGATAGTTTTGAGTTCTCTAAGAGAGGATTTTTTGGCTGCTCCATATATGAAGCAGCTGTAATCAAGTTTTGATTGTATTACTCAAACTCTTTATTGCCATTACTCCCAGGTCCACTCTGACCCAGATTGGTAGTACCTGTTAGGGTTCCATCTATAGGTCATATAGAACTGTTTAACCATTTAACTGTGTACTAACAAATAACTAGTGGTAAACTGAATTGTTAGTGATACATAGCAATACTTGAAATAATTTAACTGTATGCAAACATGAGTAATGTTGAATAGAATTATTAGTGCTAAATAGCAATTCTTTAAACAATTTAATTGTGCACAAATAAAACTATTAATGTTAGATAGCAATACTTGAAATCACTTAACCATGGGCAAACATATGATTAATACTAAATAGAATTATTTGTGTTTGATAGGAATTCTTGAAACTGTGCAAACAAATGAACTCTGGCTCATTTAAAAATTGTTACCTACAAACTTTTCATTTACAAATCATATATATTTAATATATATGTATAAATAGGGTTTAGCATTAAATAACCTACAAGGTTTGATATGCTGTAAAACACAACCAACCAACAGGAATAATTACTTGAAACTATAGAATTGCTTACCAAAGTAGATTCATTTTGGCATTAAAAAACCTAACAAGGATTGACATGCCATAAAACAACCAACAATCCATATCCTTGGGAGCTGAATTGGGATATGAGATTCAAGTAATGTTGGGTATTTTCCTACCTTGTTTGGTATTTCATGATAAATACAATATCATAATATTGATCGAATGAAAGCTTAAAATTTCCATGAAATACAAAGCCTTAAGAAAATATTGATTTCTCATCTAAAGAATAATGTTGGTATGATGTATGAATAAAACAATAAAAGAACTGCAAAAGACGAAGTTGTCACTCAGAAGAAAGCAACATAATGTTGAAAATGCATTGATAATTCTAGAGAACAGATTCAATTAACTTTCATAATAATTACTGATTAAAAAAAATATTTCCACAACTTTTAGTATTATGTAAAAACATTTAAATACAAATTTAATTTTTTAATCAGTTATCTAATCTTAAATTGTCTAAAAATATTTTTTTCTGAAATAAATTAAATTTTCTGGTGGGAATGATTTTTTTTTTGTAACTTATTTTTTAATTTTTTTTTCTCTTTCTTTCATGCATGTTATGTTTTCTATTTCAAATGATAGAATTATCTCAGCTATAGCCTTATGGGTTTATCGACGAAGAAAAACTCGAAGAAATGGTGTTAAAGCCAGAGCTGGTGAGTGAATATGATTTTAATTTTATTCGTTTTTTTCTTTCTATGAATATTTATACTATGACACAGGTGTTAACCCAATTTCTTTAAGATTTTATTACCCAACCCCTCCACCACTGGCAGGATGTGACAATCAATTTTCAAGTGAGTTGGCGACCTTAGTCGAGGGTGACCAGAAGGCTCCCTTTTCAATAGCTACTACATCAAGGTGTAGGGGAGGACGCCACTCCATTCTCTAGATTGCTCCACTTTACCCTTGATCCTTACCTTATAATGCTGAGTGTTAAGCGAGGATGTATCAAGTACCATTTTTTGAGTCTTTGGTATGACTTGGCCTGGGATTGAACCCTGGTCTCCTGAACCATTGGCGAACACTCTACTCATTAAAAGTAGATTTAAATTCAGTTTTCCTTCTCCTAGACTGGTTGCCTAACCAAGGCTGAAGAACCCAGCTTACTATACTAATTTAGTAGGAGGAGAACGGATGGTTTTATGCCGTTCTTAAGAGCATTAGAGCAATGTGAACTAAAAACAGCCTTGTTCAGGATTTCAACTTAAGTTGCCAATTCAATTTCCTATAATGATAACTGTTAGACTAAATGTACCTCCATTTTTTTTTTTTAGAACTTTGTTGGTGACTTTATTTACTAAGCAAAAAGTTCTGCCACTCTAGCTGATTCTGATTGCTGAATGGTATTGTGTTTGAATGTTGTGGCTGTGATGTCTTATCTTGCTAAGGCAATGGTAAAAATGACCTTGATTGAAATCGGGCTTTTGTAGTTACTAAGTGCATAAAATCTTAGCACCCTTGAAAAAGAATGAAATGGAAAGACAAGTAATACAGAGTGATTAATGCATTACTGAGATTATTAAGAAACAAAGCTCAGTTTATTTTGTCAATATTGCCATATCTATTCACATTTAATCCATGTGAATAATCAAGAAAAAAATGAACCCTCAATTTGATAGACATATAATTGCTTATAAGCAATTATATAATATAATATAATATACAAAGGTTTCTGAATTGATGGGTATACAACAATGGCAAAGATAAGCTTTGACTGTTGGTCTTGGAATACAGTAACTGTATACCCTGCAGAAGAGTAACATCCCTCCCGCTAAGAGATGTCCTAGCCGTGACACTAAATGGCATCTGATGGTAAAGTCCAGTTTGGAGATCTAGGGAGTGTAGAGTAGCCCTTTATTGACATTACTCCCAGGTCCACTCTGGCTTGATGTGGTAGTACTTGTTAGGGTCCCATCTATAGGTCAAAAAGATTTGTTTGAGAATTATTTGTATTGTGATACTGTGAATCTTTGGTGTAGTGTTAGCTCTGTGTGTGTGTGTGTATATATATATATATATATATATATATATAGGCCTAGACATATCCATGTGGATGTGTGTGTGTAAGTATATTTTGTGTGTATATATATATATATATATATATATATATATATATATATATATATATATATATACACACACTCACACATCATGGTAGACATATGAGTGGATATAGGTATCTATATCATAGACATATGAATGGCTATAGGTATATATGTGTCTGTATCGAGGCCAAGTTGTGTGTGTAATACTGGTCAAAAGTTAAAGATAAAGGAGATTAATTTTTATCTCCTTTGTTGGACACCACTTTTGGCATGCACTGATAGAGATTAGTTTTTTTTGTTTTTTTTTTTTTTAGTACCTAAATTTGGATGGTTAATTTCTGGAAATGGATGGGGATTGCAGGCTCCATATATATATATATATATATGTCAGATTTTGAAAACTGGGAGTTGGAAATCAGCCCAGGAGAGGGAAAAGTTAAAAGGACCTATGTCACATTAAGTTGAAAAACATAGCAGTGGCAGGCTAGAGTTAGGGCCACATGCCAGGAGACAGAGTTCGAGAGGGATCCTGGAGTGTCATACCCACCCCTCCTGATGAGCAAGCAATCCTAGGAAAACTTTTCTTTTATGTCACTGCCTCGGGTTTTGTGTGCTTTGATTGATTCACTTCTGCAAAACTGTCTTTGTCAAATTGTTTTTAACAATATTTACGAGATGTATATTTATCATTCAGAAATTCTCATTTGTAACCTCAGGTCCCCCTTAGCTTAGGAGTAGCACCCCGCAGACTCAGCCTGGTAGTTAAAATTATTCTAAACCTTTGATATTTAAAGAACTTAAATGTTATTAATTATCCACAATCCCATTGAGGCCGGTTTTTTAACACAATTCTTTGATGTTATTAGGAGATGAATATAGCTTTGACAAGTAGAATAAACTATTGTTTTATTTTTATTCACAAAAGAACAATTTCAACAAGCTCTTTTTAATGATGGGTTTAAACAAGCTATAAAAACTTATTGAGTAAAACACAAAATAAAGCACTGTGGTGTCACAGACTGTAAAAATGATAAAAAATCTACTTGGTTGACAATATATAATTGTTTATAAATTATGCACACCAAGATAGTCTTTTTATACTTAATGATAAAAGTAATACTCAAGAACCATTCACCCTTATATCAATAAAACTTTTTTCTTATAAGTATAGGAAAAAAGTCAAGTAAAAATTTGTAAAACTTGAATATTCAATTAATGGTTTTTAGATAACAGATAGCCCAAATTTTGTGTTCTTAATTTTCATTTCTATTTTCTTATTTAATGCAGAATTTTACTTTACCTGTTCTGTCATTTTAGAAAATGGACCTCGTAATGGACAGGCCAATTCACAAAATAGCAGCACAGATACATGCCAAGAGATTCTTACACATCTGGCCAAACTGGGGATTATCATGTTTTATTTTTACCTTTGTGACAGGTAAGTCAGAATGTTTTTATTTCTCATACTTGTCTATTAGAAATTAGTTAGATTAAATTTGGAGAATACAAGTCATTCAATAAATAAGGTAAATTTTGTTTTAGGAGTTGGCAGTAGGAAGTGCAGTTTTCAATTGCACCGTTTTCAAGGAAATCAATTGTGATGGATCCGTTCATGTCCCAGAACACTGTCAGCATGACCTTCTTTACTGACCGCTGCACTTGAAACTTTTTCTTTACCAGAGAGTTGGTGTGTTTCTACTTCACGGACTGTCTTTTCAATTCAAGCTCACAGTGGCAAACCCATGTTTAACCCATTTATAAACATTTTTTTACCAAAACCTCCTTCTCTATACACATCACACCATCTTTTGTAAATTTCAGGTAGTTTGCACTTTTCCATCACCAAAAATTTGATGACAGACCTCTGTTCAAGCCTGGGGCACACTGTTTCATTTTCCACTATTTTGAATAGCCTCAAAACAAATATTTTTGTAAGATTAAGATAATTTTTGCTATAAATGAATTCTAAACAATGCAGAGTTTATATTCATAGAAAAAAGTAAAAAAGATTTTTTTTTTTTTTCCAAAAAATTTCTCTTATTAAATGACCCTCATAAATGCTGGCAAATAGCATAAATGTTGGCAAATAGCATTTTTTCTTTAGAGATGACAACAGTTTTAATGTTGTATCAATTTTTTTTTATCCTGTTTATACATCTTTTGGGATTAGACATCTATAAAGTTGTGGTTTTAATGAAATTTTATCTAAAATTATTCTGATTGAATAATGTTAATTTCATTTTTGTTAAATTCAAAATTTAAGTTCATTGTTCTTAACTGGCATTCAGAATCTACCAATAATTACTTGTGTATAACATTTAAATTGAAATGTCACCTGTCATATTGATTATCTGATGAAGAATAAATCATCACTTATGAAGTTTTACTCGGGTGAGTCAAAAGTTTTGCAGTATTTACATACATGCTAGTTTGTAGCATGTATATCACATGAGCGAATAGCTCAGTCGGCTGGAGTTATAGAATACACCTACTGCATCTCTGCAAATCCTCTACCTCTGCAATGAGGGTTCTGGATATGACACTTAACCATCTGATGGTGTGGTTCCAGTCCTGGAGCTTTGAAGAATATGGAGTACCCCTTAATTACTATTACTTCCAGGTTCACTCTGACCTGGAGCGGTAGTACCTTTTCGGATCCTATCTATAGATCAAATAGAACAGTTTGTCCATTTAAATTATTGCAGACAAATGAGTGATATTAAATTGAATTGTTAGTACTACATAGCAATACTTGAAACCATTTGATTGTGTTCAAATGTGTGAATGTTGAACAGAATTATTAGTGTTATATAGCAATACTTGAAATTGTTTAACTGTGTGCAGAAATTGAATTATTGGCTGTGCTTTGAACCATTTGACTATGTGCAAATGAATGAATATTATTGAATAAAATTATCAGTGTTAAATAGCAATACTTGTAAATACTTCCCTGAACGCAAACACAATATCAAATAGAATTACTAGTGTTTAACAGTGTGCAAACAAATTAGTTCTAATTCTTTTTTAATAAAATTACCTACAAACTATTGACTTACAAATCATATATGTATATCCATTTAACTGTGTGTAAACTAATGACTGATGTTAAATTAAATTGTTAGTGTTAAATAGCAATACTTGAAACCAACTGAGTGCAAGCCAATGATTGATATTGAATAGAATTGTTAGTATTTGATAGCAATACTTGAAACCATTTAACTGGATGCAAATAAAATAGCTCTAACTTCTTAAGAATGGAATTACATACAAACTGTTCTCTAACAAATCAAATATATAACCATTTAACTGTGTACAAACAAATGATTAATGTTATATAAAATTATTAGTATCAGATGAAAATACTCTGAACTATTTAACTGTGTGCAAACAAATGAGCTCTGGCTCATTAAAAAATCTTATCTACAAAATATGCTTTTACAAGTCCTATATATAAATATTATATATACATATTTACCAACCCCTCCGCTCAGACAGGATATGACATAATGGTCAATTTTTTAAGCTGAGTTTAACAGGTTTGAATTCAGAGTTTTCCTTCTCCTAGACTAGTTACCTCACCAAGGCTGAAGAACCTAGTCTGCCCTACTATTTACCCATTGCTGGAGGGGGAATAATTGAATTCATACCTTTCCCAAGGGTATTAGTGCTATGTGAAATGCAATCAGTCTTGTCCAGGATTTGAACTCGTGTCGCTGTGTCCATTTCTTACGACGATAACCATTACACCACGGGCATATATATATATATATATATATATAAAGATGATTTGGCATTAAATAACCTACAATGGTTGATATGCTATCAAACCAAACCAAAATCCTATATATTTAATATATGTATAAAAAGGATTTAGCATTAAATAACCTACAATGGTAAATATGCCATAAAACCAAACCAAATCTCATATATTTGATATATATGTATAAAAAGGATTTGGCATTAAATAACCGACAAAGGTTGACATGCTATAAAACCAAACCAACTTAACCTAACATGAACAAAGCATTTCAAGCTGCCGATGTTACTTTCTCTGATTAGCAGTATAATGGTAGTTGGTATACTGACACACTGTACATGTGGGATTTGAAAGTCACACAGATGAGCATGCAACTTCATCTAATTTGGGAACTTAGGTTTTATGAGTTCAAATTGGACTATAATGCTGTTGAAGCGACCAAAAATATTTGTTGTGTGAAAGGCACAGTTGATCATAATACAGTAATCAGATGGTTCCAGAAATTTCATTTGTGTTGCAAGATCCTCGATAATTAGGCAAGGTTAGGTAGGCCAAAAACTGTGGCTTCCAAGTCTGTACTCCAAGCCATAGAGGTAAATTCAGCAAGTAGCTTTAGGAGAGTATCAGGTAAGCTTGGCATCTCACAATCCAGTGTGGTTCATTACCCTCATGACTCAAAAGTATCCTGAACTGCCAAATTGTGCTTCATATTACCAAACTATTGTAAAACTTTTGAATCACCCTAGAAGCTATAAAGTATTGAATGCTATCAGCTTGTCTTTTTTTTTTTTTTTTTTTCACATTCAATTTTTCTGCTATAAAGAAAAGAATTGTATTATTATAAATTATTTGACTAACTTTCATTGAAACGAAGAGCAGAAAAATACATTGCAACACTGTATCTTATCTCTTATTTCTTAATTTTTTTTTTTTTTTAGGACAAATTTCTTTATGAGAGAAAATAAATATTACACCCATGTGAATTTTTTCCTACCCTTTGCCTATGTTATGATTCTCGGATTCTTTTTTACTGAACCAACAGAGCAGGTAGGTATTATCATTAACAGTGTTATATGAATAAGATGATGATAATAATGCCTATGTAACTGTATAATCATTATGTATTCAACTGAAACAAAAAATAATTGAAACCCCTTTTTAATGATTTGTAATGTAAGATTTTTTCATTTATGTTTTTAAAGAAATCTTTTTTATCCTGGAGACAATATCTATATAGACAATAATATTTAACAATGATGATTGATGTCACCAACAGTTGATGACCATAAACATGTGTGATTGTTTGATGATGTCTCATGAGACCTTTTGCATTCTATCTGTCTAGCTCTACAATTTTTATTTGCAAATATGAAAAGTAAAGGTTTGAAATTGATTGTTTTGCTAGAAATTGAACCCTGGTCTCTCTTATGACAAGTAAAGATACTTACCACTATACCACCAAGGATCTGACTATTATTATTGTTGTTATTATTATTATAATTATTATTATTATTATTAACAACTTGTTGAAGGTCAACTTTCAGCAGTTATTAAGCTTAGTGTATGTATTTACCTAATTCCTCTGCATGATGTGACATGTGGTCAATTTTTAAGTGGAATAAAGCTGGTTTAAAGATTTTATTCTTCTTGACTGATTGCCTCACCAAAGCTAAAAACACTAGTCTGCCCTACTATTTACCCATTGGTTGAGGGAGAACTCATGGATTCATGCCTCTTCCAAGGTCATTAGCACAAATGAAACAAATGGCTTCATCTTGGATCTGAACTCAAATCACTGATTCTATTTCCTATGACGATAACTGTTACACTCAATCATAATATAGGCACTTACTATTTATGGTCTAGCTTCTTCTCCAGCCATTTAGTTAGCATCCAAGTAATGCATCCATACAGCAGTATCAATACGACTGCTGCCTGGAAGAAACTGCGTTTCATTTTATCAGTCAGGTCTGATTTCCATATGATCGATAGCCTATCGATAGCTGTCCATTCCTTCGTTAGCCGCGTGTCGATGTCCTTTTCTGTTGATGATACGCTGCTTCCTAGGTAGGTGAATTTGTCTACTAGTTTAAGAGGGGTTCCATCTAGTGTGGTGATGTCGCCTGTTGGATTATAGCTCATATATTCCATTTTGTGTGCATTGACATGGCAGCCAATGCCTAAGAAGCTAGACGGCAATTTCACAAGAATGTTGCGAGCAATATTGAACAAGTCCTGGCGACAACACCCCTCAAGGCACCAACTATACGGCCACCTGCCTCCCATCATGAAAACTATCCTAGTTAGACGAACCAGACATGCAGGTCACTGCTGGAGAAGCAGGGATGAGCTCATCAGTGATGTACTACTATGGACCCCCACATATGGCCGGGCAAAAGCAGGATGACCAGCACAAACATACATCCAGCAGCTATGTGAGTATACAGGATGTGGCCCTGAAGACCTGCTAGAGGCGATGAACGATAGGGAGAAGTGGCGAGAGAGGGTCAGGGATATCCATGCCTGCGGCACAACATGGTGATGATGATGACTATTTATGGAATTTATATAATAATAAATCAAAAATAAATAAGGGAAAGTACTCTACAATTAGGTTTTAATAGTTATCTCTTTTGAGAAATTATGATTGAGATCAGTGTGCAAACTGTACAGTTGTTGTAGTGAGAATATTAAAACACTATTGAGCTAACAAAAGTCTCTTTTGCTCTGTCAGTAGAGCTTAGAATATGATGATGATGATCATATCTCTTGCATATGGGGTAAGCACCTCCTCTCCCAAGGGGGTGTCCTGAGTATAATACTAAACTGCATCTGCTGATGAGGCTCCAGTTCTGGAGATCTGGAGAGTGTGCTGTACCCTTTCATTGTCATTACTCCCAGGTTCCTTCTGACCTGGAGTGGTAGTACCTGTTAGGGTCAAGTTGGTCAGTTTCAAATTTTTTGTATTTCATTGGAAGCTCTTACAAAAAATAACTTCACAAAAAATGTAAATATGAATGTACTATGAATATGATGGCCCAGTTGGTTTGGGCAGTAGAATACTGTAGAAGAGAAAACAGCTTATCCCTTATGACAAAGCGAGCACGTTTGTGCCCGGCACGTTGAATGAATGACACGTCTGAGAGAGAGAAAAAAGAAACATGGCCTAACACACTAACACATCAATTTAAAATAAAACACAGCCTCGAGCGAAGAGAATATGCGAGAGTGGGGTATGCAAATTTTTTGGAAGCATAAAACACGACATGTGGAAGAAAGGCCAGGTGTGCTGCAGAAACAATTGAATGAAGATGTTAATTTTGTTGGCAGAGACAGATAGGGAAGACATTATTTTTTGATCACAGGAATCCATTGTAACCAGCTCAATGACTGAACAAATACACCAACTGCATCTCTGCAGAGGGACAGGACTCCCCCAATGAGTGTCCTGGTATGACACAACATTCTGATGGTGAGGCTCCAGTAATGCTGGAATTTTGGGGAATGTCGAGTACCCTTTCATTGCCATCATTTCCAGGTCCACTCTAGCTTGGAGTGGTAGGACCTAATAGGGTCCTATATATCGGTCAAAGAGAATTGTTTGTCATTTAAACTGAGTGCAAACAAATAACTTATGCTAAACTGAATTGTTTGAAATAGAACTGTTAACTGTGTGCAAAAAGAAATGAGCTCAGGCTCATTTAAAAATGTCATCTACAAAACATTTAGAAACCATATATTTAATATGTATATGTATAAAAAGGATTTGGCATCAAATAATCAATAATGGTTGATATGCCATAAAACCAAACCAATGAATGTGAATCCCTTGTTTCTAGCCATAGAATAATCCTAAATGGGTCGATATGTCATTAAAATCAATCAATCAATCTGCTCTTTGTTCTTTATTTCTAATTATGACCATCTTACAGTTTGTATCTAATAAGAGTTTGTTTGTAAAAATAACTGTTTAGCATTCAAACTAGTTTAAACACAATCTTGAATCATTGTTTTAATGCAAATTTCTTATTATTGTTGCAGACGAGTGTGTTGCACAGAGACCAAACTGATGAATGGAAAGGGTGGATGCAGCTAATTATATTAATTTATCATTTCACTGGTGCCAGTCAGGTAAGTGTTAATTCCTCCTTATTCTCAAATAATATTAATCCAGGGGGAAAATGTTTATTTTTTGTTGATATTCTCTCTCTCTGGTCCTGTAACCTGGTTTGGTCTTGGGGTTGCTACTAATGTAATATCTTGGACAAGAATAACCTCGCAGAGCCAATTCTTCTCTAGGTCTTCAAATGGTTTTGAAGTCTGTTTCTTCTTTCCCTTAAACCAGTTGCTATACCAAGGTTAAAAAGCCCAGTCTGCTCTAGCTGGAGGGAAAATAGTAGGATCATACATTCCCCAAATTTGTGTGGTATTATGGTTAGTGAGTTTGATTCTCACTGGGCGCCACATACTTTGGCCAAACCAAGCTAAAAAGTAAATAACTATTAATGATGAAATTTCCTCTTCCTTTTTTACAATTGAGTTACCTTTTAAGGTAGAATTAGTTTGTTGTACAGGCCAGAATAGGCTAGCAAGAGAATATGGGGCAATCTGTAGAAATTGACTGACACTCAAAATTCCTGTCATCCTGGGGAGTAAGGAGTACCTCTTTCTTGCCATTACTCCCAGGTTTACTCTGACCTGGAGTAGTAATACCTGTTAAGGTCCCATCTTTGGGTCAAATAGATCTTTTTGAAAATTATTAGTATTGGATAAGAGTATGTAAAACCATATAACTGTGTAAAAATTATTTGTATTTGATAGGAATACTTGAAACCATATAACTGTGCAAACAAATGATTATTATAGATAGATAAATGTGCAATTAAATGATAAATATTGAAAAAACAATTGCAGGGAATAATGGCAATTAATGGGGTACTCTGCATTCCCAAAGCTTCAGGACTGGAGCCTTACCATTAGATAGTTTGGTGTCATATTGAGGATTCAGAGATTCAGTCGGTGTATTCTACAATCCAGCTGATTGGGCTGGAAAAAAGATCTGTTTAAAAATTATTAGTATTAGTTAGTGACACATGAAACTATATAACTATGTGCAAATTATTTGTATTAGACAAAATTACTTGAAACCATATAAATGGGTGCAAACAAATGATTACTATAGACAAATAAAAAAAAAATGTGGCATTTAAAAACAAAAATTGAAAAAACAATTGCAATGAAACATTGAAAATCTAAATAGTTATGATTATAATTCAACATTTACAAATGAATCAAATTTAGGCATTAAATAACCCATTAGAAGTTGATATGCAGTTAAAAATATAGATCCAACTAAACCAAATTCTTTGTTGTTATTACTCCTAAATGCACCAGAGTGATAATGCCTGTTAGGGTCCCATCTATATGACTGTACTTATGCTAAACTGAATTGTTTGAATTAGAACTATTTGACTAAACTGAATAGCTTGAAATAGAAATATTCTTGACAATTAAACTGTGTACTTATGCTAAACTGAGCTGCTTGAAATAGAACTATTTTTAACATTGAAACTGTACTTAAGCTAAAATGAATTTTTTAATATAGAACTGTTTTGACATATAACTATGTCGAGAAAATCTGTACTTATACTAAACTGAATTGTTTGATTAAACTGAATAGCTTGAAATAGAAATGTTTTTGACAATTAAACTGTGTACTCATGCTAAACTGAATTGTTTCAAATAGAACTGACTATTTGTATAAAAATGGATTTGGCATTAAATAACCTACAAAGGTTGATATGCCATAAAACCCTACCAACCAACCAACAACCCATCTATATAGTTATAGTAAATCTTTTAAAAAATTATTAGCATTGGATATGTAACCATATAAGTGTGCAAATTATTTGTATTAAATAGGAATACTTGGAACTATAAAACTGTATACAAACAAATGATTATTATTGATAAATTAAAAAATTATATTGAAAATATGAATGGTTATGATTATAATCAAACATTTACAAATAAATCAAATTTCAGCTGTAAATAACCCATAAGGAGTTGATATGCTGTTAAACAAACCAAAGTAAACTTTTTAAAATGACTTTTTGCTTCTTTGTATATTTGATCTACAGAATTTTAAGGAACAGCAAATGTGTGCGTGTGTGTGTGTGTGTGTGTGTGTGTATAATATTATATATATATATATATATAAGTTGTAAAGTATCCAGTTCACAGAGTAGCTGATATAAAAAGATAAAATAAAAAAACTCAGTTTTATATCTGCTAATTTTTATTATTTTTGAAAACTTTTAAACCTATTATCCCAGTCAGCTGGGACTGTAAAATATGCCAACTACATCTCTGCATAGGGGGTAAGACTCCCCCACCCCTCTACTAGATATGACACTAAATCATCTGGAGCTTTGGGGAATGTGGAGTACCCCTTCATTGCCATCACTCCCAGGTCCACTCTGACCCAGAGTGGTAATACCTATAAGGGTCCCATCTCTTGGTCAAATAGAACTGTTTAATCGTTTGCTATGCTTGAAACCTTTTAACTGTGTGCAAATAAATTATTAATATTAAATTGAATTATTATTAGATAGCAACTTTTGAAACCATTTAACTGTGTGAAAACATGAGTTCTGTCTTGTTTAAAAATATTATTACCTTCAAACTATTCGTTTATAAACCATGTATAGGATAGACATATGAAAATGTATCTAGATGAAAAAACACATAAAGGAGGATTTTATTTAAAGAAATATTTGCCAATGTCAAACATTTCAGTTTTTAGACCTTCATCAGTACGCGTGAGTTATTAAATGAAATAAAAAAGATGAGAAAATTTTAAAACATTCTATTTCTGTTAGTAGTGTTCTATTTAAAATTTCTATGATGTAATTAGTGTTCCCAATTTTTTTTTTTTAAATTCATATAACATTAGTCGATCTATCTCTCGCTGTTAATATTTAGTTCATATCTACCTATTATAAATATTCCATAATATATGTATTCATTTTTATTAGTGTTAACCTTCTTTCTATCTCTGTTTAATTTAACTATCTGTTTATCTATCTTTCTAGATATATATATATATATATATATATATATGTGATGAAGCCAAATTATTTTAAATAAGGTATTTTGTAACTCTTCCACACCAATCTGACCAAATAAGGAGAAAGACTGAAAAAAACCTGGTCACTGTTTGATAGAATTGTATTTTAAAATGATACTAGATTCAACATTTTTCTAGTGTTTTTTTATTATATATGCCAACTAACGTCTTGGAATCTTTAAAATTAAAGTTGTGACTAGTTTAATTATGATTAACCAAACAGTTATTTATGTCTACTCTTTTAAAATCTTTTTTGTGCTTGTAAATTCATTTATTAAGACTACAGCAAGTTTCACCCACATATTTTTTATTAGTTTCATACACACCCTGCTTTGAATTCAATATGGGTATTGTTATTTTTATTAATTAAATTCTCAATTGTCTTTGAAGAGTTAGTGATTGTTTTAATTCTTTGGTTGTTTAGGATTTTTTTTATATAAATAGATTTAGGAATGCTAATTACACCACACAGATTTAACATAGAACACTCCGAACGGAAATCAAATGTTGTCAAATTTTCTCATCTTTTTTTTTGTTTCATTTAATAACTTATATGCCCTGATGAAAGCCATGAATGTTGATCTACCATCAAACAAAGAAACCAAACCTAATGAAGGTCTAAAAACCAAAATATTTAATGTTTGCAAATATTTCTACAAATAAAATCATCCTCTGAAAACCTTGTGTTTTTATATCTCTATACATTTTCATATAGTCAGATTTTATTTCCAGTTTTTTCCAGATATATATCAAACAGGATTTGGCATTTGGTAACCTAAAAGGGTCAATATGCCATAAAACAACCAATCATCATAACATTCTGTCCACCTATTTTTATTCCTTTAATTTTTTTATGTGATTGTAAAACTAATCTCGCTTTTTTTATCTATTTATTTATTAGGTGTTACCCATCTACATGCATGTACGAGTTTTGGTGTCTTCATACCTTTTCCTTTCGGGCTATGGTCATTTTACTTATTTCTGGCAGAAAGGAGAATATGGCCTCTTCAGATACTGTCAGGTAGGAGACTCTTGTACACTAGTTGTTATTTTCTGTTTCCTTTTGGCTGAGTCAAGGGACCAAAAGTCATAAGATTAAATGATAAAGAACCAGTCTATTTTAGATGGTGCATCTTCCAAACTTGTCATTCTGGTTTGAGATACTCAGTATTTCTCTCAGATATTTGTATGAATGCTTTTCTCTCTTTGGTGGGAATCATTACTTTGGATGTTTTCATTGGTTTCTTTACTTCTGTATATATTAAAAAACACCTTTTTTATTATATATATATATATATATATATAGCACATTCTGTCATCATCAAACCAGACTAATAAAAATATTCCTCCTTGTCACTCAGCTAGGGGAACTTTCTCAGTTGGGGATATTTTTACTTAACCAACTTTTCTTTTTAAACAACTATATGCCTATTTTTCTATTAAATCTGGATGTCACTTGTTATTTCTCTAGGAGTTTGATTAGGAAAAGTTCCTTAAACATATTTCAATCTTTAACCCCTTGGATACACCCTCAACATGAGCTCAAAATTCACTAAAAAAAAAAATCAAACACAAAACACATTCATCCAGGGTGTAGGCAGACCTCTTTGTTTAAAGTGCTCTAATCATTCTGTTAAAAGAAAACCTGTGAATAGATGCTATATTAGGCCTCTCACATGATCATCCTAAGTCTGGCTTCTGGTGTATAGTAAAATAATGCTCAACCCAAAATATTGAGCTTATGAATTCAAAGAGTTAAGGAATTTTTCTATCAGTTAGCAGTTGAAAATATTGGTTCATCTATTTGAATCTCAAAAGAATCAATTCTTTTATTTTTTTTATTTATATTTGATCTCCAATGTTTTTGAGTGGGGCAACTATTTAGGATGTATAAATTGTCTCAAATCTAAGTCAGCCCTGTCACTGACATTGTGCTCCTGCGGAAAGATAAGGGCTTTACAAAAATGGGGTGTTCTGGGTATGACATTAAAAAGTATCCAGAGAATTTAGTTCTCAACCTCAGGAGAGTGTGGAATACCCCTTTGTTGCCATTACTCCAACTTCTACTCTGAGCCAGAGTAGTGGTACCTGTTAGTGGTAGTACCATGCAATTTTTTTATAGAGTCATCAGTTTAGGATCATAGCTTATGATAGTGTTTTTTTTTGTTTTTTTTTTTTTGAAAGATAGCATCTTGTACGAAAGAAATTTACATTACAATGGTGAGATGACAACATTTTAGCATTTGTTCAACTTTGTGCCTAATGAATAGATCCATGTCTTAAGATATTTTATTCTTATCTAAATGACCACTGTTGAATAGAATATGCTGACTGCATTCCTTGAATTGGAGTATGACACCTCCCCCAACTACCACCAAAAAAGGTCTAGTCGTAAGACTCCAGTTCTGGAGATCTGAAAAGTGTAGAGTTACTTTTTATTGCTATTACTCAGTTTGACTCTGACCCAGACTGGTAGTTACTGTTAGGGTCCCATCTATGGATCAAATAAATCTGCTTGAAAATTATTAGTATTAGATAAGAATACTTGATACCATATAACTGTGTGCAAATTATGTGTATTAAGAATAGTTATTTGATACTATAATTATTTACAAAGACTTATTAGTTACTTGAAAAAAATTTTTTTTTTTCGTCATACAATGTGTTAAAGCACGTGCAATACCCTGTCCTCATCAGCTGCCAACCAGGGGTGATAAGAGTTTCGGTAGCTCAAGGCGGTACTGTCACTCCTGGTGCTACCAAGCAGCTTTTGCCACCGGACAGGGTATTAAGAGAATTATATATGCCAGATCAATTAAGAGCAGAGACTACATTGGACGTTAATCTTCATTTTTAGTATGCAGTTTGTGATTTAAAAAAAACGAGTTTACTTTCGGCGGTTGATGTTATTACACGTTTACAGTAACCATTTCTTACGTAATCACATGGGAAAGGTGGTTCCGTGTGTATTTCCTTCATGCTTTCGACCAAATCCAACTTGATGCATATTGCGCCGCGGTCTGAAGACAATTTGAGGCAACTTTCAAATTGTTTGAAGTACCTATTTGTATATATCAAGGGGATGATATACTATTAAATAAACCAAACCATGTTTTATGACAATTTCTTTTCTTTCTTCTCTTGATGATGTTCTTTTTGTTTTATCATAATTATTAATACCTGTTCAGTAAAAATTTGATATAGAAACTTTAATCTGTTACTAAATTAACCATTTGTAGGATTTACATTTGGAAGCCATTGATGCAAATCAAGGGTTACACTTTAATGGATTTCTCCTTTACTTTTAGGAATATTTCTATGTTGAAAAATATTTTGCATAATTTGTTACTTCATACAAGTATACTTAAACATTTAATGTTAAGCTTATTTAGTAAATTATTACAGCTTTGTGCATCGTAAATATTTGTTTCTATTGTGAGATATAATCACTTTATAATGAAACATAATTATCTGTTTTGCTTATTGGTGTTCATCTTGATTTCTTTAGTTATTTGTAGATTTTATAATAATCTTAATAATGTTTAATAGTTTTCATATGATTTTTTTTTAGAGTCTAGTTAAATCTGTTTCTTGATTAATGAGATCAGGAGTCTCGGTGACATAATGGCTAACATGCTAGACTACAACATCATAATGAACAAATTTGAATTCCAGTCATGCTATTCCATTCACTTTTGAACTAATACTGTTGGGAAAGAGTTATGGGTTAAATAGTACCACTGCTGTTCTTCTACAAGAATGACTTTGACATTGAATAACCCACAAAGGCTGATATGCCATTAAACAAAGAAATCTAGAAACCAGACTGATTTATGAAATGACATGCCCACCACAAACAATGGCTTACTAATTCTTTTCTATAATTTGAAAGTGTTCAGGTGCTAAATTTTAAGATTATTTTTTTTTCTCTTTCTACAGAGTTTTATATTTTGTCTAGAAAATACAAGTATTAAATGTTTGATTTTTATTTAAAAAGTTGATTATTACACTTTATTTATTCGTTTTTTGTCTGTGTGTGTGGTTAATCTATGATAACAGGTTTAAGTCTATTTGGAACGATAGATTTAATTTGGATTGACACATTTTATTATTAAGGTTTATGCATTAATACAAGATATTTAAAAAGTATCAACACTTCAACATTTCTTCAGCCTTGGTGAGGCAACTAGTCTAGGAGAAGGAAAACTCTGAATTGAAACCTGTTAAACTCCGCTTAAAAACTGACCTTGTGTCATATCCTGCCCGAGCGGAGGGGTTGGGTAAATAGGATCAACACTAAAGCTGTATTTACCAAGACAGGAATGAACAATGAATGAAATGGTAATTTTCTTCAAAATGCAGGTGTGTAAAGGGGTTGCTGCATTTGCACAATCTTGTTTCACTGAAAACTACTTGTCGAAAAGTATTAGCACTGGCTTGTCTAGACAGCAGTTGAGATGTCTAGACATTTTAACTTCATTGTACAGGGTGAGGCAGAAATACCTTCCACATTTTAAACAGTCACCTGTGAGGTGCAAGTAAATTTAGGCAAGTGGCAATGGTAGCTCCATCCAACTAATGTCTTACCTTTTTTTTTCAAGATATGATCAATTGTGATCATGACTTGGACTGCTGCACACTGTGTTTGCTGTTGAAGCATTTTAAGACTGGCAAATTTGTAATCTCATACACAGAGAGCTATTCATGTTCATTTCATGGTTTGTCAGAATAATGTGGTTACAGATAGAATTTTAAAACCATAACAGTATCAATTTTCTATCTGGAACTGCATCATTCTGATATAACATGAAATAAACATGAAAAGCTCTCTGTGTAGCAATTAAAGATTTGCCAGTCTTAAAAAATTGATTCTTTATATTGTTTCAAAATATCTTGAATTTGGTTGCTTTTCTGTCTTTTTTGTTCTCCAAGGAACTCTTTCTATATATCAGCAAGAAGTGTTCCTTAACATTTCCTATTAGAATCACTGTAGAAGTGTAAGACTCCGCCCACTCAATGGGGGCCACCTGTTGGCCATTGAGAGTGATCAAAAATGCCTGAGGATAAGGTTTTAGTAGCTGAGCAGCCTGTGATCTGGGTACTAGATGGTCACACAATCTGCAACACTTCACTTTGGCCCTTACTTGAGCTATACAAATGATCAGAGAGATCCGATCAGATCATATGGCTGGTCATGTCAAACCCTAGCCCCTATATAATTAATTCCTGAGCATATTCTTCAAATTGCTCTAATGGCAAACAAACATCAAACTGTTTTTATTTTAAAGGTGCTAGAAAGTAGTGGCTGAGGGTCAACTGCATCAAGAGAAACAATTAATGAAAATTATTTCTATCAGTTTATTAATATCGATGAATTTAATGAAAATTATTTCTACCAGTTTATTAATAGACATGAATATAATGAAAATTATTTTTACCAATATAATAAAACACATCAGATAATATATCCCCAAAAAATCATGATTTTGCATTAAATAAACAACTAACCAAAATTGTCTCCTTACTTTTGTCTCACACCCTAATAATTCATTTTATAACAAAAATATTTACCTACAAACTATTTGCTTCATATTTAAAAAAAGAAAAATTGGCATGAATAACTCACAAAACAATAACTAAATCAAAATTAGTAGATTGGATAAGTATTTTTGTTTTTTAATCAACTGTATATTTTTGAAAATTTGTGCATCTCTTGTGCTGTTTTTCAGTGATCTTAGATTAACTGTAGGCTTTCTAGTGTTAGTGGTCAGTTTCTCCTCTACCTTCAATTTTAAAGCATTCAAATTGACAACTGATGATCATCCACTTCAGGACTTTATTTCAAGGTATAAGTCAACATCCTTAAAATGCTTAAATCAGATGTTTTAAGTGAGAAAGTTTTTTGGATATTAAGGTTTCATCTTTAAAGGGACACGTTAACACTGTTAAAATTTAGAAAAAAGAATGTGGGGTGATTTAATTGAAACTTTCAAAATAATGGAATTTCAACTTATTTCCAGTTTGAGGAGAAATATTGAAAAAATTTATACCATTTTTTCAATATTTCTCCTCAAACTGAAAATTTAATGTCAAGACAAATTTCAAAAACTAAGTCAATTAACCAACTGGATTTATATGCAATGAAGATTGAACTTGCATTGCAGGATATATGTTCTTGTTTAAGATATGTCATTTTCTAAGCAATAACAACACTAGATGGTAGACAATCTCATTGATTGATTTTTAACACCTTATAAGAATAACCTTTCTTGATTGGGGGGGGTAATTCTCTGCAAGCTTATATAAGCCTCTTTGTCAAAAAAGTTCAGAAGAATTGTAACTTTTGGGATTTGATGCTTACTAAGCTTAAATTAGGCCTTAAACAGTGAAATTCAAATTATATTTTTCAGAATTGAATTCTCCACAAAAATTTATTCAGTGTTTTTTTTTTTTTTTAATTCAACTTTATTATATTCATTAGTCAGTGTTTCTCTGAAATTTAAAGTATATTGTACTTGATATTTAAAGAATCAGATTTGATAAAGATGTTCATGTTGGTTATACATTTTTTTTTCATCCATTTTGGATATTAGTGTATTAACAGTTTGAGTAATAAATTCATAACAGTACTAATGAGAATGCTCAAAGTAATCGTCAACTTTTTTCTTGCTGTAACACTATGAATACTGTATATACTTGCATATCATGCAACTTTCTAAGATCTAAATTTTAGAGTAGGTCACAACATATGCAAGGTACAAACTTTGTGTAAATAGTTGGCCAAGGTTTGGCCTAGGCCAACTGGTATGCATACAATTTTCAGCTGCAAAAGTCAGCATATAGTCCTCTTTTATGTAAAACAGAGATAATGTTATTACAAATATTGTTTTAGTTACAGTATGTTAACTTGTTAGCTGTGTTTATATTTCCATTGTAAGGTAATTTTGTTAAAATCACTCAAAAAAAATTATGGAAAACCAAGGAACTTGAGGAGAAAAAATATATATTTACCCAACCCCTGCACATGAGTATGATGTGACACAAGGTCAATTTTTTAAACAGTTTAACAGGTTTGAGTTCAGAGTTTTCCTTCTCAGACTGATTGCCATACTGAGGTTAAAGAGGCCAATCTGCCTTACTAGTTATCCATAGCTGGAGGAAAATAATTGGATTCATACTTTTCCCAAGGGTATTAATACTGTGTTACATGCCAACAGTATCGTCAAGGATTTGAACTCTGGTCACCAATGTCCATTTCTTACAATTATAAGCATTATACCATGAGTGCCTTCATAAAAGAAAAGAATATATTTCCCCAAATATATGACTCTTAGCTTAGCCTACTAAAAATAGAACTTGCATGCTACATGTTATATTTGAGGAAATCATCTTCTGGAGATTATAATGGTTAGAGTGTTTGCCAATGGTCCAAGAGACCTGGGTTCAATCCTAGGTTGAGTCATAACTAAGACTCAAAAAATAGTACTTGATGCCTCCTTGCTTAACACTCAGCATTATAAGATGCAGATCAAGGGAAAGTGGAGCAATCCAGGGAAAGGAGTAACACCCTCTCCTATACCTCGGTGTAGTAGCTATTGAAAAGGGAGCCTTCGAGTCGCCCTCAACTATGGTCAGCCAACTTACAACTTATGATATGTGAGATCAGATGATACTCAAGTATATACGAATGATAGAAGTACAAGCAAAGAAAAATTTTTATTGTTTCATTAATACAGATTTAGTTTTAATAATCTTGTTGGTTTTTGAAAAAAAAGAAAAATTAAAGGCCAACAATTTTCACACATATACACCATCTTTGTGTATGAGTGAAAATGCTTAGAATTGTATAGCACAATAGATTATCTTTATTAGACTCAATTAATTTATTTATCATTAAGGGTTTTTGGACTATTGTCTTCATCTTTATTGTTATTTCCACAATGATATGTCCTCCGGTCTTCTTCAGGTGTTTGTCGAACTCAGGAACCTTCACGGAACTTTGAACTACGTCCTTTATTGAATCCATGGGGGTTGATTGTTCTGATTCCGTTAACCATAACCGGGTACAAGTGTTAAGTATTCCTGTATTATTACTCACCTGCAGTCAGGATTGAACCTGCAACCTCCAGATGATTGTGTAACGGCAAATCAAAATAAAAAGATCCCCGGATGAGCAACCATTTAAAAGCGTATGGGAACTGGTGCATTTAAATATTGTTATCACTAAACGGGGAGTTTATTTTTCGCATGTGTGAAGACGGGGCAGTCTGGCACTTGATCCCTCGTAGAATAAGTCCTTGTTCAGAGTCCTTTCTCGGGCATATAGGAACTGGCATATTATATGGGAGTTAATTTGGGGCTAGACTGACCGCCGCCGGCAAGGGGTTTCCAAATTTCACATTACACACACACCCACCAGGCCACTAGCTCTTCCTACCCCTAGAACAATGGAAGATATGGACCTCTAGGTTTAGATATAATAATATTAATTATAGTGGTCAACAATTTCGGTTTCCCGTATAACATTTTTAAAGGAAAGAATACGACTATTTAGGTGAGAATAACATAAGGCGAAAGAAGCTGAAAACAAACATGAAACAGACAACTTGACAGCAAACAACACAATGAATAAACTTCAACACGTGGACATTAAAATATAACAATCTTTTTAATACACACGTGGACACACATATTCAACGTCTCAGCTATATTATCAGAGGATAATACATAACTGTCAATTTCTTTCTTCCTTTTTTCCCTTTCTTTAGTCTTTCTTTACATTGAGGGAGAGAGAGAGAGAGAGAGTAATTGCAATGCTTAAGAAGGGTGTAGGGAGAAACAGTCTTAATGTTTACTTATCTTTTGACGGGTTCCTTCGGAGAGTATTTTCTCTTTTACGGGCTGGCGAAATTTTACATATATTATATATATATCACTCTGGCTTGAAGGCATAGGTTCTTCTTGTTCAAGATTCTATTTCACTTCCTCCCCCAGTGATTTCGGCGGTAGTTTCAATATATCTTACCACTTCAACTACTGTCCTGCAAATCCCGGTTCTGGTGCTTCGCCTGGAGTTTGGCACGAGATTCCCCTCATCTGTTCACGACGACATCTCTCTTCTAAACTCATTTTCTTTTACCCTATTTCCGCTGACGGAAAGAAGGTGCCACTTCTGTTTTAGGGTTCTGGCCAATCATTTCGCTTCTATCTTCTTCCTTCCCCTGTCAGACGATTCTTTAGGACTACTATCTCTTTCATCCGGTCACAGAGTGCAAACATCTGTTGGCTTTCATTCTGACCTGGATTTATTACTTCAGTCGCGAGGGATTGACCTAGATTCCTAATCCTCTCTTAACGGTCATTCTTTGGGCAGCCTGCTAATTCAAACACGGAGTGGTAGGGGACATTCCTTAATTCTCTCCTCTCAGCGGTAGACCACGTTACAATTGTCTCCTTAGAAGCTTAGGGAACCAACACCTATAACCATTACGCCATGTGTTCCGATTCAGAGTGAATTTTTGGGACTTATAAACTTAATGTTCTTACTTGACTAGAATTACTACTATTATGCATGATTTTTTACTTGTGCTCATATTCAGATTTTTTGGTTGGTTCCCTAAGCTTCTAAGAAAATCATCTGAAGGTTGCAGGTTCAATCGTGACTGCCGACAAGTAACAATACCGGAATACTTAACACTTGTACCCAGTTATGGCTAATGGAATCAGAACAATCAACCCCCATGGATTCAATAAAGGACATAGTTTGAAGTTCCGTGAAGGTTCCCGAGTTCAACAAACACCTGAAGAAGCCCGGAGGACATATTGGCCGAAACATTGTAGAAATAACAATAAAGATGAAGACAATAGTCCAAAAACCCTTAATGATAAAAATCGTCAAGCTTCGTCTCAGAAATTTAGACAATCAATTTATCTAAAAGTTTTCGCATCTTCAAGTGTTCATGTCTCAAATTCTAGTTTTTTTGTTTCTCTTTAAAAAAAAATGTTTTTGTGTAATTTAAAGCAACAGAAAGGGATTGGGGTAAGTTCAATGCATGTTTTGTATTGTCATTCAACAGATTTTCTTATTAAATAGACAGCATTTCTTTTGCAACAGAATTTCTTCTCTCTCTCTTTTTTCTTATATATATATATATATATAATTTCTTATTTTTTAGCCTTTTTAAAAATTATGTCTGATAATATTTTTAGCATTTCCTCTTTAAAAGAAGATTAACAAAAAGCCTATTTTACCTACTGTATATACTTGAGTAATGTACAACTCCTCATTTTTACTCACAAAAAGGTGTTTTTTTTATCATATATTGCACATAATGAACTTTTGTTTATGCTCGCCAACAAAAATGTTTCAACATCCATTAACATAAAGAGAAAACATTCAAACACTTATTAATACTTTCAAAACTTTGGAATACAATCAAAACCAATGCAATACCATGAATAAACAATGTTGTCTAGACCTTGATGTAGCTTACCATGTTTACTTGGATATTTCAAACATTCTAAAACCCTACCACTGATATACAGTAGCATTGATAATATAATGATAATAGTATATGTAATTGATTAAGTGTGCTTGGGAGGTGTTATTTACTTTTTTTAATAAACAAAATCACATGACATCATCTTGAAAATTCTACGCAAATACATAGAATATGAACAAATCTTTACAATTACTGATATGATATCCAAGTCTCAGTCTAATTTCCTGTTTCCACATAGCTTAGCTAAGGCTTTTTACTTAAGATATTGCAGTTTTTTATGCAACTTTGTTTACTATTTATAATATTTGTACATACTATATTGGCCTAATGAGTAGAGTGTTTGCCAATGGTCCGGGAGGCTGGGGTTCATACCAAAAACTCAAAAAATGGTACTTGATGCCGCCTTGCTTTACACTCGGTACTATAAGGTAAGGATTAAGGGTAAAGTGGAGCAATCTAGGGAATAGAGTTGCGCCCTTCCTTATGCCTCAGTGTAGTAGCTATTGAAAAGGGAGTCTTCAAGTCACTCTCAGCTAAGGTCGCTAACTTTACTTTTTATATGTACAGGTGTTATAAATATACCTAAGATATGTTGAATACGAACACAAACAACAAAAGTGTTATAAATAGTAAATGATGTTAAGTAGAATCTCTATCTTAACTAATAGCTTTTGTTTAGGCTATGCAGGTGACACTGGATTAAAGTTACAGCAAGATTAGACCTAGGAACAAAGTAAAGTTCAATATTTCAAAAATATATCTCATGTAATGAACAACCTTTTGCTTTTGTGATGAAAAATTGGACTTGAAAAGTCAATCATTACATGAGTATATATTATTTACCTATAACTGAAGAATAAATCAATTCATGCCTTTCCCAAGGGAAATGAAAGCAGCTCAATTTAAAATTTGAACTCAGCTTATGTCCATTTCCTAAGACAATACCCATTACACCACACACTTAATATTTATCTATGAAAAGACCTTTACCAAATCTGTAAGTAAATCTCAAATCTTTTGGTAGAAGGGAACTGAATTTAAACCTTAGTTGATGTCCTGAGAAGGTTATGGTTTGTTGTAAAAATTGATAATACAGGTTCAGTATCTATTGTCTAGACTCCATAGATATTTACTAAGCATTACTTTACAATTTCTGAGATGAGTTATTATTAACAAATGTTTTTGTTGGACTAACATCCTCATCTTTGTTTTTAGGAGCATAGACAGAAATGAAGAGTTTTTAAGTTTAGTCTAAAAAAAATAGTATGAGAATTACTACACAAAACTCTCTAAAGATGTAACATATGAGGAGGAATATTTAGGAAATAATAGTAAACCCAAATTTTAAATTCTTTTAGCCTTAAGAAAATTGATGTTTTTATAATGACCTTTTGCTGGAAGTTTTCACACACAGAGAGGGAATTGTCCTTATGGTGTAATGGTTAAAGTGATGGATTGCGGGATTATAGTAAGCAAGTTTGAACTCCAGTCATGCTATTATGTTCACTTTTGGACAAATAACCTTGGGAAAAGTATGTGAACCCTCTTATCCTCCCAGCTATGGGTTAAATAGTACCACTACTGTCTTAATAGAAAATGGCTTTGGCATTAAATAACCTACTAGGGTTGATATGCCATGAAACAAAGAAACAGAACTCACACACACATATCGGGGAGGTTGATCTACAATGGTTATAAGATGTTTGAAACATCAAGAATTGAACACTCCATCTTGAAATAAGAACTTTGGAAGGAGAACCTGACCTCAGTTCTGAATACTTATAAGTCTGAACATGTCTGTAACATCTGTTTGTTCAAATTAGACTGGACTTGTCATATGAGGTTTCATTACAGCAAGCACTTGCAGGCTCAGTTTACTCAGGCCCTTCCACAACAACCTACAGATAGCTTGTATCATTTTGGCAGCAGTTTTTAAGAAGCCATAAGAAAGTGCATAGGGACAATGTGAATGATAAAGACAGTTATCTTACTTATCACATGTGCGGCAATGCTTGCTTGGATGAACTTGGCCTTAGGAGTCACTTACACTCTCACATGTACTTTTAGCAGATTTGAGGAAATGATGCTCTTCTGTAAAGAAGAGGCAAACACTGTGTGTATGTGTGTGCATATATATATATATATATATATATATATATATATATATGATTTTACCATTTTTGCAATGATGCAAATAGGAATTCTGTTTGTACACTTTTACTTACATACAGAAAAGAAACCAAACCAAACCATATACCTTAAAGTTTAAAACACTAGGCACTTAGCTTTTCAAATTTTTTTAATAAAAAATTTTTTTAATAAAAAATAAGCTCAATAGTTAAATAAGGCACTGATTCTTAAAATGAAAAATATTTATGTATGAAAAGCCAAAATTTACTTGTAAATTAAAAATTTTGGGGTAGGAAGGAAGGAACTGAATTTAATCTTTAGTTGATATTCTGAGAAGGTTATGGTTGTTTGCGAAAATCAATAATATAGATCCAAGATCTATTGTTTAAATTCCTAATTTTGGCTTATTCTGGCTCAAAACCAAAATGGTGGAGTTCCTGTGAAAATTGAACTTGCTACACTAACAAATATACAAACATCCCAGAGTTCAATTCCTCATTCCTTATTTCAGTACTTTATCTTGGATAAATATGGTTTGTTAATGTTTCTTGCTACTGTCAATATTAGTCGGAGGGCATAATTCTTATAGAGGGTGCATCTTCTCTGGGCCTGTTTTAATCATTTCATTCTTGATACAATACTGAGAACATTCATTAAAGACATGGATTTTACAGATTTGGCTTCATCAAACATCAGTGGCCTGTTACTGCAAAATTCCCCAATATTTTGCATCAGTTTATTGTGTTCAGCTTGAATGTGACTAGTAATTTTGATGTTATCCAAATGAAGAAATGGATTCTCAAGCTTTTCATCAACAAGTTGGTCCAGTTGTGAAAAAATAGCAACTCCATTTGTGACACTAAATGGTACTCTGCAAAATTGGTAAAGATTTTTTTCTCTCCATTTGCTTCAAATGCATTAGAGTTCCTTTTCAAGTTATTCTGCCTGATCTTATATTTATTAACTTCCAGCTGAGAATTCAGGAATGTATAGCTCCTGAATGCAAGCATTTGGATGATATAATCTTTGAAATAAAGTGATGATGATGATAAGAAAACAAAATGGCAAATATAGTTCTTTCTTATAGTAAAATTAAATCTTGACTTGGATCTATGTTGCTTTTTTTATTTAAATTTCAAATCCGAGATATCATTCCACCAGACCAGATAGAACTACTTAAAACCATTTGCTCTTGTGTAAGAAAAAGAGTTGTGGTTTATTTTGGTAAGTTAGCTATCAGATGTACGTTTGCAAATCATGTATAGGTAATATATAAATATATAAAATTTATGTAGGCTGGATTTGGACAAACTCTTATCAGCCAAATTAAATATATACATTTTTATAAAAAATTTTATTAAAAACTTAATATTTGTTAAATATATATATATATATATATATATATATATATATATGAATTCATTAAATATATAAATTTATTAAATATATAAACTTCTTGAAATTGTTTTTAACTCTTCGTTAGATTTTTTAAATTCGATTCGGCATTAAATGACCCAAAATGGGTTGATACGCCATAAAACAAAACAACCAACCAACCCATCCACCAAACTCTTTATTAATTTCAGAATGATGCTTCAGCAATGTATATTTTGTGAGGGTAATCATTTGGTCCATATAACCTTTAAAACAAAGTGATGACAATAATAATACAACATGGTAAAGGTTGTTATTTCTTACAGTAAAATTAAACTTTGAATAGAATCTGTTGCTTTTTTATGTTTCCAACTCAAAATATCATTCTGTCAGACCCTGTACTTTGTCAAGGTTATTAATTTATATTTGTTTTTTAAGTCCTAACTCCAGAGTACTACACAACTCCTTTAATAACCTACATATTGTATATAGTTAAATCTAACCCTTTCTTTCCAATCTCACATCTAATTTCCAATTGATATTTAGATATTTTGATGCTTAGCAGTTGGACATACATTATGATTTAACTTTTTTTGTGCAATTGCTTCATTAATAAAGCTATTGGTGATATATTTGAATCTACCTGTGAATTCAGTTTGTATCCATTCACAGTAACTACTGTTGCAACATGTATCAGACCTTTGAAAAAAATCAGCTTTAAAAATATGTGGGATAGGATAGTATAAAGTAGCAATAATATTCAGAAACATCTTCAATTTACAAATTTTGATAAAATTCCTTTTCTTGAATCTCTACTGTATAACCTAGAATCAACAGTGAGAAAAAATAGTCTCTATGTAAACTTGGATAAAACAGTTTGTGTCTTAATCAAGATGGTCTAATCTCATTAAATGGCAAGCCTCTGAAATTAGTAGACCATTTCATGTACCTCAGTAGCAATGTCTCATCTATTGAAAGGCAGTTAAAGCATGGATGATATTGACAGATTAAATAACATGGAAATCTAATCTCTCTGATAAAATAGGAATTCTTCCAGGAAGTTGCTGTGTCAGTACTCTTATATGGTTGCACCACTTGGACTTTGACAAAATGCCTAGAAACAACATAAAGATACTGCATGCTGTCTTGAACAAATCTTGTATGCAGTGCCCCACAAAAAACAGCTATATGACCATTTCTCATCCTCCGCCAAACCATCCAAGTAAGACAAGCACAACATAGTGGGCAATGCTGGAAAAGTAAGGACAAACTCATAAACGATGTTCACCAGTGTGCTTGTGCACAGACACATCAGTGTTGGCCAACCAGCAAAAGCTTACATTCATCAGCTCTGTACAAACACTGGATGCTGTCTAGAGGACTTATCAAGAGTGATGGTTGATGGTGAGAGATTGTCAAGTAAATCTACATTATCAGCCTGACCTGATGATGACTGCATGTATAACTGGTTATATCATGACCTGGACAATTGTTTCTGATTTGAAAAGGACTAACATAGAAGAAACATTTCTTCCTTATACAGATATTGTGGCAGATCCTCTTAGTCATGAGATTTTCCACTTTACTTCCAAGTATTTCTGTTGTTGCAATTTGAACACCAGCTGACAAATAAACATTTGCTTTATTTGAACCTGATACAAAGTGTAATCATGAATATAGACAGTCTGCAAGTTGAGATTCTTATTTTCTAGTGATGATAATAACAGCTACAGTGAGGCTGACTAATCAGTGACTGTGGTGTTGAGGTGATTATTATCAAGTTTGGCACAAGGCTAGTGAAGATTGACTTCTCTACACTAGTAAAGTGTCTAGCACTGTGTTGGTGCTAGTAGTTGTGAAAAGGCAACATATTCAGAATTTAATTTTACTATAAGATCATATGTTATGTATATAATTCATCCACAAATCTAGAACAGTGTTTCTCTATGAGGTTCATATCACCCCAACAGTTGGGAGTATTGTTACAAGGGTTTGTGATTTACATAGGGTATAATCTCGAGATTGTAGAAGACATGAGTGTTTTGCTTGGGAATTTTTGCAAAAAGTTTCTCTCTCTCTCTCTCTCATATATATATATATATATATAGTTGATACATAAAACTTCTGATCATGAGACCTATGTAATAAGAAGTGAGATCTTAATTTCTTTTAGGTTTTATCATTATCTGTTGGCCAGTGTTTGAATACTTTTAGGATTTACAAAAACATTTTTAAACACTTTGTTTAGTCTCTTGTCTGTGTTATATAGCATAGAACAATCAATGGCACTTGTGACTGGGTACTGATCAATCAGCAACAGGGGCATCAGATCTTTATATGCTCTATTGCAGATATTGTGCACTCTTTATTTGTGGATTGAGCAAACTGCATTATTAATGTGTGTGTGTGTGTGTGTATATGTATGTATATATATATATATATATATTCTTCAGGTATAATTTATAAAATATTATCAAAATGTATGGCAAATATCCCATTCATTTACCTAATATTTCTTAAAATGATAGAAAATGAGTAAATTTTTTAAAAATAAATTTTTCAATTTCTTTTTTTTTTTTTTCTTTTGAAAATTTTGCATGGTTTTTTTCCCTTCTCTTTTTTCACATGGATGCTTCTACATAAAACCCGACAAAAAAAACTACGGTGACTGTTTTGTTTTTATTGGGAGACAATTCTTTAATCACCATAAAAGGGACAAACACATACTTATTTTTTTTAATCACTATTTTGCTCTCTCTCTCTCTATGTTCCCTCTTTCTAAATCCATTTCTCTTTTACTCTCTCACTTTTCACAAATCTATTTTTGTCTTTAGAAATCAATCTTTATATTCATGTTGCATATTCCTTTTCACATGTACAGCCCAGTCAGCTGGAGCTGTAAAATACACCAACTGCATTTCTGCAGAGAACTCCTCTGCAGAGATGCCATTGGTGTTCTGGATATGACATTAAACAATCTGATGGTGAGGTTCCAGTAATGCTGGAGCTTAGGGGAATGCAGAGTGCCCCTTCATTGTCATTGTTTCCACGTCCTCTCTGACCTGGAGTGGTAGCACCTAATAGTGCCCTATCTATGGCTCAAATAGAACTGTTTGACATTTAAAGTCAGTACAAACAAATGGCTTATGATAAATTGAGTTGTTTGAAATAGAACTGTTTGACCATTTAACTGTATGTAAACAACTGACTGATGTTTAATTGAATGTATTTGTTCAAATGACCAAAAATCTTCATCTTTTTTTCTTTTTTTACCTTTTCAGGTTAAATGCTTATCTAAGCTTTAATTTCTTCCAAATATGTTATAAACAATTATTTCAATACTCTGTGTGTGTGTGTATTCACTTGAGCAAGCCTGAAATATACTAATAATCATCGATTTAGATATATCTTCTTTCAGTAGTTAATTGTTTGCCTACTTTTATCTTTATTTCCTCCTCTTCCCCCACACACACATACAAATATTAACACATTGAGATATCGAGAAGTGTCATTGTTACATAACGTATCTCAGTATCATCAGTCACTTCTTGTGGATTAGTTGGCATTTCAATTCCTATTAACAGAATTTATATCGAATTTGAAAATATTATTTCAGTTATATGAAAAAATATTCATCATCATCATCACGGTGTGCTAATAGCACAGATTCCCTTGATTCTCTCTTGCTATCCATTCCTATCAGTTGTTGCCTAGTCAACTAGGCAGCAACCAGTGTCCCCTCAGCTGGTGAAGTTTTTGTTGGTTAACCTACAATGGCATGTCCGTGTCTAGGAATACATAGAATGTCACTTATGAGTTCTAACTTCTCCAGTGTGTGGTGTTCATCTTACTTGGATGGTTTGTGAGATGGGAAGTAAGTGGTCATATAGCTGCTGTTTTGTTGGGTGCTGATTCTAGGATTTATTCCAAACAGAACCTTGTGTATTTTCCTTTTAATGTTTTCTCCAAGCATTTTGTAGTAGTGTCTCATACAACAATACTGACACAGCTGCAGTTTCGAAGAATTTCCAATGGTAATTTTCCATTTATAGGGTGGAATGATGAAATTGTCATCCTAAAGAGAACAACACTACAACTTTATTTTAAAACTTTTATTGAAAAAAATCAATTCAGGTAACTTTGATTATGTAGTAGAGCTGACATCTATTCAATGTAGCCACCTTCAGCCTCAATCATCGCCTCGATACGGATCTGGAACTGGGAGCATGCCTTTTCCACAAGCGCCGGCAGGAGCTCGGTGAATACTCGGTGGATGGTGGCAATCAGGCTGGCTTTGGTGATGTTCTCGACATATGACCAAACGAAGTAGTCCAGCGGGTTCAGGTCAGGGGAGGAAGGGGGCCAGTGAGAGAAGGGTACAAAGTCGTAGCACTCCTTCTGAAGCCAAGCCTGGGTCTCTTTGGACTTGTGGGCCGGCGCCGAGTCCTGTTGCCACACCCAGGGTCTGCTACTGGCCACCTGATTGCACCAGGGGATCCCCACACTCTTCAGCACATCCAGGTACACTTTGGTGTTGACTTTCATGCCAACTTCAAAGATGTGAGGTGGCATGATGTGGCTCTCACTTGAAACCACACCAAAGACCATAACCGTAGCCAGAAACTTTGTTTTCATCATCCTGGGCACGTCCCTGTTATTCGTGGCAATCTAGCGATGCATTTTGAGGGTGCTGACAATGGTCCTGTTGTCATAAGTTGGATCGGTAGAGAGCATGATTTGTACAGCGGCGCATCTCCGATCTCACTCGTTGAACATTGTGTCACTTTCAGACATAATAGAAGGCTCCTATCACTCTTGGGATTTGTACACAACTGGCCAGCTAGTAGATGGTCTGCAACAAAAAAAGAAAACAGGTTTTCATTAAATGGAAATGGAATCATGTCGTCTTTTCTAGGGCGGCAATTTTATCGTTCCACCCTGTATATAGTTTCCATCTCATTCCAGCCCAGTTGGCTGGGGCTGTAGAATATACCAACTGCATCTTTGTAGAGGAGTGACAAATGTATATATGACGCTAAACCATCTGGTGGTGAGACTCCAGGCAGTGGAGCTTTGAGAATGTGGAGTACCTCTACATTGCCATTACTTCTACATCCATTCAGACCCAGAATAGTAGTACCTGTTAGGGTTCCATCTATGAGTCAAATAGAACTATTTAATTATTTACTATACTTGATATCATTTAACTGTGTGCAAACAAATGAATAATGTTGAATAGAATTATTAGTGTTAAATAGCAATGCTTGAAACCATTTAACTGTGGTGGGGGGTATCCTCATGGTGTAATGGGTAAAGTGCTGGACTGTGGAATCGTAGTAAGCGAGTTCAAACTCCAATCGTGCTATTACATTCACTTTCAGACAAATACCCTTGGGAAAGGTATGAACCTCCTCATCCTCCCAGCTATGAGTTGAATAGTACCACTACTGTTCTTCTTGAAGGGTGGATTTGGCAGTAAATAACCCAAGAAGGTTGATATGCCATTAAATAACAAATCAAACAAACCATTTAACTGTGTGCAAACAAATGAGCTCTGGCTCATTTTAAAATGTTACCTTTGAACTGTTTGTTAACAAATCATCTGTATAAACAGGATTTAGCATTGAATAACCCATTGGGATTGATATGCTATAAAACACAACCAAACTATCTCATTTGACTGCTTTAATAAAAAGCTTTTTATTTCATATTTTGTTTGTGTGAATGGAGGATTATTCTATGGGTAATTTTGATTTACTTTGTTCAGAATAAAAGAAATTTTAAAGTCTTTTTCCAACAATTCTGTCTGAAAGTAATTACTAAATGATCCTCACCATTGGATGTATATTAATCAGGTAAAAAAAAAACCTTTAATTTGGTATTTTTCTATATAGAAACTCAAAATTCATATTGTTTTCATTTATTCTCTTTTAAAAAAAAGAATGTTGATACACTGATGAGATTTTAGTGGGTTTTTTTGGGTTTTTTTTTTTAATCTATTCATAATTATTTTTATTTGCTTCCTTTCTAACATTGAAGTTATCTGTTAAATTTAACTGTCATTTCGTGAGTAAAACATTTCTTGGTTCAATCAATTTTTGATTTATTGAATAAAAACAATGTAGTTTTTTCTCCTTTCATAACATGACAACAGATGCCTTAATTACCAAATTACTGAATAGACCTAAATTTACTCTAAGAAAAATAAAACTATCATCCTATCGTAGTGTAATCACTGAAGACTGCTACATCAGTGATGTCTAATCATCAGATCGGAAGAAGAAACACATTTAAAGTGTTAGGATGGAAATGGTTAATGAACACGAGTAACTTCATTATTCGTGGCTAGTCAACCAGATTTAGATAAAATACACTTTTTAAAATATTTTTATTTGGAATGTTCTGATTTCTAAAATCAATATATCAATTTTTTTTATTTTTTTTATTTTTTTTTTGTACGTGTGTGTGTGTGTGTGTGTGTTACGTGAACAAACAACATGCTGTGCAACAAATTCCTTACACCTTAAATATGTTTGTATGATCCACTTGAAACTTTAACTAGCAGACTTTAAGAATAGATCATTTGGATATTGTATATGTGAAAATGTACAAATATAAAAAAAACATCAGGTCATCAGAGGATGATTTTATTACTTGCCAACATTAAATATTTCAATTTTTTAATGTGAAAACATTATACCTTCATCAGGGCATGGGAATTTTTAATTGAAGCAAAAAAAGGAAAAGCAGAATGCCATTAATTAAAATAGAATGTTTAAAATTTTCTTATTGCTAAAACCAAAATATTAACATAGGCAAAAAAATAAAATCACCCATGTTTGTACATTTTCATATTATTGGATTTAGTTCCAGTTTCCTCATATATATAAAAAAAAAAAAATTTTTCCCAAAATAAAAAAAACAACAATTGGTCACATTAAAATGATAAATTTATTTCCATCTTGTTAAAAAGCATTGATATTAATCAATGCTCTAAAAATCAACAGGACTTCTTCAGATCAAACAAATCGATGAAAATATCTCTTTCTTAATTCACAACCAGACTAGAAAAAAAAAACCTTATTTCGCCTACATAGACCTAACCCAATTCAAACCAAGTATCCTTAAGTATCAATTTTATTTTGGCATGTATAGAACAACACATCTGGTTTCAAAAATACATGTCTTACAATCCAGTGTACTATATCTATTATTCAGACATATCTTATTTTAGTATATTAAATTTTAATCATTAAAATGAAATAAATCTATCTAAACTAATGTTATTCACTGTAAATCCCCCACACACACACACACACACAAAAAATTAATTAGTAATTTACATTACAATATCAAAGCTAAAAGTTTACTGATATAAATCCAAATTTTGATTAATTTATCAATTCAATAAGTCATAGTTATTTATCTATTTATTTAATTATTTTTCAAAGCCATTCTAAATTTATTTCTATGCCTAAACATATGCACACACACTCACAATCACAAGTACATCAATAAATCCGTACAGATGCCCATGCCGCAACAGAAGAAGCAAGTGGCCCTTCTCTGAGATAGACCACAAATTCAGATAATCTCTTTGTTATTTAGCCAAGTGTCCTAAGTTAAAGTCAACAACTGTTTAACATTTTTTAAAGTTCCTCTCCTTGAAAGCATCTCCCTTGCAATTGACATTTTTCTGTTATACTTTGTATTATTTCAGAGAATAAATAACTTTCAGGCACCATTGGATACAAAATGATTCTCTCTGCAATGTTTCACAAAGACTATTAAATTCTACAGAGAATGAGAATTTAATACTATATAGTTAAGTTGGGCACAAGTTTTTGATATTCTAACAATATTGACTCATGGCTCGCCCAGACTCACATTCTCCTCCATCACTATTCCATTGTGTTTGTTTTTATGAGGAGATCTATTGGTCACTGGGTTTGGTCGAAACTGTATGAAGCATAAAGAAAAAAGAAACAATGAATTCCATAATACGTATGTATTGATCTTTTTATTCATTCTTCAAGCAATCCTGGTGTGGGGGGACAGTGCTATTCATCTTAAGAGAGTAGACTTTATCACTCTCCAGGACAGTGGACAAAGACTGGGGAGGTCAGTTTTCTCCTTCCTCTGTGTCTAATTGTCAACAGCTAACTCTACTTTCTCAGACTGTTACTGAACATGATGACCCACTATTGCTTAATATGCTAGACTTGAACTGCTACTGGACTTGACTCTTCTTGTGACCATCCCAGTACATTGGCCAACCCAACTACCACTACTCTGTCAAACTCCTAACTGCTCCCTTGAATTTATGGGGTTCCAACCTCTGGAAAAGAAAACCCCCCCTTCCATTCTTGCCCTGACATTCTTGTCTACTGACCTAACTGTACTAACACCAAAGACTTGAGTTTATTATGGACTTTAAAAAATCAATCCTTTCATTTTCATTGAGAAATCTTTATCTTTCTTTCTGTCTTTTTTTATTAAACTCTACCAACCTCCCTAACTTGTTTAGCTATCCTTTTGATGCTACAGTACACATTCACACATATTCATGTACATACATATATGCTTACATATATTCGCATGCACTCACACCTACACAGATATGCTAGCACCCACATATATACATACACACACGCACACACATTATTGCACTTGAATGTGTGTACCTAGAGGCAGAAGAGTTTATTTGGTCACAGGCATAATCTATTATAAATTTGCATTATGTATATCTGTGCGTGTCAAACCTGTATCATAGAGAACAAAACAATCTCTATTTTTAATAGATATCAATACTTCAATACTATTAACTTTTCAATGCGTATTATATTTACTAACAAATGGCACTTATCAGAGTAATGGTGCTGTGTAATTTGCATAAGGATTTTTAAAAGCAGGTTTTCATAAATAATTGTGCTGTGTTATTGATTTTTAATTAGATATTTTTTATCTTTGTTTATAAGCTATTTTTGTGGATAACCTGTATGGTAAAGTCATTGGGGGTATCAGCATAAAAAGAAATAATCATAACTTCTCATTTGTTCATTTTGTTGTAATTTAGTGTAACTTAGCTATGAGACAAAACTCTTGTTTACATTAACCATAACATTATCAGGACAAAAGGTGAAATTCATTTTTGGATTTCTTTGTTTTTATCTAAACATATCAAGTTCAGAGTAAGAAATTCAAATGGGCCTAGCATAATGACAAAAAAGAAATACAGACAACAGATATTTGGAAGAAAATTTCGTATATACAGAAATCTTTTTAGAGATGAGAGAACAATTATTACAATTTAATTATCTGTCTGGACAGTGTATAAAGAATGTATTAAATTCTTTCATTTAAAATCTAAGAAAAGATTTAAAAGGATTTTTTAGAAAAACAATTCCAATACTGAAATATGATAAAAATTTGTTCTCTTTTGGTTGAATTTTTTTTCTTTAAGGTTAGGGAAATAGTTTTGATTTAAATATCTCCCCATGAGAGTAGTTTTAAAACATGATCAGATTAATGTGGTGTAATGGTTATCGTCGCTGGAATTGGACACGGCGACACAAGTTCAAATCCTGGACTGATTGCATTTCACATAGCACTAATACCCTTGGGAAAGGTATGAATCCAATTATTCTCCCTCCAGCTATGGGTAAATAGTAGGGCAGACTAGGTTCTTCAGCCTTGGTGAGGCAACTAGTCTAGGAGAAGGAAAACTCTGAATTCAAACCTGTTAAACTCCACTTAAAAAATTGACCTTGTGTCATATCCTGCCCAAGCGGAGGGGTTGGATAAATATGATGTGTTGGGTAGTTGTTAAATTACTCACTTATGTATGTTTTATCATTTCAGTCTGTTCAAATGTTGACTTGACCCTTTTGGTGCTTAAATGTAAAAAACAATTTCACACCATCCCTTCTGCATTTGTCTGTCCTTTCTGTGGGGTTTAGAATATGCTGACTATATTCTCAGCATTTGTTATTTCTAATCCTCCAAGTCTAGATGATTACAGATTCCTTGGAATGATAATGACTATTCTTAAAAACAAAAATTGTTTTTATTGTAAAAAAAGAACTTTTTTGTTTTTTTCTCAGAGAATAACAACTTTGGTTTTTATATTTTTTTCAAATTTCACTTTCTATTTAATTTAAAATTTTTAATTGCTCATGGATAAATTCAAATTAGTCTGTCTGCTCATAAATCTGTCATTCTACTCTTTTTTTTTTCTTTTCTTTTTCTTTATTTTTTAAACAGGAAAATATCTTCATAGTTTCAAATAAGGAAAATATTTCTAAATCTTAATGGTTTTCTGTCTTTCAAATTAATCATTTTAACATATTCTGTGTATTTTTTTAAAAATTCTCATTTGTGGATGTTATGAACATACAAGAAATAGATGCATACTCATGATTGCATATACTTACAAAGACTTTCTTTGTTTTTTTCTCTTAATTTTATTCATATTGCAATGTTTTGTATTTTATAGTAATATGATTAGTATGTTAGTAATGATACATTAGTATTGGCACTGGTAGTACATTAGTTAGAATACCATTCATACAATAGTAATATGATTATTTTCAAAAAAAGTGTTTAGTTTTACTTTTGTTTTTTTGTTTTTATTGTTGTTGTTATTGTTTTATTTTTAATTTATTCTTCAGCTGTAAATTTAATGAAATCCATGACAAATAATTTAAGTTTCAGTCTCATTTAATGCTGCTTTGCAATTCATACAATTCAATACCTTTAGGTAAAAATAGTCATTAAAAAAAGAAAAGGCCTGAAGAAATTAGTCCAAATTTCTGCCCTCTCAAAATGTTTGGAATAATGAAAATAGTTTAGTAATCTCAGTGGAACTGAGGAGTTAAAGGATTTTTTTTTTTTTTTGTGCTATCTTTCCTCCCTTTTATTATTTTACATTATTGTGTTTCTGTCCATTTACTGCTCTTAGCACTTTCATGCTAATGCTCCAAGGAGTGGTATGACAAATACCCCCACCCTCTTGCTCCAGGCATGATTACCAGCCATCTTGATAATGACTTTATCAGTCATGATGTAATAAGAAGCTAGAATGATAATGTGTAATCCTTCCACACTATAACTCAATACATGTACCAACTGTAATCCCCAAAATGAGAGTTGACATACTTTTAAGTGTTATGAGAAGAGAATGAATATTCACTTTTGTGAAAAGAATGCCTTAATGAAAATGGCCTCATGTTCTAATTCAGTATCTTGATATTAATCTAGATTTATCAGTCTAACCTAGTTATCTTTTTAAATCTTATTTATTTTTTAAGGCTGAATTGTTTGGGTTAAATATGTGGTCTTGATTCCCACAACATTTTATGTTAGAATTGTTAGAGAGATATCTCAGAACGATAAAAATGAAATTATATAGAAGTGATGCTTGAAAGAATTTTTCAATTATTTCATTGCATTGCCAATATTTGCATTTCAGAGTTTTAATTATTTGTTTGTTTATTTTTTATTAACCTTATTTGCATAATTCACTAATGAAGAATACATAAAATTCTGATTAGATTTGCAAGAATATTTTTTCTCATGTAATATAAGCAAAAATAAGTTTGTTTCATATTGGACATCAGTTTTTTAAAAAGAATAAATTTTTAGTAAGCATTTCTCCTTAATAAGAATTTGACAAAAGCCACTCCTCAATAACTGAGTTAATCAGGAATAGAAGGAATAATTTCCACAGGGTGTGGAAGAAACCTCCCACTTTTTAAACTGTCACCTGTATAGTACAAATTAACTTAGGCAAGCGGCCATGGTAACTCCATCAAACTAATGTTTTTACCTTTTTTTTAACAGATATTATTGGAATTTGGGTTGCCATCTTGATTTTAGTTGAGCGATACAAAAGATACACCTCAGTAACAAGGCTGCATTAAGCCTAGACTTTGTAATTTGCTATTGTTCATATATGCCTTAGTCTCCTCTGATTGGCTAATCATCTACTTCTACTGATAGGAAAGTTTATAAATATTTGCTGGCAATTTGTGGATCAAAATCCCCCCCCCTTAAAAAAACAATCCAACAGATATAATCAATGATAATGTACAATCCTCCCACACTATAATCAGTATAATATAATGGCTTGGACTGGTGCACACTATGTTTGCTGTTGAACGGGAAAAACAGACACAACAAATACAGCCTACACAACGCATCAAACAGGAATGGACAACATCTAATAGATTTCATGATAGAAAATAGATTAACATGCCTCAATACAAACTTTCAAAAAAAGGGAGGGGAAATTATGGACCTACACATACGCGAATAAGAGTAAAGCACAGATAGACTACGTCCTTATAAACGGGAAATGGAAAAACAGTGCGATGAATTGCGAGGCATACTCCTCTTTCGAGGGTGTGTCCTCCGATCATCGAATAGTTACGGCCAAAGTACGTCTAAGCCTACGAAAAAACGCCACACGTAAAGCGACAACCAAGCACTATGACTGGGCCCTACTCAACAACAGAGATATTAGAGATAAATATGCATTAGAATTAAGAAACAGATTCGAAGCACTACAAGAGAAGGCAGAAAAAGGTACCCCAAATGACGAATATGAAAATTTTGTAGAAGCACACCTTGAGGCGGCAGCAAAGTGTATTCCAACAAAACCTAGAACTAAATATAGAGCCCCTTGGGAAACGCCAGCGGTTAGAGAAAAACGTGCACTTGTGAAAACTGCCTCCAAAAGCTATCAAAAGAACCCAACAAACACAAATGCACGAAAACTAGAAAAGGCTCAACATCAATTAACAGGAATATATCTAAAAGAACAGGCAGAATACATACAAAATCAGATAGATAAGATTAGAGACTCGGTGGAAGATAGACAATCCAGGATAGCCTGGCAAACAATAAACGAAGTAAGTAGAAGGAAGAGCACAGCCAAAGCAAAATTGAAAGCTGCAAGCCAACAAGAAAGAGTAAAACTGTGGGAACAGCATTTCAAAAATCTACTAGGAAACCCACCGGAAATAACGGATGAACCGAACACCAGAATTATTAGTAAGCAATTAGACGTTAAACTAGGTCCTTTCACCAAAGAAGAACTCGACTCAGTTCTCAGAAGAATTAAAAATAGGAAAGCAGCAGGGCTAGACGAGATCCCCCCAGAAGTGTGGAAGACTAGACAATTCGACGATATACTGCTCCAGCAATGCAACGCAGTCTATAGTCAAAATAGGATAGAAAGATGGACGAAGGGATGCATCCTTCCATTCCCTAAAAAAGGCTACCTCAGACTAGCCAAGAACTACCGAGGGATAACACTTACATCCATAGCAGCCAAAATCTATAATGCCCTACTACGAAACCACATAGAACCCAAAATAGACAACATCCTTAGGAATAGACAAAATAGACAACATCCTTAATCAAGCAGACACACTACTGCATAGTCTGGAACGAGCCGCAGCTGGCATTGGCCTCCATGTCAATGCAAACAAAACTGAATATATGTGTTACAACCAATCGGGCAACATTGCCACACTAGATGGAGCCTCTCTGAAACTAGTAGACAAATTCACCTACCTAGGAAGTAGCGTCTCATCAACCGAAAAAGACATCAACACACGACTGACGAAGGCATGGACAGCTATCGATAGGCTCTCGATCATATGGAAGTCGGACCTAACTGATAAAATGAAACGCAGTTTCTTCCAGGCAGCGGTTGTGTCGATACTGCTATATGGCTGCACCACATGGACGCTAACGAAGCGGCTGGAGAGGAAACTAGACGGAAATTACACAAGAATGTTGAGAGCAGTATTAAACAAGTCCTGGCGACAACACCCCACGAGACTCCAACTATACGGACACTTGCCCCCAGTCACGAAAACTATACAAGTCAGACGAACCAGACACGCGGGACACTGCTGGAGAAGCAAGGACGAGCTCATAAGCGATGTACTCCTGTGGACCCCCACATATGGATGTGCAAAAGTAGGACGACCAGCACGAACTTACATACAGCAACTATGTGAGGATACAGGATGTAACTCTGAAGACCTGCCGGAGGCAATGAATGATAGGGAGAAATGGCGAGAGAGGGTCAGGGATATCCGCGCTGGCGGCACGACATGATGATGATGATGATGATTAATGTTATGTCAGAATGATGCTGTTCCTCATAGAAAATCGATACTGCAATTGGTTGAAAATTCTATCCGAAACAGCATCACTTCACTGTAATGTGAAATGACCTCCAAAAATTTTCTGTGTAGCAATTACACATTTGCCAGTCTTAAAAATGTTTCAACAGCTAACACACGGTGTGCATCAGTCTAAGCCATGATTGTATCTGGAAAAAAAAAATTAACTAGATAAGATTACCAATGCCACTTGCCTAAGTTCACTTGCACTTCATAGATGAAAATTTAAAATGTGGGAGGTATTTCTGCCTGCATCTTGTATAAGTAATTGAGAAAATGAAATACAGCAGGTCCTTATTTAATGTTGATAGGTTCTTGGGAAGTGTAACTTTCAGCTAAATGATGTAAAGCAAAACCAATTTTATCAATGATATAAACAAGAATTATAAACAAAGTAATTGAAACACTCAAACCAACCATGGATCACCACAAAGTTTTCACTGCTAGACTCCTGTTTAAGTCATCAAATTAGTTTTCATTTGTATGACAAGTAGCAAAAGTTACATTATAAGCAGGAGTTGGTGGATCGAAAGAAAAGCTGTCACTTAATCCTAACTAAAAGAAGTGGACAAACATTATATTTCTATATTTATTCAGATGTTAGTCACTTAAAATGTTCAATTCTACCCTAATTGTAGGATACTGAAATTCAGCTGTCATAAGAAAAGAGAAAATAAATTATTTTGTCATTCTTTTTTATGGTAGTCTACCAGCTCATTGGCCCAGTGGGTAGAGTGTTCGCCAATTGTCCGGTAGACCGGGATTCAATCCCAGGTCGCGTCATACCAAAGACTTGAAAAAAATGATACTTGATATCTCCTTGCTTAACACTCAGCATTATAAGGTACGTATTAAGGGTAAAGTGGAGCAATCCAGAGAAAGGAGTAGCGCCCTCCCCTACACCTCGGTGTAGTAGCTATTGAAAAGTGAGCCTTTGGGTCATCCTTGACTACAGTCGCCAACTTACTTTATATGGTAGCCCAAAAGTGTCTAGAAAAAGTAAATAACCTGAAGCCTCTCAAATTACACTTTTTTTTTGTTTTGCCACTCCTAAATCTAATTGACAAATCCCATAATGTGCTGGACTTATAACATTGTAGTAAATGAGTTCAAACTCCAGTCACCCAATTACATTCACTTTCAAACCATCCTTGAAAAAGCTATAAACCCCTTTATCCAACCCAAGCTATGAGTTAACTGTTTTTCTACAAGCATTAAATAACTTAAGAAGGTTGATATGCCATTAAACAAAGTCTTCTGTCTTTTGCTTACTTGTTTGTATTAATCAATGAAGATTTATATTTTCATTAGATCTTTGTTTCATATTTTAGTTCTTATTTCTTCGCTGATGTGACACTTGACACTATTACTAAAACATATCAATCATTAACCACAGATTAAAGCAGATGTCAAAATGGGCCAACAGTACTGAGCATCTTCACCCCAGTTAAACTGATCCATCTCCCCCATTCATATTTAAAAGTCTTTCAAGATTTTTAATCACGATGCTTTTTATTCCTAGTTAATTTTGTTTCTGCTAACTTCTGTGTTATACACAAGATTTAATTAATTTCTTCTTTTTTAGGGGGTGGGTACATTATTGCAAATTGGCTGTTAGATGTAGACTGAATATCTAAAGTTTGCTGTCTGTCATCAAATTTTGAAAATGTTTTGTTAGATTTGCATGCCATATAACATATGCATAGCATATACATATAACAACCAATTAGCACTTTAAGATAGTTTGGCACCTTTGCTTGTTTGGGAGTGAGTTTTACTTTGGAGCTCTATAAAATCTCTATATATTTCTTCCAAGTTAGTTTAGTACCAGTTGCCTGGAGATGCTCTGCCAGTGAAAACTATGAATTGTTAGACCCTTTGGATTTTACAATTAAAATTGCTGCTGTTATGCCTGCCTTTATAATTCTAACAATACTTTTAATTTTTGATGCTATACTTTTCTGTTTTTATGCTCCCAGGCAACAGGAGGTGCACAGTGGACATTTAAATGTCATTGCATCAGGGATAAATCAAATATTTACAAAGTAAGAATTCTAAGGAGCAAATTCTTACCACCACTTAGTTCTAAATGAAACAGTTACAAATGCTTTATGGTGCAATGGCTGTAGCACTTATTAAACACATGTACTGTATCATTTGTTATTGTGCCTTTATACTAGGGTGAGTCAAAAGTTTTGCAATATTTTGGTAACATAAAGCACAATTTGGCAGCTCCAGATGCTTTTGAAGATGATGAACCACATTGGATTGTGGGATACTAACCAAGTATTACGCACCAGATTTGCTTGGGTCACAGCCTCAGAATCTACATGGCCCAGTTGGTTGGGACTGTAGAATATATCAACTGCATCTCTGCAAAGGAGTAAGATCCTTTCCAACGAGTGTCCTGGATATGACACTAAACAATCTGATGGTGAGGCTCCAGTAATACTGGAGCTTTGGGGAATGTTGAGTACCCCTTCATTGCCATCGCTCCCAGGTCCATTCTGGCCTGGAGTAGTATCACCTATCTATGGGTCAAGCAGAACTATTTGACATTTAAACTGAATGCAAACAAATGACTTATGCTAAATTGAATTGCTTGAAATAAAACTATTTGATCATTTAACTGTGTTTAAATAAATGACTGTTTAATTGTTAATGATATGTATCAATACTTGGAACTATTTAACTTTGTTGACTTATTTTATATTATATCTTATATATATGTATAACCAAATTTGGCATTAAATAACCTACAATGGTTGATATGCCATAAAACCAAACCAAACTAATCAGAATCCATAGTTTTAGGCCTATCTGACTTTGCCTGATCATCAAACTTCTTGCAAACCAAGTGAAATTTCTTGAACCTTTTGCACAACAAATGTTTTTGGTTGTTTCCATGGCATTATGACTTCATTCAAACTTGTTGAGCATAAGCTTTCAAATTAGAGTTACACGTTCATTTGTGCTGCTTTCAATCAAACAAGTAATGAAACAATGCGTCTGCATAAACTACTATGATACTACCAATTAGAGCAGGTGCCTTCCATGGCTTGAACTGCTGTGGTCACATGATATATGTACTGCAAACTAGCACATACTACCCAAATATTACATGACTTTTGACTCACCCTAAGATGATCATTTTACACTTCATGAATTTTTATTTCATTTGATTTTATTTTTTCTCCTCAATATTAGAACTGAATTAACATTTCATGAAAGAATGTTAAGTGAGGACCTAGTGTAGTATTATATAAAATATGAATTCCCTAAGACTGGGGTGGGTATAGGGGAAATGTTACAAGGATGGAAGCTCTGATTATTGAAGCTAATTATTAAAAAAAAAAAAAAAAAGTAACAGAAATTTAGTTTGATTGGGTTTGTATTTCAAGTATCAATTATACAGATACTGTGTACATTTAACAATTTCTTTTGTTTGCATTCATTATTATAATTTTTTATGTAAGATTCCCCCCTCCTCTCTTTAGCACCTATTGTTATCAGAAAAATCCAAAGTTTGCAATGAGACCCCCCCCCAAAAAAAAGCTTTGAGGTTTTTTACTGTTTAAAAAAAAAATTTCCCCCTTCCCTCTTGGATAGATCCACCATTTTCTTCTCACCTCAGTATCAAAAACCCTGCCGTGTGTTTCTCTCTTTACTGATTTTCAATGAGTTATTCCTTACGTGAGGTCTGAGGTTCCTCCTGATATGTGCCCCTCATCTTTTTCAGCGTGGGTGTCGCCATATCTCCCTCTATTGGCATACAAGAAAGAACAGTATCCACCGTCTCCTAGAAGTAAGTTGTGAATCTCTCTCCTCTTTTAGTTACTGCTTGATTATATAAACATATAAATGTGTCATAGTGGTTTATCTATTTCTCTCTCTCTCTCTCTCTCCTTAACATACTTACTATAGCTCCTCTTGGGGCTTTTTATTACTACTACTACTACTACTACTACTACTACGATGATGATCTTGTCTGTCTTTTTCTGCTGCTGCTGCTGTGTTTTAACTGCAGCTGCATGCTTTTTTGTCCTTTAGGGTCTTCTCTTCTCAGTTGTGGATGTTGTGGTGTATGAGCAATACATCCAAGAAATAAATGCATATACCAACAAAGACTTATCAGAAAGATACCTACATATTCAGCTTAAAAATGTAAATGATTATATTGATACACATAATTTTACATGTACCTATGCATGCATATACACATATTCTAGTGCTCCCCACTTTTTTCCTCTCTCTTTAGCACATACACACCTCACCTTAAAAGATATATATATATATATATATATATATATATATATATATATATATATATAGTACAATTAAATGGAGACTCAAACTCGGTTAAGCCGTCATAATAAATTTATTTCGGCGGAGAATATCGTTGGTATATTCTCCGTCTCATCAGATGACTCTGAATGTGAATTTTGTTATATCCTAGAGAATAAATAGGGAACTAACAATAGCCATACATTGAGCACTCTCATAGATTTATATGATTACCCTCATATATTCTATGTAAAGAATAATCCACACCTACTGTCCTTGGACAATAACTGGATAATTTAGATATATATATATATATATATATATATATATATATATATATATAATAGACTTTCTCAGTGATATTGACATATGTGAGGGCCTAACAGTCCAGTTAAAGATGTGAACCATAAGACTACTTACACTAGTGATTTGTTTATAGTAGTGAAGACGTGTAGAACCAGACAAACTTTGGATAACCTGATAATGGAAGAATGAGACTCCAATTTGCCACAGATTCTCATGAATAAGTTTTCCTCCTCTTAGGCTGGTTGTCCTATCAAGGCTAGAGAGCCCTGTCTCCCCTATTATTTTACCCACAGCTGGGAGAAGAAGCGATGGCTTCATGCCTTTCCCCCGAGGGTGTCAGTGGGAAATGAAATACAAACAACTTTATCCAAGATCAGAACTCTACTTGGAGAATCCATTTCCTTGTGAAAATTATATATATACCAATCCCTCTGCACAAGCAGGATGTGACACTTGGTCAATTTTTTAAGCAGAGTTTAACAGGTTTGAATTCAGAGTTTTCTTTCTCTTGGGCTGGTTGCCATCCCAAGGGTAAAGAGCCCTGTTTGCCCTATTATTTTTCCTATAGCGTGGTGACTATGATTATATATGTATACAATCATACGTGCTCACTGAAAACCTCTTGTGAACATGTAAAAGACACGTACACAACAGAGGTGTATATTCTGGGGTTGCAGTGTTCACCGCACACCCCTACCAAAGATGGTGAATTTATCACAGATATTTAGGCTCACTCAGTCATATAATCATAGAAGATAATGGGGATACTAATTTTTTCTGTCACCTGTTAAATATTTTGGCTCTTGTTCTGACATAACACTTGTATACCACCACAGCTAGTTGTATCATGATATGCTAGGATAATGAGTTACAAGAACAGGGGGGTGTCCTCGTGGTGAAATGGTTAAAGCGATGGACTGCTGGATCGTAGTACGCGAGTTTGTACTCCAGTCGCACTATTACGTTCACTTTCGGGCAAATACCCTTGGGAAAGCTATGGGTTAAATAGTACCACTACTGTTCTTCTAGGAGAATAGCTTTGGCATTAAATAACCAACAAAGGTTGATATGCCATTAAACAAAGAAACCAAACCAAGAACAAGGGCTGAAGAGTGAGAAACATTTCACCAGCACCTAATCTGTATCTACTTTTGTAGTCACAAGTTGTATGTATAAATTTGTTAAAAGAATGACTTTATTTATGAAAAGGGTAATTTATAAGATAAAAAATTGTTGAAATAATTTTTTAAAGACATTTAACTTTCACTTTATTGATTGTAAGATCTTTATATAGAATATCACTGAGATGTTAAAAAGAATTTTTTTTTCCTTAGATAAGTTTTTTATATATAGAGAAGTAGTTCAAGTATAACAACACACCCTATGACAGACAGTTGTATGTCCCTAGTGCATACTGTAAAACACATACTTCCTTTCTTTCATATACACACACATACACACACTTTAAAGCTTATGCTCTCACACAAGTGCAAATTTTTTTTTTTTTCAAAGCTAGCACTTTCTCACTAATATACAGCCCTACGCAGATACTGGATGTTTCAAAACATTTTATACCATTTCAGATGTACAGGATGTTCTAGAAAAATCAATATCATTTCATAATCTAATGATTTAACCAATTTTTGTTCAAATGATGTCAAATTTTTAATATGTGTAGAAACAACTCAGAATTATGTTTAAACGCCTTTTTTTTTTTTTCCTTTTCCAATGGATGGTATCTCTATGCTTGGATAAAAGAAACATTAAAAAATATTAAACATAGAATTTTGAGTTATTTCTACACTTGCTGTTAAAATTTGAAATCCTTTGAATGAGAATTACTTGAGTTATTTGATTCTGAAATGATACCAATTTTTCTGAAACACCTTGTCCATCTATACCCTTATGCTACCTTCTAGCTTTGTCTCATACACATTCCAAGAACATGCTTTTTTCTCTCTCTCTCAACTGTAAATTCTTACTATAAATTGCAGTGTACAAGTCAACCTTTTAACCCTGAAAAAAATCTCTACAAATCTAGGGGTTGACTTATACAGCAGGGCTAAAACCCAAACCTTGATGACAGAGTGGTCAATCAGTGGAACAGAATTCCTAACAATCAATTTACACCACTTACTGTAACTCTAGCAGACTACCACAAACATTTCCAACTTGTGTTTGGTGAACATATTTAACAACACAGAGATTAATATAAAATGATAAAACTAATACAAATTAAGTAGTATAGTAATGCTATATCACACATTGATGTACTAACTGTAAAACCATAGTACCCTGGTGACCAGTTAGACAACTAGACAACAGTATTACTGTCAATGTCTTGATGCAAGTAGTTTGGCCTTAAATGCCTTTACTACAGGCTATCATAGTCTATCTTGATTTCGGCCTACTGAGTAGGTTTCAACTTACCGGTAGTCTACTGTATATTTAGGGGTCGACCTACGCATCAGGTATAGGTCTAACACAGAATTTTGAACTAAAAATCTTGAGGTTGATTTATATGCCAGATCAGCTTGTACACTGCAATTTACAGTACATAGCTACTTTCAAAATAATTACATTATTCATGATGTGACTTTTTTCTATGGTTTTAAAATTTAAATTGACAGTACTAACATCTGTATAAAAGTTGTTTTTTTTTTTTCATTTCTTTTGTATAATTCTTCATACAAAATATGCTATCAGAATGAATCTTGTTCATCTACTTGATTGCCATATTTTCAACTTTGATAAATTTACACAAAGATATGTAACAAGAAAATAAACTTAAATAAGGAAAAAAATTACCTTAGTTTTTATTCACATATTGTTATAAAAAATACTATGTTTAATTAAACATTTGTTGGGTTTCATACAGGTTGATATATAAAACATATAACATTTTTAGATTTTAAGTATGGAACATTCAATTTGCATGAAAGTCTAATTTAAATATACACACATGCTGAAAGGCATTTATGTGTGTACACTATATGTACAAAATCTTATGACTCTATGAATGTCTTCAGTTGTAAACTACTATCACTGGTTGGCTGGCTGAAGCCCTGTTCATTAAAAAAAATGGCCATAATTTTTCTTGCTTCCCATTCAGAAAAACTTCCCTGGGAATATGTCAAATTTGAAATTAATTGATTTTTATGTAATAGATAAGATCACTACTTAAATACAATGGTGAAATGGTCTTGGACTTTCTGTCGTTATCATCAAGACATTCTGACAGCTCAGATTCCCTTGACTTTCTCTCTCTCACTATCCTTCTCAGTAAGTTATCTAGACGGCACCCAGTGTCTGCACAGAGTTGATGAATGTAAATTTTTGTTGGTTACCCAACACTGGTGTATCCATGTGTAGAAGAATATCACTTATAAGTTCATCCTTACTTCCCCGGCAGGATCTGTTTAAAATAGCATGTTATCATCTTTATATAGTTTTCACCTAACTTTTTCCTTAATCATTTTGTTAGTGCTGCCATTAGTAGTACTGACATAGCTACCGTTTCGAAGAATTTTTGATTTTCTTTGAAACTATTTCACATATGTATCTGATAATTATCTCAGAAAATCAAGACTGATAACTCACGTAAATGTATGACAGAAGTGATAGAAATTCAGAGACAATTTCAACATTGTATTTATATTGTAGATGAGACCTCCTGTCTAATTTCATAAAAAATTTGGTTTAATAACAAATTTGAGATATTCTCTGAGTAGAAGTTGTTTTTTTTTTTCCAGTTGGAAAGTAGGCAAAATTATTGGTGAAATGCTTGAGTTATCAATCAGTATAAATGGCTTGATCCCTAATGGTGTCCTGGGTATTGACACTAAACCACATCTGAGAGATCTGGGGAGTATGAAATACCCTTTCATTGCTATTACTCAAACAAGTCCACTCTGGCCTGGATTTGTAGTATCTGTTAGGGTCTTATCTATGGGATAGATAAATCTATTTAAAACTTATTCCTATTTGATAGGACTGTGTGCAAAAAAAACTTTTAAAAAACAACTTTTCCCCAAGAGTATTAGACCAAAAGTGAACATAATAGCACAACTGGAGTTTGAACTCACTCACATTCCAGCATGTTAGCCACGCAGACTCCTCCCTCTGTGCATTGCTGTATTATCAGGAAATAATCATCTATCTGCATGTTTTGCATACATTTTTGGTTGTTCATTTTTGTTCTTTCTTTTAATCATTTTATTACGAAGATCATTATCGACTGGGTCATATTCAGTATTACTATATCATTGGATAAACCAGTGCTAATATTGGACTTTGGTAAGTGGGGATGCAATTAGATATTCAAATTAGCACCAACACCGCCAATACATGCTTTGAAATCAGTCAATTGCATCTCTGCAGAGGGGTAAGACCTCCTCCAAATGAGTGTCCTAGATATGACACTAGATAATCTGATAGTGAGGCTCCAGTAATGCTGGAGTTTTGGGGACTAGGAGTGCCCCTTCATTGTCATCGCTCCTAGGTTCACTCTCTCCTGGAGTGGTAGTATCTGAAAGGGTCCTATATATGGGTCAAATAGAACTAAATTGTGTGCTTATGCTAAACTGAATTGTTTGAAATAGAACTGTTTATATACAAATATATATATATATATATATATATATATATATATATATATATATATATAATCATGTCATGCGGCCAGCACAGATCTCCCTGACACTCTCTCACCACTCTTCTCTATCATCCATCATTCCCGGTAAGTCTTCAAGGCTACATCCTGTATCGCCACAGAGCTGTTCTATGTAGGTTCTAGCTGGTCGTCCTGTCTTTGCTTGTTCATGTGAAGGGGTCCACTGGAGTATGTCACTTATGAGTTTGTCCCTACTTCTCCAGCAGTGTCCCAGATGTCTGGTTTGTCTAATTTGGATAGTTTTTGTGATGGGTAGTAAGTGGCCGTACAGCTGCTGTTTTGGTCTGACTTCCATATAACCAATAGCCTATCAATAGCTGTCCATGCCTTTGCTAGTCACATGTGATGAGACACTGCTTCCTAGGTAGGTGAACTTGGCTAGTAGTTTCAGAGAACTACCGTTTAGTGTGAAGATGTCGCCTCTTTGATTAAAGCACATGTATTCCATTTTGTCTACATTGACATGGAGGCCTATGCCAGCAGCTACTCGTTCCAGACTATGTAGCAGGGTTTCGGCTTGAGCGGGTGTATTTACCAGAAGCGCTATGTCATCAGCGTAGTCCACATCCACAGTTGTATGAGGGGTATCTTCTGCTTCTTTCAGCTTGAAACTGTTGTCTTTCATTTTATCAATAGACATTCTAAGCACGTAGCCTAGACATGATAAAGAGGTATGAGGCTAATGTGTCTCCTTGGAGCACACCTGCTACAATGTTGAAGTAGTCTGTCTCCATCCGGGGAGTGGACTTTTACTTTCATGTTTCTATATAGCATCATTATGGCTGCGACATTTTTTGGGGGTAGGCTGTAGGCGAGTAGTATTTGCTCTATCTTCCCTCTGTGTATGAAGGGGATCAAAGGCCTTGGCAAAGTCGTCAAATATTATTGTTGCCTCTAGGTTTTTTACACGTATGCCTTCAAGAATACGACAGATAGTCAGAATTTGTGATGTTGTGGATCGATTTCTCCAAAAGCCATTTATCTTCTCAATTTTGGGCTCTATGCAGTTGCGTAGTAGAGCATTGTATATCTTTGCCACTATTGATGTAAGGGTTATACCTCAGTAGTTCTTGGCTAATCCGAGGTCACCCTTCTTAGGGAAGGGGAGGATGCATTCCTTTGTCCATATGTCTATTGTGTTTTGATTATATACGGCATTACACTGTTGGAGCAGTATGTTGTCGAATTCCCTGATATTCCATACTTATGGGGGTATTTCATCAAGCCCTGCTGCTTTTCTATTATTAATTTTTCTTAGTGCAGAGTCGAGTTCTTCTTGTGTGAACTGTCCTAGTTTGATGTCTAATTGTTTACTAATAATTCTTGTGATTGGTTTATGTGTAACTTTTGGAGGGTTTCCGAGTAAATTCTTGAAGTGTTTTTTTCCATAGTTGTATTCGTTCTTTTTGGCTGATAGCTTTCAGTTTAGCTCTTGCAGTGCTCTTCCTTCAGCTCACTTCGTTTACCGTGCTATCCTAGATTGTCTATCTTCAACCAAGTCTCTAATCTTATTGATCTGATTTTGTATATATTTTGTTCTTTTAGGTATATGTTAGCTAATTCATTTTGTACCTTTTTAAGTTTCAGGGCATTGATATTGGTTGGGTTCTTGGACTTTATTAGAAACTGAAGACCAAAGTTAGTGTAAGGTTAGAATAATTTTGGGAATGTTGTGTTAATGATGAAATATTGGGGGTGGGGAAATAACTGCACACACACACACACACACACACACACACACACACACACACACACACACACCAGTGCTAGAAACACGTATATCTGTATAAAAGAAGAAATATTCAGAAGCCTAGGCGACACAGACTGTGTTAAACATGCTACCAAAATACTAAGTAAATCCACTCCAAGTTTGGCTGAGTTCAAATAATGGTCAGTTATATATCATCTTTTACTATATTGTCATTTTAAAAAGCATGAATGATTTTATCTTTTATTTGTAAAATCACTGCTGTATACAATCTGTGCTTTAAATGCAAAGAAAAATACTGTAATTCCAAGTAACAGTTGAACCTGGTCAAGAGAAGCTAATACTATTGGACTTTATTAGAAACTGAAAACCTATGTTAGCATAAAATAGAATGCCTATAAGGATACAAAAAACCATAAATAAGGAGTTTGGTGAAATTTAAAAAGAAAGTAATTGTGGACTTTAACTAAGTTAAAACTTAATACTGGCAGAAGAGAGAAGGAAGAAGGGGAAAAAATTTTTATTTTTTCGAAAGCCATGGGAAGCAGCCTGATGGACATAAAGGCGAGCAGATAAACCCTCTGACGGTTCAACACCATGCCTAACCAGGCCCTGGGCATATGAATTCTGTAGTTGAATGGCCAAGATCAAATAGTTAAATCGGGGAACTACTGCTACTCATCTATAAGGGTGGCTTCTATAGATGAGAATAAAAACAGCTATCGAAAGATTACCATGACCCACACTCAAACTATATATATATATATATATATATATATATATAGATAGATTTGATATTAAATAACTTACAATGGTTAATATGCCTGAAAACCAAACCAAACCAAACACTGAATAGACAGAATGAAAGACAAGATAAACTTATATACCATAATTAGGATGTTTAATACATACATATAAAAACATATAAGTATTACAAGAACACCCAAATATATATTAACAGATGAAATGTATACATTGTTCCATGAACAAGTAGTATATGAAAAGGGGTTTTAAAAAATATTAAAAAGACTTGCTTGTCTTCTTTGAAGGCCAAAGTCATGTTGACATTACATTTCAATGCCAAGGCAAGACATGGTCTGTTCTGCAAACAGAGATGAAAGGGGATGAGGAAAATCATGTCTTTACCATCTGAAGATCAGGAAACAAAAGAGGTGTCTTTATTGTTTGAAGAACAGAGATAAAAAGGGACAAGAAAGGATTCTTATATTTTCAAATGATCATGTAAAAAGACCCCATGCCCCGCAAAAAAATCCAAGAGAAGGCATTTATTATCTCCTTACATATCGATCTAGTTTCAGAAAATTTTCTTCAGATCTAGTTTTCCTTTAAATATTTGGTGGATTAGCCAATCTTAATAGGAGATATATATAAAAACACTGTAACAGAGGGTTTTAATCTTCTTTTCACATACACACTTTTTATAAATATTGTGGCATACCAGTGACAAGTCCTTTTTGACAAGATATCCAGTGAAAGGAAAGTATAAGCATATAGTTTTATATCTTGAACTTTTTCATGAGCGTTAGTGTGAACACCAGCACCTCAAGCTAAAATTTAAACTTGGTTCACAAATTTTCTTCTCCATACTAATAACTGTCATGTTATACCTCCTCATATGTATATACACACACACACACACACACAGGGTGCAGAAGCAAAATTAGGAATATTCTTGTATGATGATAAACGACTCTATTATAAAACAAGATTAATTTTAATTTTTAAAAATAAACTACAAAATAAGAAGATAGACATAAAACAATAAATTTACTCAATGTAGCTGCCTTTTTCTTTTTTTTTTTTTTTTTTCAATTATTGTATCAACACGCATTCAAAATGATTTGCATGCCTTCAAAATAAATTCTTCCAATATTTTATTCCATTCCTCCTCAATAGCAGTATTAAGCAAACCAATATTTGTTTTTTAAAATACCCCATATAGTGTAATTAAGGTCTAGGCTTGATGCAGGTCATAAAGAAACTCCAATTATTTTGGAAGTTTTTTTTTTGGCTTGGCTTTGACATTAAGCAAATCATAGATTCTTTGTTGTTTCTTTTCTTGCTCACTCATATTGGGCTTAGTTTTAATGAAAAAATGTATGAATAATGGAGCTAATCATGAAAATTTATATTTATTGCGTTTTTTCAAAAATTTGAACTTAGACTAAAAAAATAATCTTTTTTAATTATTCCATATTTTGCTTCCATACCCTGTATTTATAGAGAAAAAATTGATAACAAGGTAATCCCACCTGAAGGAGAGATTTATTGAGAAATAAAGTTGACACTATAGTGTTTGGTTCAAATGAAACATCATCAGGACTGGGAAGGATGATATTTAGTGATGTTAAATCAACAATGGATGTTTAAAACATTGTCAAGTTTTACTCCATTAATTACTTCCACCCTGTGTGTGTATATATATATATATATATAGTATACTAAAAAGTTTTAAAAGAATCTTTTGAAAATGATACTAAAACAAAAGCGTTTGTTAATTAATTATTCACTATGCCTCACCAAGTATGTTTTTTTATTTTCACTATTTCTTTATCTATGAATAATTTAGGTAAGCAGACTTGTGTTATGATTGTGCTTCTGTTAATATAAATGGTGAGATAAAAATAATAGGTAAAATACATAATTGTAAAGTAAAGTTGGTGACTATAGTCAACGGCAACCCGCAGGTTCCCTTTTCAATAGCTACTACACTGAAGTGTAGGCAAGATCTCTACTCCTTTCCTTGGATTGCTACACTTTACCCTTGATACATGCCTTATAATGCTGAGTGTTAAGCAAGGAGGAATCAAGTACCATTTTTTGAGTATTTGGTATGACTCAACCTGGGATTGAACCCTGGTCTCCCGGTGAACGCTCTACTCATAAGGCTAAATACAAAATCTAGATAAAAACATTAGGTTTATAAATCTTAAAAGTTCACCTAAAATTGTTCAGCAGCACCTGTCTCATAACAGATATAGTTATTCAGTTTATATAGTTCTAAGTGAAATCATCTGAAGGTTGCTGATTCAATCCTGTCTACTGGTGAAAATAATAATGACTACTTAACATAGTACAATTTTATTCACTCATACTTAATGGAATTAGAACAGCCTACTCCTGTGGATTAAAGGAGTCGCCTGTTCTGATTCCGTTAGCCATAACCGGGTATAAGTGTTAAGTATTCCTTTATTGTTACTTTCCTGCAGTCAGGATTGAACCTGCAACCTCCAGATGATTGTCTCCTTAGAAGCTTAGGGTACCAACGCCTATAACCGTTACACTGTGTGTCCTGCTGGAATACAGGAATACTTAACACTTGTACCTGGTTATGGCTAACGGAATCAGAACAGGCAACCCTTGTGGATTCAATAAAGGATGTAGTTTGAAGTTCTGTGAAGGTTCCCAAGTTCAACAAACACCTGAAGAAGGCCGGAGGACATATCAGCTGAAACATGGAAATAATAAAGATGAAGACAATAGTCTGAAAACCCTTAATGATAAAAATCATCAAGCTTTGTCTCAGAAATTTAGATAACTAATGTAAAGTAAAGTTGGCGACCTTAGTCAAGAGTGACCTGAAGGCTCCCTTTTCAGTAGCTACTCCTTCTCCTAGATTGTTCCACTTTATCCTTGATACATACCCTATAATGCTGAGTGTTAAGCAAGGAGGCATCAAGTATCATTTTTTGAGTTTTTGGTATGACTCGAAGTGGTATTGAACCACGGTTTTCCAGGCCATTGGTGAACACTCTACCCACTAGGATAATGGGCCAGTAAACCATGTAATTTGGTATAAATTATTTGTATTAGATAGGAATACTTGATATCATATAACTGTGTGCAAACAAATGATTATAGACAAAAAAAAGTTTAATTGAATATTTAAAACCAAACCGTTTGTTACAATTGACTCATCTACTTTTTTAGTTTTTCATTTCTATGATCACTGCTTGACTATATAATTTTTGGGAACTTAAATGTGACCGTTCTGTAAAAAATGAAGCAAGTATTTTGTGTTATTTCTACACATGCTGTTCATATTTGACATCATTTTACAAGAATTGGTCAAGTTAATAGATTACAAAGTATCAATTTTTCTGAAAAGAGTTTGACTTTGATAGTAAGTTATTGTCTATTCTAAATAGAATAATTGGTTTCTTAGTGAGTTGTATTCTTGTCATCAACCATTTGGTCACTGGGAGTTCTACTTTTATCAACAAGTGTCATAATTCAAAGACTTATCACTGCTACAGTTATAAACAGTAATTTTAAGAATGTGAAGATATTGAAATACTTAACAAAATCTCTTACACTTTTGATTACCTATAAGAATATTTGATAACCTTAATGTTTAATTACTTAAAAGCCTGCTCTGAAATGATCTGATAAATAAGACTTTAAATCCAATCACTTGTGGGATTTGTTGATCAAATGGAGCTTCCATTGCCTCTCTCATTTGTTCTGCAGATATTTTTAGGTAGACCTTGTGGAAGGAAACCATTTTTTAAATGGTTTATACTTGGCTGAAATTCTCTGATTTCAAGATATTTCTCCACAATTTTTCATTGATAAATTCTAAGGAGCCTGTTATTTTTCTTTGTAAGTAGAACTTTGCATTCTCAATTAAGTGATTTCTACTTTTTGCAAATGTTGCTCAAGCTAATTCTGTCACAATCTATCATATAGGCACATAGGTAACAGTATTAGTTTTCAAAAGAAGCAGCTATTTATTTTGTTGCATCAGTATGCCTGGTCCATTGGCCTAGTGGGTAGAGTGTTCACCAATGGCTCAAGAGGGTTCAATCCCAGGTGAGTTATACCAAAGATTAAAAAAATGGCACTTGATGTTGCCTTGCTTAACACTCATCATTATGTATGGATCAAAAGTTAAGTGGAGCAATCCTGCGAAAAGAGTAGTGCCATCCCCTACAGCTCAGTGTAGTAGCTATTGAAAAGGGAGCCTTCAGGTCACCCTCAACTACTGTTGCCAACTTTATTTATATATAGGGTGATTTATTTGTGAATCTGCCTGGTGGTTCTGAGAATTGAAAATGCAATTTCTACCATTGGCCCCTGTTATTAAAAGCTGTATATGTTAACATAGTAACTTTAAAAATCAAGAAACTTATAAACTTTCATTGCCACCTCATCCTCATGTTAATACATGTGTTGTTTCTGGTAAAGTGTAAATCAAGTCCTGGATTAAAAATACACATTAGGATGCATAAAAAGGATATTCAACAGGTGGATCCCATTAACTTGTACAAAATTCAAGCTATGATTTGTGAGATGGGAGGTAAATGGTCGTACAGCTGCTATTTTGTTGTAGTACTTCCAGAATTTGTTCAAAACAGCATGCAGTATCCTTGCATAGTTTCCTTCTAGCTTTTTTCAGGCATTTTGTTAAAGTCCAAGTGGTGCAACCATACAATAGTACTAACTTGACTACAGTTTGGAAGAATAAAGTAACTCAGTTTTAAAGTTGAAGCAGATTAGAAACAAATTTATATACTTTGCTACAACTAATTGGTCTTATTAGATTCAGTTGTAAACAATCAAAAATATTTACAAGAAATTAAATAATTTTAACCCTTTTCAAATATTGCCTAATGGGCTGTGGCTGTAGAATACACCAACTGCTTCTTTGCCAAGGGGTATGATCCCCCAATGAATGTCCTGGATATGACACAAAACAATCTGATGGTGAGGCTCCAGTAATACTGGAGCTTTGGGGAATGTGGAGTACCCCTTCATTGCCATCTTGCCCAGTCAGCTGGGGCTGTAGAATACACTGACTGCTTCTCTGCAGAGGGGTAAGCCCTCCCCCTAACAAGTGTCCTGGATATGACAGTATACAATCTGATGGTGAGGTTCAAGTAATGCTGGATCTTTAGGGGGTGTGATGTACTCTTTTATTGCCATTGCTCCCAGGTCCACTCTGGCCCAGAGTGTAGTAGCACCTGATAAGGGTCCTATGGGTTAAATAGAATTAAACCTTGGTTTCTTGAGTTTACTGTTTTTTGCATTTAAACTGTGTATTTATGCTAAACGGAATTATCTGAAATAAAACTCTTTTGACATTAACTCTATGTATTGCCTAGTTGGCTGGGGCTGTAGAATACACTGACTGCACCTCTGCAGTGGGGTAACCCCCACCCCCCAATGAGTGTCCTAAATATGACACTAAACAATCTGATAGTGAGGTTCCAGTGATACTGGGGCTTTGGAAAATGCAGAGTACCCTTTCATTGCCATTGCTCCCAGGTCCACTCTGGCCCAGAATGATAGCATCTGATAGGGCCCTATCTATGGCTTAAGTAGAACTAAACTGTAAACTTATGCTAAACTAAATTGTTTGAATTAGAACTGTTTGACTAAACTGAATAGCTTGAAATAGAAATGTTTTTGTCAAACTGTACTTATGCTAAACTGAATTGTTTTATATAGTACCATTTTGACATTTAACTGTGTAAACAAAATCTGTACTGAATTAGCTGAATTAGAACTGTTTGAATAAACTGAATAGCTTGGAATAGAAATGTTTTTGACAATTAAACTGTGTATTCATGCTAAACAGAATTGTTTGAAATAGAACTGATTATTTGTATAAAAATAGATTTGGCATTGATAGGGTTGATATGCCATAAAACCCAAACAACTAACCTTCATTGCCATCACTCCCAGGTCCACTCTGGCACAGAGTAGTAGCACCTGATAAGGTCTTATCTATGAGTCAAATAGAAGTTTTGCTAAACTGAATTGTTTGAATTAGAACTGTTTATATGTATAAAATGGATTTGCTATCAATAACCTTTTGATGTGCCGAAAAACCAAATCGATCAGCAAAATTTGTCTCGTATCTGTAGAAAGGATTGAAAGTATTTCTTAATTATTAATCGAGTGGTACATTTTTCTTCTTTATTCATTATTTCTTTGAGATTTTATAGGCAATCATTGAAATGATGTTTAAAATTGATGGTGATAATGGCCAATTATAACCATTCCTTGAATATTGGAAAAAAGTTTCTGAAACTTGTACATCCTTAATAGAAATTACTCAAAACATGATTTGCTATAAGTGAGACACTATGAAAACAGTATAATGACTGAAAGTTTATTTGTTCTTTAGATTTTTTTTTTTTTAGTTTTTTCTGTTCTCTCACTGAAAAAGGTTTGTGTCCCTTCTACCTATTGCCATATATAGCCTCTTTGCAGCCCACTCTTGGTAAATCGAAAGGTTATCAAATATGTACTTGAAATCTATAACCCACTCTGTTCAACCGAGTTGGCTGTGGTTGTAGAATATACCAACTGCGTCTCAGCAGATGGGTAAGACTCCCTACACACTTGAGTGTTCTGAATATGACACTAAACAATCTGATGGTGAGGCTCCAGTCTTGGAGCTCTGGGAAATATGGAATAGCCCTTCTAACCTGGAGTGGTAGTGCTTGGTAGAGTCCTATCTATGAGTCAAATAGTACTGTTTGACCATTTCAACTGTGTGCAAGCAAATGTCTAATGCTAAATCGAATTGTTAGTGATACATAACAATACTTGGAACCATTTAACTCTAGACAAATGAATGAGTAATATTGTATAGAATTATTTGCATTAAAAAGCAGTACTTGAAACTCTCTGTGTAGCTAAATTGAAATATTTATATAACATAGCAATGCTTGGAACCATTTGACTGTTGGATCGAATAATTAAATAACAATAATTGAATTGAATTATTAGTGTTATATAACAAAAATTAAAACCATTTAGCTGTGTACAAATAACAGCAATTCTAGTTTGCAAACAAATTAATTTTAACTTATTTAAAAATGTGCAAACAAATGGCTGATATTAAATTGTGACTGTTATATAGCAATACTTGAAGCCATTTAGTTGTGTGATGGCAAATGATTGGTAGTAAATAGAAATACTTGAAAGTATGTGCAAAAAAATGGGCTCAGGCTCATTTATAAATATTATCTACAAAGTGTGTTACAAATCCTATACATTTAATATATATGTATAAAGTGAATTTGGCATTAAATAACTTACAAAGGTTGATATGCCATAAAACCAAATCAAACTAATTAAAAAAGCAAGAAAAAAATGTGCTTGAAGACAGCTCTATAGTAAACAGTGTGCTTTGTTTTGTTTTCTAAATATCTTGATTAATAAAAAGGCTTTTTTCTTTCTCTCTCTTTTTTTCTCTTCTAGGTTTTATTCCGGCTGAACTGCTTTGTATTCACTTTGTGTTTTGTGATGGACAGGCCTTACCAATTTTACTACTTTGTGCCATTAGTTTCTTTTTGGTACATCATTGTTTATATAACAATGGCAGCCTGGCCACATGTGACTAAATCTACAGCTGAGAGTAAGTACCATTACACCTATCTTTCCCTTTTTTTATTTTTTCCGTTATTTATATATGAAATTCATAAAAAGTATTTAAAATGCTCATTTGGCTATAATATGCACTACTGCTTACCTACCATCCCCACTTGTTACACACACACACACGTATATATACAGGGTGTCCAAAAAATTTGACATCATTTCGTAGGCCAATAATTTCGGCAATTCTTGTTGAAATAACCTCAGGGAAAGTGAATATAAGACTTCATTTTTCAACAGGATGGGGCTCCACCCCACTAGAAGAGTACAGTACCTACTTACCTCAGTAAGAATCTGCCAGAGAGATGGATTAGGTGTGGTAGAGATGAAGACAGTTTTCTAATGAAATGGCCGCCATGGTCACTGGACTTGTCCCTGTGTGATTTCTTTTTATGTGGATATGTGAAGTGACTGGTCCATGCTCTCCCCCACCAATCTTCCTGTTCACATCGATGAACTCAAGCAGAGAGTCACTTCCTCGCTAGATAATGTAACTGGAGATATATCTGCATCATTCATTCATTTAAATGACCCCTGTGTTTTGATTAGGTCTTGTAAATGACCCTTTGCTTGTGGCCATCACACCCAATCAGGTATTCTGCTAGGGAACTAGTCTAAAGCATTTTTTTTATACTGTTGTAAAGGAATTGATAAATGGAGACTAATAAATTCAACCCCTGTGGACCCTTATGCTTTTATTTACCCTACCAAAATTTTATTCACTCAAGAGGTCTGTATGTGAACCACTTTAAGAAGTTGTGTGCTTGGTACATGATATTTGGTAACTAGTCTTCATGATCCAGCAAGTTTTGATCTTTTCTTATAAAGGAATTGATAAATGCAGACTAATAAATTTAACCCCTGTGGACCCTTATGCTTTTATTTACCCTGCCAAAATTTTATTCATCCCTCTCCAAAAGTTTATATGGGCAACTTTGAGAAACCGTGTTCTAGAAGAAACCAGTTTTTGTATCCACACACACATAAAGTGTTTTCTGTATAAGTCAACAATTGTTAATGAAGTTTTTCTTCTTTTCAGCTAATCTGCTGCATTATCTATATATGATTTCAAAGTTTGTGGTGCTTACCGTTGTCATCACATTATTTTATCTTTCTGAGGTAAGTTGTTATTTTCATTTATTTATTCCAGACAATTTCAGGCCACTCTTGGACAAAGAATGAACTTCATGTCTTAGATATTTAAAAAACTTTGAATATTTCCTTAAAAGGCTGAAGCAGCAATTTGTTTGAGTTTAAGAAAGTAGTCAGTGTCATAAAACTTCATTATTTATTCAAAGATATTTTTTAAAGAATCTTTTCTTTGAAAAAAAAGTTTTATGTTTAACAACAGCTGTAACAGTAGCACCATGAGGCAAAAAATGAGGTTTAAGGCTCAACTGGTAAAGAAGTTGTCTATTCGCAATGGGTCTTCGTTCCTTCTTTAAACCCTTCTTTGACCGTGAAACTAAAAACAAAATAGAAAACAACTTCTGTAATCCCTTTCACACAGATCAATAATTCGGGCAAATACTGATACAGTGTGTGATTCTTACCTCTGTTCACCTCAAAGAATGCCCCCTTCGCAAAGTCTAAAATTGCAGCTGTCAGGCAACACGTGTGTTCTGCTCGGAGAAATGGTAATAAAAAGGTCAACCCTTCTAACAGTGTCACGTGTATGACTGGTCGGTGTACAATGCTAATGTGTACCCAACTCTAAGGTGCCCGTACCAAAGAAGGGGGTTAGCTCCCTCATTTACAACAGCATTTTGATAGACAGTGACTATCCTGTGGAAGGATCATTGGTCCAGTGTGATTAGCAGAACAGTTTTGGAAATAGAATTGGTGACTCAAGTTCACATCCTGGATGAAGCTGTTTGCATTTCACTTTCTGCTAATGCCCTTTGGAAAGGTATGAATCCATCACTTTTCCCGAGTTACTTGTGGATAAATAGTAAGACAGACTTGGTTCTCTAACCTTGGTAAGGCAACCAGTCTAAGAGAAGGAAAACTCTGAATTCAAACCTGTAGTGCTATGTTTAAAAACTGACCTTGTGTCACATCCTGCCTCTGGCAGAGGATTTATTATTATTAGATAGGAATAGTTAATAGCATATACCTGCATCCAAACAAATTATTATTAAATAGAAATGGTTACTTGAAACCATATAATTGTGTATAAATAATCAGTCTTATATTATTTAGAGTATTCAGACTATTATCCTCATCTTTATAAACACAATATTTCAGTTGATGTGTTCTTTGGCCTTCTTTAGGTGTTTCTTGTTAAATTCAGGCACCTTCTTGGTACTTTGGACAAAAAACACCTGAAGAATGCTTAAGATCACATTAGTCAAAACAGTGTGTATATAACAATAAAGATGAGAACAACAGTCCAAATATTATCAATAATATTAATTATCAAGCTTCATCTAAAAAATTCTGACAAATTATTAATCTTAGATAAGAACAATTGAAAACCTATACAAATAATTTGTTATTAAATAGAATACTTGAAATCATATCAACATCAAGTTATGTTCATTGCACAGTGTTCCCCGACTCTCTCACTATCCATCCATATCATTCATTGTTCCTGGCAAGACCCTGAGACTGCATCCAGTGTCTGCATAGAGCTGATGTAAGTCTTTGCTGTTTGGCCAATACTGGTATGTCTGAGGAGATATTTAGTGGGAGGTAAGTGGTCATACAGCTGAAACTGTAATGATATATTTGTATTAAATGTGATACTTGATGCCATATAACTGAGCAAACAAATGAAAAAAAAGTACAATTTTTAAAAATAAATGGTTGCAACGGAACACTGAAAATATAGTTATGATTATAATCAAACATTTTACAAATGAATCAAATTTCAGCCTTAAATAACCCATAGAGAGTTGATATACCATTAAATAAACCAAAGCCTTGGTAAACTTGAAAAAGAATGCAGTGAAAGGGCAATATAGAGTGTTAAAGGTTAATTAAAAGCTCATGAATTGTTAACTGGAGTGTCTTGAGACAGTATATTCATATGAGCAACTGTTGCTGGTTTCAACTTGAGATCCTCATTTGTGTTATTAACATCAAAAAATTACTGGCCCATAATGGTTAGAGTATTCGCCAATAGTTCAGAAGACTGCAGTTCAATCCCAGGTCGAGTCATACCAAAAACTTTTTTTTTAAAAAAATGGTACTTGATGCCTCCTTGCTTAACACTCAGGATTGTAAGGTATGGATCAGTCCATGGAAAGGTGTAGCACTCTCCCTTAGACCTCAGTGAAAGGGACCCTTCAGGTTACCTTTGATAATGGCCAGCCAACTTATTTATATAAATTGATCTGCAATGCTATTGAGTCAAAATACTCCTAAACATTAGTACTAGTGTTTTTTTGGTTTGCTTGTTGGGGGTTTTTTTTTGGGGGGGGGGTTGCAGAGCAAGGGATTCAAACCGAATCATAGAATATTATATATTAACCTAATAAAGAATTCTATAAATAATGACTTCTTTTATCTTAATTTCAAAATTTCTTTCAGGTCTTTTTTGAGAAAGTGTTTCTTTCTCGGCCTTTCAAAGCATTATTTGTTACCTCTGATGATTCTATACGAGAATGGAGGTTCCGTTGGCAGTTAGATAGATATGTAAGTATATGCTTCCACTCTCAATTTTCCCAACTTTCATTTGGCTCTTCAATTCTCTTAAAAAAAACAATACAAGATATGAACTTCTTATTAATTAAGTCATTTGGGATAAATGCTCTTCTTTTTCTTAATGTGTAAACCAGTCGTTGGAAAATAGCAGCTTGCTCTGCTTTCTGAATGACTTGCCTAATTCACAAGGAAAATAATGTTTATTAAAATTTTGTTTATTTAATTCCCTTTTCAATTGTTCATTTTTTTATATAATCAAATGAATAGATTAGAAACAAATCTTATTACTTTTATGTACAGTTTTATCATTTATTTTTATTACTTAAAAATCTGAAAGTGATAAATGAAATTATTTGTCCGATTGTTAAATATGCACCTGTAATTTAAAGAAAATAGTTTTAATAAGATTTTATTTCATGGATTATGAAAATATCAAATTTTTCTCTCAATGCATGAATCATATTTATATTGAATGCATTAATTTTTTTCAAGTATTCAATTTCTTTCTTTTAAATATTCTGTGATGTATCACAACAGCAGTGTGTTAATCACATTGATATCAGTGATAATATCTTACCAAGACTTCAATTTTGTTTTATAGAAAAGATCTTTTTACTAAAGAGGGGGAAAAAAATCCACTTTTCGCTATTTCTTAGGCAGATACTTACATATATAGCCTTCTGCAGTGAAAATGGTTAAGGTTCCTTCAACAAAGGAGGGAGTCTCTCTCTGGCATAGTGCCCAGAATGCTGGACTGTAACATAGTGAGTCTGAACTCCAGTCACATTTCAGAACCTTGGGAAAGGTATGAATCCTTTTACCCTCAACTATCGGTTTAATAGTAACACTGCTGTTCTTTTACTAGGATGGTTTTTGCATTAGATAACCCATGGAGGTTGATATGCCACTAAAACAAAGAAACCAAACATTCAACGAAAAATTACCTTGAATTTTTTAGTAGTGCGGCCTGCTTTTCAAAAAAGGTTGCCCATGCCTGGTATAAGCACTGAGCCATGAAATTATATTAATCTTCTGAGATCCTGCCTTGAAAAGCAGCATTTGAAATCTCTGTCACTAATTATAAATATGCAACTCTTTCAGCCACCAAGTTAGCTTCTGTATAAGTAAAATTCTATCACTTTCTAATTTCTCCATTTTATTTCTAAGTTTATAAAAAGCAAAGTAACCTATATGAAGTTATTGGTGTATCTCATCCCAGAAAACTAGAATTGCTTGTATTGTATTCATTCTTTTGAATTGTAATATACTTTTCTAAATATCTTTGTTTTTCAGAGCACATTGTATGGCATGTTGTTTGCCTTTGGGTATCAGTTGCTGATTAAATACCGTATAATAGATGACTGTAATAGAGAGACACTTTTCTCCAAAGGAATTTCTTGGTGTCTCTGCATTTTTTCTATTTTGGGCATTGCAGTAAGCATTTTCTTTTACTCTTCAATTTCTCTTCTTTTCTTTAAATTTATATATTTGTATAATCATAATTTTAGTTTCTTTTCATCTTAACTATTGAGACCATCATTTTACAGCTGCCCTTCCCAAGTTCAAATCTCACTTGAAATTACTCTTTTTTTCTGATTCTCACTGTACAGTGAAATCTATAAATTTGAATGTCTGAATTGCTGTCCTAAAAAGTAACTAATCCTAGATGAAATAACTGTAGTCCTCGTGTTGTAGTGGACTATGACGACATAGTGAATTCCAACCCCAGTCACGTTATTACTTCTCTTTTGGACTAATCCTATTTACCAACCCCTCCGCTCGGGCAGGATATGACACACGGTCAATTTTTAAGCGGAGTTTAACAGGTTTGGATTCAGAGTTTTCCTTCTCCTAGACTAGTTGCCTCACTAAGGCTGAAGAACCCAGTCTGCCCTACTATTTAACCATAGCTGGAGGGAGAATAATTGGATTCGTACCTTTCCCAAGGGTATTAGCACTATGTGAAATGCATTAGTCTCGTCGAGGATTTGAACTCGTGTCGCCGTGTCCATTTCCTACGATGATAACCGTTACACCACGGGCACCTCCATTCTCTTTTGGACTAATACCCTGAAAATGGTATGAAGCCCTTATTCCCCCCCCCCAACCCTGGGTTAAATAGTACCATTACCATTCTTCTACAAGGATGACCTTCATTGACAATTCATTATCTGTTAAAAAAAATATTTTTAATTAATTAAGTAAAACACCTTCCAGTTTTCCACATATCTAATTGTTATGATTCATGTAGGGTGCTTTGAAAATAATGGCTCCTATTTAAGTCTTGCCCTATTAATGTAGCTTATAATATGCTGACTATATCCCCTGTAGAGTGGTAAGACCCTGCACAAAAAGGAGTGTCCTGGATATGACACTAAACAACATCTGGTGGTGAGGCTCTACTTCTGGAAATCTGGGGTGTATCCTCTTCATTGCCATTACTCCCAGGTCTACTCTAACCAAGAGTGGTGGTACCTATTCACATCTAATGGTCAAATACATCTATTTTGAAAATTATTAGTATTAAATACTAATACTTGAAATCATAAAATTGTGTATAAATTAGTATTAAATAGGAACACTATGAGTCAAATAGATCTATTTAAAAATTATTTGTATTATATAGGAATACTTGATACTATAAAACCATGTGCAAAAAAATACTCTGACAAAATAACTCCACAAAAAATATTAATGTACAATATATGCAATTCCCTAACCTCTAGGCTTGAAATAATCCCAAATGGGTTGACAATGCTGTTAAAATCAAACATCTTTTTCTTTTCTTTTTTGTGTAGATTTTGTAATTCATCTGTCTCTATAAATGATGCATCAAACAAGAAAAAAAACCCAATACCCTTGGAAAAGTCTTAGACCCATATCTACCTCCTCCAACTGCTAAGGGTAAATTGTAGGACAGACTGATATCTTCCGGAACATGTGTGTTGTAACAGTTATCATCCTAGGACATAGATTTGAAAAGCTGAGTTCAACTATCAAAAGACTATTTCAGTTTTACTTTATGCTTTGCTCTTGAGAAAGTCAAGAATCCTTCTCTTTAACTCCCAAATAGTAGGATAGACTGGTTTCTTAAGCTTTGGTAAGGCAACTGGTCTAATAAAAAGTAAAAAATCAAACTTCAAAACCAGAGGGTGTGGAGGCTTATAAAAACTTGCGAGATGTGTTTAACGTAATAATTGTCAAAGGAAATGGAATTGAGGACCTGAATTCAAATCCTGGATGAGACTGATTACATTTCATTTTATGCTAATACCTGTGAGAAAGGTGTCCATCCCCCTCCCAACTATTGGTAAATTGTAAGGCAGACTGGGTTATTTAGCCTTGGTTAAGTAACCAGTCAAGAAGAAGGAAAAATCTGAAATCAGACCAGTTTTACTCTACTTAAAAATAACCTTGTGTCACATCTGGCTCATCAGAAAGAGGTTGGGTAAATACTTGCTATCCCAGCCATGATACAGCTGCAGTCTTATATGCCATAAGGTAGTTTTCAGAATGTATTTCTCGTCTTTGATTGGCTTTAAAAATGTATAGAAATTATTAATCTTGACAGTTTCCTTTCTGCTTCACAAGGATTGGATACTGGCCCTTTAGCCTGCCCAGTAATTTTATGGTTAAATTTGTTATTGACTTACAAATAAATGTCTGCTTGTACTCTTTGATGGGTAATAAAAAGTACTAAAATGTACTTCCCAACCGAGAAAATTAGCTCTCCCTCCCCTCCTCAAATTTTGTATCTTCATTTGTAGTTTATTCTTATTATCTTACTCCTTTTTCTTAGTATGTCAGTTTTCCATCCATCTTCAGGTGGTGTCTTCCTTTTGTTAATAGTCTGTTTTTTCTTTTTTTAATAAGAAACTTGTAATCTTAATTTTTCTTTTGGAATTTATACTTTCATTTGTGTGTGGGGGGGGGGTCTTTTTAACATGTAAAAATAAAACTATCTCAGTAACATTGTTTTAAAGATATATGAAAGACACGTTTGAAGATAGCTGAAGAACTGACTAGCTAAGAAATATGTCAGATTATAAAACTCCTACAAATTAATATATTCTGAGATTAGTTGTTATTATTTGTATGTTATTTACATTTTGGATTATCATCTTCATCTTGATTGTTATATTCACAGCATATAAATTTCATACACTAAATGCAACAACTAATATAGTACAGTTGGTAGTATTTTCCTAATTTGCCTTAGTTATTAACCCTTGTAATATCACTTTTCTTTCTGCTAAACTCTTTAAAATTTTCCAAACGTTACTGACTACAAAAAAAAAAAAAAAAAAAAACACCTGAAGAAGGTTAGCACATACAGTGGCCAAAATGTTTGGAATATAACAACCAAGATGTATAAATAATGTAAATAACCTACAAATAAAGGTACAAGATTGGGGGGGGGAGCCTTTTAAAATATTTTTTGCAAATTCTAAAAATTTAAAGGATTTTCTTTACTTCCTTTTTAAACTTTTCTTTTTTTTTTATTTCTTCTATCTAACCACCCCCAGCCTTTTCTTCAATTTTGATGTTTTTGTTTTTTCTTTTTAGGGTTACACAGTGTTTGCATGTGTCTGTAGCAGCAAGCCCCAATGCAATGATGTTCACTCTTACCTAACATTTTTACCTGTAAGTTTTCAATCTTATATATAATAAGTTTTATTCAAAGTGTTTTTAGAGATCAAGGAGAAAGAGGAAGAAAAATACTCAGATCAAAGCAAGGAATACAGATACAATAAAGTTTGCTAAATACACACAAATATTTTTTTAAAATTGTCTACCTCTATTTTTAACTTCCTTTTTCAAAAAAGAAAGACCAAGTTGATATGACTGGACAAATTTAACCCATAACTCTCAAAATGAATTAAACATTTGAAATAATGTTAAAATTCAGCAGAAAAATTAGAATGAATATATTGAAAGATAAAAATTACTCTTAAAACTGAAAAGAAACCTTTAAAAAAAATAATCTAGAATTTATTTAGATTTATAAAAAGAAATTTCATTTTTTTACTGAAGATAAAAGGTTTATAATTATCTAATTATACAAGAAAGAAAAATACAGTTGATTAGACATGCTGGCTTATCTTTGTTTCTGAAAACATAAATATAAGGTAGCCCAGTTGACTGGGGCTGTAAACAATATACTAACTGCATCTCTCCTGAGGAGTAGGAACCCTCCTCCATATGTGTCCTGGATATGACACTAAACAATCTGATGGTCAGGCTCCAGTTCTGGAGTTTTAGGTGTGTAGAGTACTCCTTCATTGCCATTGCTCCCAGGTCCACTCTGTGGTAACATCTGATAGGGTTCTATCTATGGGTCAAATAGAACTGTTTGACTATTTCAACTGTGTGCAAACAAATGACTTACATTAAATTGAATTGTTAGAAATTGAACTCTTTGACTATCTGTGTGTAAACAAATGACTGTCTAATTGAATTATTAGTGACACATAGAAATACTTGGAACTATTTAATTCTGTGCAAACAAATGATTAATATTGAATAGAATTATATGTGTTAGATAGCAATAATTGAAACCAATTTAACCTGTGTAGAAACAATAGCAAACAAATAAGTTCTAACTCATTTAAAAATGAAATTACCTCCAAATTATGTGTGCAAACAAATGACTGATGTTAAATCGTGACATATATATATATTACTCAAAACCATTTAACTGTGTGCAAAAAAATGAGCTCAGGCTCATTGAAAAATGTTATCTACAAACTTTTTTTACATTTTATATATATATATATATATGTATATATATATATATATATATATATATATAAAAAACAGGATTTAGCATTCAATAACCTTCAATGGTTGATGGGCTGTAAGAACCAATCAAATATAAGGATAAATATTGAATATAAAAAGGTGAATAATTAGTGAAGTCATCCACTTCCTCTGTAATAAAGGCATATCACCTCAGGAGATCCATCGCAGAAGGCCATGATTTTGACCTGAAACATGGATGTCTATTCTTACAGCATCATTAAACAATTGCTGGAGGTTCAAATTTTTTTGAACGGAAACAATAAAACAGGAAGTTCAAATTTTCTGTCGAATCATTCAAAGTGTTGTGTGTGAATTTAGTCAGAATTATGTAACTCATGTCGTTGTATCTTACATGACCATTTATCACATAACCCTGTGCCTTACATGACCATTTATCACATAACCCTGTGCCTTACATGACCATTTATCACATAACCCTGTGCCTTACATGACCATTTATCACATAACCCTGTGATGACCATTTATCACATAACCTTGTATCTTACATGACCATTTATCACATAACCCTGTGCCTTACATGACCATTTATCACATAACCTTGTGGCTTACATCACCATTTATCTCATAATCTTTCTAAAGATTTTAACTGTGAATTAAGTCAGAATTATGTAACTCATGTCCTTGTACCTTACATCACAAATTATTACTCAATCTTTGTAATTTCCTTGAAATTTAAATAGAAAATATAATCTTTGTACTTCAGCGAAATATTTTTTAATCTGTTACTATGTAGCAATTAAAAGTTGAATAAAAACTGAAACTTATTACTAAGAAAATGAAAATATTTAAAGCAAATGTCAACAAATATTTACAAATATTTTATGCATTATTTGATGACACATTCAAAGGAGTGTTGTGAAAATTAGGTAGAAAATCGGCACTCACCCCAGCACAAACATCAGCGCATGTGCTCCGCATGCAAGATCTGTTTCTTTGACTAGAAAAAAACATGGTTGCCCTGAGCGAGCTTTTATTGCAAATGGTCGCACATCTTCACGCCAACAGTCACATGGATGGAGAGTGAAGATGCGCATCCAAATGAGGGCAGGCAGAATAGAACATAAAAACAACGGACATCATCACTCTGTTTTTTTACTTCTGTGTTGGACATGAATTGATTAGAGGAGAAAGTTTAAATAGGCGAGAATTAGCAAATACTAAAAGGAGGTGTTGGCTAGTGATTGCAGGTTTTTGCAGTCAAGAGATGTGGTGGCAACTCTACTCGATATAAGGAGTATCTTCACGTTGTTATGTAGCTCTGTCAGTGGAGTTTAAAATACACCAACTACTTCCTCTGCTAATATGGGGCTATCCTGTATGACACTAACCTGCATCTAGTGGTAAATTTCCAGTTCTGAAGCAGTGGAGTGTGTAGTCTCATCCCTTTATTGCCATTACTCCCAGGTCAACTCTGACCCAAAGTGGTAATACCTATTACAGTTCCTTTTAAGATCTGTTTAAAAATTGTTTATATTGGATAGGAATACATGAAACCATAATTGTATGCAAATAAATTATTAATGTTAGACTGGAATACTTGAAACCATTTAACTGTGTGCCAATTATTTCTATTAAGAATAGTTACTTGAAGCTCTAATTGATTATTAAGGATTATTATCATTATTATTAGTTACTTGAATCCATATAATTGCTTGCAAATTAATTATATTAGGAATACTTGATCATATAACTGCATGCAAATGATTATAGACAAGTAAAAATAATGCAATTGAACATTGAAAATATAGTTATAATTACCATCAAGTATTTAGAAATTAATAAAATTTCAGCATTAAATAACCCATAGGATGTTGATGTGCCATTAAACAAATAAACCCGACCATCAGTTTTGTTATGATCATTCTGATTCAAACATTAACCATGATTAGATCAACAATGGTCGAAATGAGTTGTGAAAGGATTGACCCCAGAATGTCAACATTTTACCCATTTGATTATATCTTTATAATTATTATTATATATTTTATACATTGATAAAATTGCTGAGAGGAATTTGAGTTG